>CM056169.1:42707438-43182009 GCA_029691765.1 Entomobrya proxima | reverse complement strand
CCCATTCCAATGTCGTTGGCTCTGCGCCTTGCAAATTGGCCTTGCTTCCGTTGCCCTAGTGAAAACTACGTCAAGTGTTTCGCAAACCAAGACACTTCGCTTTTAGCCTTAGCACAGCATAAAGATCCCGTTATCTCCATAGAAGAACCTTGTGTAAACGAGAAAGAATAGAACGGAAATGTCGCCCAGTATAGCGGCCAAATACGCATTTCCTGCTGCAGTTTACAAGTTGACCTACTGAAATTTAGAGTTGCCACGTGTACAAATGAACCCAAATTTTAATAAATAAATAAATGTTATATAATTTCTGCAATGATTTATGTAACTTTTCTGGCGATTTATTTATATTGCATGGTAATCATGCTTTCTTTTTTTCTGCATTTATTGCCTGGCCATTCAGTTTTGTTTTGATTTTGATGACCATCCGTCAGTTTGTGTCCAGATAGGTACGCAGAATGCATCTTAAAACACGAGGAGTTTACACCTCAGTGTCAACAGTTTTGTGAATCCAAGTAATTATTCATTTTAACAATTATGCATAAAAGTTCACTCAATCTCTTTTTTAACTTGTTTCGTTTAATTTGCTGCAGGCAACCTAAGACCATTCCCATGGTCAGTTTTACGAGTTATCATGCGGGAGTAATATTTGGAGCAAGAGTTGCAGTTTGAGGGGGATTATGGTACACCGGCCTTTGACTCTAGTCACTGTTCAGTTACTTGAATAAAATTATGGTTACTAAATATATTTATCTGATTTTCAATTTTTGGAGTTAGCGCATTTTGTTTTGAAAACAGTTGCATATAAGCTGATGTATGATTAATTTTCAATTATGGTAACTAAAGCTTCATACAATCACAATTCATTCGTAAAATCTCAATTCTTTCAAGCATTTTCTTACCCAAGATGCTATGAGTCATATCAGCCGTTACAAATCCAGAAGGCTCAAAAGATTAACTCAATTCAGAGGAGAAGATGAATGACTCAGAAAAGCATGTACAAATCGTCACCCATATATTCGTATTTGCAGCACATGCTTCGTCTTAGTGGTGACGTGGTATCAAGTTACATTTAAATCTCATTGACTGATTTACAAACAAAACGGCTTGCCATGGCTTTGATGCATATCCGTTATTTCTCCACTTATCTACTGTTTGAACTGTATACATGCTCTACCCAAAGAGCACAAGCCACTTCTTAAAAAATCTAATAGATGAATCCTCTTATGCATGCTTTAAGATGCAAATGTTTTGTTGAATGGAAATCAGTGTTGATTCTGAGCACAGAACATTATGACTGCTGATAATTTTATCACCTAAAAATTTGACCCTTCTTAAAACTTACAAAGATGACTAAACATTATGGGTAAATTTTTCTGAGGACTGAAAAACAGCTTGAGCTCCAAGTTTTGTAATAAACAACATTGCTTGGTAAGTAATATATAATATGGCTTATTATCCACACTGAAAATATTCATCTTACACAGTCTGATGGAGTTATTCTCCGAAGGTACACGTCAATTTAGGATGTTGGGTGTGAGCATAAAATGGGCGCAGGGCTTTCAGGAATCGCTTGGTGATGATGATGAAGAACGATGGCGTAAAGCCGAGAGTTTAGTTAATGATTAAAAAAATGAGTGATTAAAAACGATGCTTTGCTAGCATGAATGCACTTGGTGCGTAAAAAACTATGACTACTCAAACTATGAGAATTTGCCACCCAAGGTGGTGGGTAAAAACGAGACAAAGAAACAAAGAGATACTTGGTCAAAAAGGTATATCTTTATTCTGGCTGCTGAGCGTCTTGCTTGCTACAACAGTCAGTCTCAAAGTCTAAGAGAGCAGTGTGGTAAAAATGAATAGTTCAGACCAAAGAAAACTTACAAAGGTTCAATGGATTGTGCATTGACGTCAATCTTTTTACACTTTTTAAGTAAGTAGAACAGTTCATTAGCATAAAGTGTACAAAAACGAAGTGAACAAATCATAAGTCACGTAGACACTTCTAGGTTAAAACTTACAACAATGACACTTTGGTAGCATACATTTTAGGTACATTGGCTTAAAATACATCATGGAATTTTACAATAAAAACCGCTTTGTGCTTTACGCTCAAACATTCTCCCCGGCCGTTGCTGGATAAGCAACAAAGTAAAATACGCGCGTCCAGAAAAATACAATAAAGAACAATAGAAAAAATTGCAAACAATAAGTCAAATGAAATAAAATTACACAGCTCATTTTATCTCTAAACAAAGAAATGACATTTACGAAAGGTTGAATGGTAAGACGATCCCTATTGGTTGAAGTCGACTAGAACGGTACCATCAGTAGCGTACCTTAGCTGCTTCCCTTCACCTTGCACACACTGAAAATAGACTGCTGCAGCCTTCCTAGGGCCACCTCAACCTACTCCTGGCGCGTGAAGGGGCAGCTTTCTCTAGAAGACAACAACCAAGGACATATCTACACCAAACTAAAACAATGATTAAAACTTGAAATGAATTTACTTTAAGAATTGTCAATTGGTAATAATGATAATTTTACGATGGGACGCTTTGTTTCACCATCAGCAGTCTTTAGTGTGGCGACACGAACATGACCATCTTTCCCGGGGTGAACCGCAACAACTCGACCGAGTTTCCATTTTAAGGGAGGAAGACGTTCATCTTTGATGACCACCAATTGATTGATTTGAAGGTCAGCGTTGACCTTCATCCATTTGGGACGCTGCTGCATCCTAGTCAGGTATTCCAGAGACCACCTCTTCCAGAAAAGCTGAGTCCGTTGCTGGATTAGTTGCCACCGCTGGAGCAGGGTCTCCTTTGTGGTCCCAAGGTCCGGCTCCGGTGGTGCAGTGATGGGTGCTTCGATGAGGAAATGGGCAGGAGTGAGGACTTCCAGGTCATTGGGGTCCAATGAAGCAGGAACTAGAGGACGTGAGTTGAGTATCCCCTCTATTTGGACAACCAGCGTGTTCATCTCTTCGTAGGTGAGGGATGTCGACCCCATTACTCGTACTAAATGGTGTTTTATGGATTTAACGCCGGCTTCCCAAAGACCACCAAAATGAGGAGCTCCAGGATGCATGAAATGCCAAGTAATATGTTGATTGGCACACTGGTTCTGGATATCTTCTTGTCTGGAATTAACAAAAAAATCACGGAGAGCCTTGTCGGCTCCCTTGAAATTAGTTCCACAATCGCTAGAAACGTCGTTGGGTTTACCGCGGCGTGCGATAAACCTTCGGAAAGCTGCCATGAAACAGTCCGTCGACAGACTGCTGACCACTTCGATGTGAATTGCCCGGGTCACTAAGCAGACGAAAACAGAGAGCCAACATTTTAGTGTTGCTCTAGACCGCACCATTGGTTTTATGCTGAAAGGTCCAGCGTAGTCTACACCAACTTTGGAAAATGGCGGAGCAGGGTTTGTGCGATGGGGTGGTAGATCACCCATTACCTGAGTCAGCATCTCAGCCCGATGACGAGCGCATGTTACGCATTGGCGAATAACACTCTTGACAGTGCTTATTCCATTGACGATCCAATACTGTTGCTGAAATTTGGCAAGTGTTCCCGAAGCGGAACAATGAAGATTTCTGTAGTGCAGGTCCATGATGATAGATGCGGTGATAGGGTGTCTTCTAGGCAGCAATACTGGATGTTTCCTATCGAATGCAATGTTTGCGTGCTTGAGCCGTCCACCAACACGCAATAGTCCATCAGGTGCCATGATTGGCCTTAACTTCAACATGAAGTGGTTGTTTGGTAGGGATTCACCCTTGGTAGCAAGAGCTCGTTCAGACCCAAAGCATGACTTCTGAAGCTCTAGAAGAACATAGTTACGAGCATGACTTAATTCTGGTACAGTAATCGAACCTGTGCGACGTTCCAAGGGATGACGGCAGTTGTGGATGAATCGGAATAGTAGTGCGATTACTCGTCGTAGTTTCATAAAGCTGGAGAATTTCATCACAAAGTCAGGTACCGGGTGCTGGGCAACGTGATGACATTTCACTTGTGCTTCTTGTTCTAGCAGGGCGATTTCTTCTTCAATCAAGTCATCATCTTGATTGCAGGTGCTGTAGAATTCTGGAACACCATTCCACCAAAGCGGATGGTTCAGAAGTTCCTTCCCAGTGATTCCCCTCGAGGCGCAGTCAGCAGGGTTTCTCTCTCCAGGAATATGAAACCACTTTGCGGTTGGTAAGTTGTCCTGCACAGTTTGAACTCTTCTGCGCACGTATAGCTTCCAACGGGAAGGCGACGATTTTACCCAGTGGAGGGCGATGGTGGAATCAGTGAAGGCTTTCACCTCATCCACGTTTTGCTGTAGAGTTTTAAGAGTGGACTTAAGTAGGTCCGAAAGTAGAACACAACCGTTGAGTTCTAGTCTAGGAAGCGTGACATGCTTCACCGGGGCTACTCGAGTCTTTGAAGTGAGAAGGTGGCAGGTGCTGGGCTGACCGTTGTACTGACAGGCGAGGTAAACGGCTGCAGCAAATGCTTTGGTGCTGGCGTCACAACAACCAGCGAGAATGATGCGAGTAGGAGTTGTAGGAATGACACAACGTGGTATGTGTATTAGTTCTAGATCCTGAAGTGAGTTGCGAATTGCTGTCCAATCTTGCTGAATGTTCGAAGGCAGGTTGTCGTCCCACCCATGTTGTAGTTTCCAGAGATCCTGCATATGGATCTTACACACAATTATGGCAGGCGCAAGCCAGCCCAAGGGATCGTAGATCTTAGCAATTTCTGATAGTACTTTTCTTTTTGTGTACATACCTGGCATGTCTGGCTGGAGGCGAATTCGGAATGAGTAAAGGTCATCTACTGGGTTCCAGAAAATACCTAGTGTCTTGATCGTGGCGTCGTGTTCCAGCTCCACTAGAGAACTTGTTTCTTTCATGGACTCCGGGATGATGTTGAGAAGTTCCTGACAGTTGGTGGTCCACTTCCGAAGTACGAACCCACCAGACATGCACAGGCTAATGAGCTGGGTCACAGTCTCCTTTGCTTCTTCCAGGGTGGGACAAGAGGAGGCTGCATCATCCATATAAAAGTCGTTCAGTGCTACTTTGGCAGCTAGAGGATAACGGGCTTGTTCATCCTTGGCTAGTTGCCGCAGGCATTTTACAGCAACGTAAGGCGCTGGGCCAGTTCCGTAGGTCACCGTCAGTAGTCGGTACTCGCTGAGAGGGAGCGCAGGGTTTTCTCTCCAGACTATACGTTGGAAATCTGCGCCTTCTGGGTCGACGCCAATTTGCCGAAACATCTTTTCTATGTCGGCTGTGAAGGCGTATGGGTGAATACGAAATCGTATCATGATTTCCCAGATGGTTTCCTGTAGTTGTGGTCCTACCATCAGGATGTCGTTAAGAGATGTACCGTTGGAGGTGGCGGCAGACGCATCAAAGACCACCCGAAGCTTTGTGGTTGTGCTGGATTCTTTAGAAACACAGTGATGAGGTATATAATAAGTGTTTGGGTTACTTAACTCGTGAGGTGGTACTAGCTCCATATGGCCCAGGGACTCGTACTCTTCCATGAACAACCTGTAGTCGTTCCACTGCTGTTGAAGTTTCCTGAGGTGGTCAGCATCTCGAACATTCTTGGGGTTGCAATACCTTGATTCTAGGCCAATGAAACGGTTGACCGCTAACTTTCTTGAGCTTCCTAACTCCGGCTTTGGGTCCTTAAAGGGAAGCTTGACGATGAATCTTCCAGTCTGGTCTCGTTTGTGGGTAGACTCAAAATGAGCTTCACAAGCCCTTTCCTCCTTTGATTGGCACGATTCGGTTGGAGGTTCTTCTTGTTCAAAGAATCTGCGTAAGTTGTAGTCCAGGTCAGCGGTAGAGACGTGTGATGTTGCAGAAGTTGCAGGGTTTGTGTCGTTTGCTCCTCCTACTAGCCACCCAAGGGATGACTCGATACCAAGTGGCTGTCCGGGAAAGCCACAAATCCTCTTGGTTCCTAACAGATTCCATGCGATGTCAGTGCCGAACAGCAATTCGACATGGTCAGGTTGGTCAAATTCGGGATCAGCTAGTTGCAAACCGGCAAGGTGGGGCCAGTCATCCTTCGGTAAATGGCGTGATGGAATGTATCCACTTATCTTGTCGACGACCAGGGCAGTGGTAGAAAAAACAACAGATTCGTTAAACCAAGGTGAATAATTGATCGTTGTTACGTACCGTGCGGTTCCACAAAACGTTTCCCCTTGTCCAGTCATCGGGATGTTGACTGGTCTCAGCTGTAGCTTCAGTCTCTTCGCTGTAGACTTCATGATTTGTGTATTGGTTGACCCACAATCAACTAGAGCGCGTCTAGTGGCTTGGCTAGTTGACGAGTGAACCTTCACTCTGGCAGTTGCTAGTATTCCAGTGGGAACTGGAGTTGAATTACAGTGATGGCTCTGCACCTGGCCTTGTGCAGAGGTGAATGCGGTGGGAGCAGGGCTTTCGAAGATCTGCCTCCCTACTACGGTGCTGTTATTTGGATGAAGCATGGTATGATGCTTCTCCTTACAAATCTTACAAGTATACTTACTTGAGCATGAATTGGCCCGATGACCTTCGTATAGGCAGTTGCGGCAGAGATTGTGCTTCTTCACAACCTCCTGGCGTTTGTACGGATCCAGTTTTTGAAAGTTTGGGCACCTGAAGATTGGATGGACTTGATCACACTCCAGCTTGCAGGTACTTGATGATGAGGCTAGATGAGATCTGACAGGCGGCTGTTGTAGAGTCTTTCCATTGTGTCGAGGTGGGGGTGCTCCTCCACTTGCAGCGAGAGCTCGTGCACGCTGCTCGATAAACTCGTAGATTTTGGCTAAGGTTGGAATGCTGGAGTCGGGTAGAGACTGCTCCCACAATTCTCGGGATGCTGGATCCAACTTGGAGAAGAGTAGGTACAACAGTATTGCATCCCAGTGCTGGGTGGGCAATGCAAGGACCTCTAGCGACCTGATACATTCCTTGGTTGTATCGATGAGGGACCGCAATCCAACGGCTGAACTGGCGGTCATGGCGGGTTGAGAGATGAGGCGTTTAAGGATTGAAAACAACAACTCCCTGTTGTTCTCATACCGATCCTTAAGCGAATTCCAGGCGATGTCGTAGTTCGCATCACTGAGGATTAGTGAGCGAACTTGGCGAGCAGCTTCTCCAGTGAGCAGGGACTTCAGCTGCGTTAGCTTCTCCACCTTTGTTAGGGATGACTTGTCAATGGCGGTGAGAAATAGATCTCTGAAGCTGACCCATTCCTGGAGGTTTCCAGAAAATTTAGGTAGCTCCAGCGGTGGGAGCTTGATACTCCGTTGATGCGGTGTTGCTGCTGTTGAGGTAGATGCTGTCGCTTCAGGTGGGAAGGTCACTTTGATGCCGTGCAGTCCAGAGTACACCCTTCCTGCCATTTGTGACAGCCGTCGATAGTCCTGTTGATAGGGGTTGAAATCCTCGGTGGCAGGCAATGCAAGCCTGATCTGCGTATGATTGGGAAGTAACAGCTTCCTTGTTTCATCCAATTCCATGAGGTACATGGTTACCTCATGGCGGTTAAGGGCCTGTGTGGCATGACGAGTTAGTTCCGTCTCCAGGAACTCTAGATGATCAGTCAGTGCGATTCTGTCGGCCTTGGCTTTGTCCAGTGATGACGGTGGTGCCATGGCTGCTGCTCACAAATTAACTTGGTTAATTATTTAAATTGAGGTGTGATTATCCTTACTAGATTGGAGTTCCTGAGTCTGATTTGTTGACAACACTCCCTGGAATCCGGTGAACGAATGGACCAAAAAATGATGGAGTTATTCTCCGAAGGTACACGTCAATTTAGGATGTTGGGTGTGAGCATAAAATGGGCGCAGGGCTTTCAGGAATCGCTTGGTGATGATGATGAAGAACGATGGCGTAAAGCCGAGAGTTTAGTTAATGATTAAAAAAATGAGTGATTAAAAACGATGCTTTGCTAGCATGAATGCACTTGGTGCGTAAAAAACTATGACTACTCAAACTATGAGAATTTGCCACCCAAGGTGGTGGGTAAAAACGAGACAAAGAAACAAAGAGATACTTGGTCAAAAAGGTATATCTTTATTCTGGCTGCTGAGCGTCTTGCTTGCTACAACAGTCAGTCTCAAAGTCTAAGAGAGCAGTGTGGTAAAAATGAATAGTTCAGACCAAAGAAAACTTACAAAGGTTCAATGGATTGTGCATTGACGTCAATCTTTTTACACTTTTTAAGTAAGTAGAACAGTTCATTAGCATAAAGTGTACAAAAACGAAGTGAACAAATCATAAGTCACGTAGACACTTCTAGGTTAAAACTTACAACAATGACACTTTGGTAGCATACATTTTAGGTACATTGGCTTAAAATACATCATGGAATTTTACAATAAAAACCGCTTTGTGCTTTACGCTCAAACACAGTCAGTTAGACATCAGTTTAGTTCCACACTCTAAGACGATTGCCTCATGTTTATATGTCTGGAAAATTATTGTTACGTAATAGTTATATGCTTACATATTTTGTAGAATTATTTATTGCAGAGATGAATGTGAGCACAAAAAAATTTTCGGTTATGTTCTGTTGATTTTACAACATTTGCTTTCTGCTTCTTCGTTCTTTCATTTCTTCAGCGACGCAAGATCACACGAGTGCACACGAATCACGTATTTATTTTGAGCAAGTAGTAGAAAAGAGCAAGTATACTAGATAAGTATTGGAGAAGTGATAATTGGATTACATTATTACATCAGTTCTTTGTACAATTTTGTCTGAACTGGGTGGTTATTTGATATTTGTTCCCCATAAAAACTTGTTCTAAAATACATGCAAGTTAATACAAAAGGTTCTTTTAATTTGAGTGTTTTCACCACTTCGTCGAAATTTGTAGGTTACATGTCTTGAATGTGTTGGAGTGCTAAATTAATATAATTTAAGAACGTGAATAAATAAGACATTTTAAGTAGCTATCATGGCAATGACGGGTACTAAAGAGCAACGGTTGGTGACCCTGATGGCAATAATGTGTTTGAAAGTAGCCCTGGTGTCAGCAGGATGTTTGGAGATTGTCAGCGCAAGTAGAAACAACCTGCGAGCGATTCAAGACAAAGCCATTAAACGAGAAGTTGACTCGTGGTAAGCTTTTCTGATACAGAGACAAATCCTACAAGAAAAACGTTAACAAATTGTTAAAAGCAAAAATACATACATACTTGTCCTAAAACATACTTGAAAAGTATTTTGCAGTTTTAAAATAAATGGTAATCATTACATATTTAGGTGTCACTGTGTAGCTGTTCCTCGTAACAATCTACGTAAGCAGCATGACTATCTTGATATATGCTTTCATCCTGACTTGTAAGTGTAAACTTATTTCTACTTGTAGTTTGAGTATGTTTGAAATAATAATGCATACAAAACTGTGGTAAATATTAAATTGCTTTTTAAGCTATACTGAAGCAAAAAGTGTTGTGAACTGCACAAGCACTGAGGACTTCAAGATCCTGGTGAACTCAGACGACTTTTGTGAACGTTTTCAAATAACCACAACCATGGCTACAACCAGGAATACTACAACTTTGGCGCCAACCACCACACTCCCAACGTCTACCTCAACAACACGTTCCTCAACGACAAACACTCACTACAATGTTAATTTCACGGAAGACCTTCTTTTGAGGCTTTTCCTTTTTTCAATTTTGGTAGTTGCTGTTACCATTCTTACAATTTATCTTGTAAGATTCTGTGTGCGGGTTCATCGAAATATAAGTAGATTTGGTATGAACATATTTAATAATATAATTTGCATTATTACACACAGCTTTCTAAAGTTCATATATTTGTTTGTTTTTAGAGATCCGGTATTTGAGACAAATTGACGAGAACGACAAAAATGAAATTGTTGAAAGTGTTGAGATTCAGTAACTGCTCACGTTTTGTGTCCATCAGTTTATTTTTACTGATTTGCTTACACTGATGTGTTTGAGTTATTCGGATACTCTAGGGTTTAACAAAAGTTAGGACATTTGCTGCTGTTCTTGTGTAAATACGTTTGGCTTAATATTGTTATTAATATACGCAAGTGTATGCAGTAACTTCAGTTTGATTAGTTAGTTGGTTTGGTTTAAACAGAAGTGATAAAATGAAGCAGACCAATGTACTATACTAGACCGTATTTCAGAACGGTTTGTGCAAATAATAGCAATATATATATTCGGTGATAATGCTAAGGAAAAAATGATCATAGAGTATAATTCTATAACATATACTAGCTGTTTCTCGGATTATTGTTGTGACATATTGTTAACAGTTTATTATATCCTGTGCACAAATATTTATAAATTATAAGACAATTATGATGTATGTGTGTGCAATAGTTTATAGCAATTAGGAATCAATGCCTTCTTATATTAAATTATATTAAACAACTTATATTAAATTCCAACATATTTTTGTAAATAATTAAATCTACCGAATGAAGCAGCAATCTTTACAAGTGGTTTATCTTTCTCAACATATAGATATGGAAAAAGATATGGAATATGGTTATACATTTGTGTGCTTGAAAAATAAATTAACTAGCATCGTCAGAAAAGTGATAAAAGTCGAAGTTTGAAGCTAATTACTCACAATAATTAACATTATTCATGTAAGCTGGGGCAGACCAAATTCAGGTACTTTTAAATGTACATGCTGGAATAACTCTACACCAATAAATGAGGAAGATAAAGATTCAATTTGAAGCATAGCGTGAGCGGAAAAGCATTAATTTAAATTTGCAATCTAAAAGTGTCGTGGTGCTTGATGCCGTGGCAAATTTTGCCCGTTAAAGTAGCGCCTCGCTAAACTGGCATTCGTGAGACGTATAACTATATTTTCTCTGGTTAGCAATTAAATTTTTACTTAAGGTACTGATAATTATTAGCTTGCAACTCATGTGTTAATTATTCAGCTCGTCGTACACGCGCCAGGAACATCGCTTCCGTACCAATAATTTAAAGCTAGTATTAAAACGGCTTGAACAGTATGCAAAACTTTTACGACAGACTTGTATCAATTGGGACGTATGCTGTAAATATTCGTTTTATTTGATCATTTCATTTTCATCCCGTAAAAAAATTTAGAAAAAAAGTATATCATGTTGTCCCACTCATTGTTAACACTAAAGCTGTTACATTTTGTAATTCAGCTTTTCGACTATGTTAGAAGTAGTCACACGCAGAATGCAGCAAAACTTGAAAAAAATTTGCCTCCTTCGGACACAACGGTTTTATACATACATGGCAACATTACACTGGATGGTATTCTCCGTCTCTCGGAAGGGTACCAGCAAGTCAAACTATTCAAACATTATTCCAAAGAGCTTCATCACGTGCCATCACGCTACTCGCAACAAACACATGTGGTTATTGTAAACGAAACACCACTAACTCGGGCCAAGGCATATTTGTGGATAGTATATGTAACACTGAGAATTTTTTTTGCAAAAACAAGATGCCCTATTTCTCGTTCTATCTCCATATGAGCAAGGTAATTTCCCACACGCATTTGTCAATAAAGATTTTCAAACTTTAGCAGCACTAAAATTGCACTGTCAAGGAAATGCACCAATTACAGGTGTAGTACTTACAGTGATCTGCGGAGAATTCTGTTCTTATGAAAATGAAAACCGCGTACCCCTAGGCTTGAAACTAAACAGCAATAACAATGTTTTAAAAGTACACAAGCAATATTTTAGAGTTGGAAATAACAAAGAAGTTTATGCATGGTTAGGGTATGTACATCACTGGGCTCTTAAGCACAGGAATCCGAAAAAAATGATGTTTTGTGAATATGCATATTTTCCAAGGAACTATTACAAACTGGTGGAACAAAGCATATATTGCTTCGAGGAGGACATGCTGGCTACACATTTTGTCAAAGCTCATAATATTACCTTCGTGGAAAAGCGCATGCCATCCTACATTTATATGATGGGTACTGTTAAGGGATATTTTGATTCACGCATATTTGGATTCCCGGGTTTCTTTTTTCGGTTTAAAACCGGATATATTTATTTATACTGCAAACTGCCCGACAGAAAATACAGCAGTATGGGGAATTCAAGTAACTACGTATGGTCAGAGACACTTTCGAATGACTTCAGATTAACAACAGGCCTTAGCTGGATTGTTACTACAATGTGGCTAATTTGTGTAACCAAATGCAGTGCAGCTGCTCAAAATCGTTTAAAAAGCTGGTACTCTGGAGTAGCAGCTTTGGTTGATACACTTATCAAATCATTCTTGTACCAAACCCGCTGCGGGCTGGAAATTGAGAAAAAACACTTTTTTCTTTTCACTTTAGTGTTTGCGGGTATGTTTGGTTGTTGTCGTTACGAAAACGAAATCACAAGTCTGACAACAGTTGCAAGTAAGCCTGTGGGCTATCAAACAACGAAAGAATTATTCTCGGACGGCTGAAAAGTTAATGCTGGAGATGGTTACAATGGGGACATGTGTAAAGAACAACCTAACATTTGTGTTAATGTAGACGATACTGTAAAGGATCATTTTGTAAACCGTGTTGCTATGAACCAGATAACTACGCATAAGGATCATGATTTACACAGTTGGAATTATGAAATTAAGAAAGATGTGAACCCCTCAGCCGAGTGTTTTACTGTGCCAGAAGTAATGAAAACAGAAGAAAAATATTTCGTAGCTTACACAGTAAACCAACATTGGCTGATGCAGACATTGACGTGGTTGCGTGAAGCCAACTTGACCGGTTTTTGGGAGAACCGAGCTTTA
Organism: Entomobrya proxima; assembly: GCA_029691765.1. NCBI lineage: Eukaryota > Metazoa > Arthropoda > Collembola > Entomobryomorpha > Entomobryidae > Entomobrya > Entomobrya proxima. Next base: position 43,169,213 of record CM056169.1, on the reverse strand, counting down.
CATGCATGGAAACAAACCCACAAATTGGAACTGGGAAATGAAAATCCTGGACCAGATATCATTAGGTTGAAAAAGCTAGTTCCGGTTCTTTTTACATTAACGGTCTTGTTGGTGCTGGCCACAGTGATACTTTCATGCGAGCTATTATCTTTTAATGCTGTAAATTGTGGGTATATTTCACACTTATGTGCACATCTAAACACGATTAAGTCTAAGAAAGTATTGGTAATTAAAGTGATGACTAACGAAGTCAAAAGCGACAACAAAGCAGGTAACGTGCCTACATGTAGCAAAGTAGGAAAAGCAGGCGTATTTTTGAAGTACATATCGCATGCCTTGATGTGGGCCAAGTTTAGACAAATAGAGAGAGGATTTAGGGACAACCTTCTGAATGTTAAACTTAAATGCCGGAAGTTGACGTTTTGTCAGATATCGTTGTCACCATTAGCGTGTTAATCCATTATAAACGTTTATACAAAATCACGTGCAGATTAGAGTTGTTGAAGTGTAGAAATAAAAGACTAAACTGAAAAACCTTTTCAATACATTGAGAAAACTTTTATGTTGCTTGCAAAAGGTACATTTAAATGTAAGATACTTATAAACGTATGGTTTAATAAAGGTGGTTTTCGAATTTGCAATAATTACATAATTTTATTTCGGGTTGTTAATATGTAAACCATAATATGCATTTCTTGTAATCATTTTATAAACACCAGAAAGTTGGTGATGTTCTGGTGGAAGATAATTTCCTAAACATCAGATTTATATTAAGTGGAATTAAGTTAAATGATCCTGATGGAAATAACATGGTTGGAAATAACCCTGGTGTCCGCAGGACTTTAGGAAAATGTAGGGATAAAAAGAAGCAACCTGCGAGCAATTCAGGACAAAGCCATTAAACAAGAAGTCGAAAAGTGGTAAGTTTTTTAAATTGAGAAATAAATAAATATACAAAAACAACCTTTGCAAATTATCAAAAGCATAAATACAAAAATGTTCCTAATAGGGACTCCCTATACATACTGTTACTCCGCTCGTAAGAGTGAACTGAAGCCGCCTCAATTTCATCTGCTCTTTTTGGTGCACATAGTTGTATTTATCAGCAAAACATTATGCAGATAAATATTTCTATTTGCTACAAAAATTGGGGTAGATACTTGTATCTATTAAAGAAAAATGCAAACAAGTGGGTATTAGCCACACAAATTAGTGTTGTTGTTTACAATTTCAGTGGCAGATACCAGGTATCTGCACCAAAAAGAGCAGATGAAACTGAGGCGGCTTCAGTTCACTGTTACGAGCGGAGTAACAGTATATGACATCCTATTTTGGGTCACTTTGTGACTGTTTCTCGTGATGATCTACCTGAGCTGCATAACTATCTTGATACCTGCTTTCATTCTGACTTGTAAGTGTAAACTTATTTCTACTTGTATTTTAAGTATGTTTGAAGTTATAATACATGCAAAACTTTAGTTAGTATTAAATTATTGTTAAAATTTTACTGCAGCAAAACCTGTGGTAAACTGCTCAAAAGCTGAAGCCTTTTGGTTGGTTTGGTTGATCTTGGTGTACTCACAGAAATTTTGTGAACGTTTCCAAACAAACACGATCTTGGTTTCTAGTACAACCAGGAATACTACGACTTTGACTCCAACCACCACAACTTATATCCCAACAACACGTTCATCAACGACAAAATGTGACTACATTGTTAATCTCACAGAAGATTTTATTTGGAGGCGTTTTCATATTTTAATTTTGGTCTCTGCTATTACCTACCTTAAAACTTATCTTGTCAGATTCTGTTTTCTGATTCATTGAAATACAAATAGAATTGGCATGAATTACTGATTCAGTTACACTGATGTGCTTGAGTTTTTAGGATACTCTAGTGCTTAACACAAATTAGAACATTTGCTGTTGTTGGGTAAATACTTTTGTCTCAATATTTTTGTTAATATAAACGAATCTAATTAGTAACTTTAATTTGGTTGCTTAGTAGGTTTGGTATCAACGAATAGGATAAAATAACACAAACCAGATCACTGTATTATAATTGACCGTATTTCAAAACATTCTGCGAAAATAATAGCCACATATACAATGGGTCATAGTGCCAAAGGAATATATAGTATCATAAACTCTGTCAATCCTATAACATGAGCTTATATATTAGTTTAATTGAACATATTATTCACACGGCTATTATTGCAGTTGATTTATCAATTTTTAAATGCTTAAAATACCATGTGTGACCAACATCTTAAATAATAATAAGAGAATGTTGTCGTAGACCGCTGAGTGCATTTAAAAATTAAATGCTTTTAGTGTATATGTTTATTTTGAGTGTTGCGATGACGAATTTAATATGTCTGAAATAAGATTACAACAGAGCGTACATAACGTATGCTTATCATGTCGTAATCGTAGTTTATCATTGCACCGAGAGTTATCTTAGTAACCAAGGCTTATCGTTGCACTGAGAGTTATCTTAGTAACCAAGGCTTATCATTGCACTGAGAGTTATCTTAGTAACCAAGGCTTATCATTACACCGAGAGTTATTGTAGTAACCTAAGCTTATCAATGCAATAAGAGTTATCGTAGTAACCAATGCTTGAATAGTTATATTGTAATATAACTAACTAAGGTTATCATTTCATGAATATATTCAAAACATGAGGGTGTGGAGAAACTGGGCGTTGTTATGAAAATCTTAATTTTAAATTATGAACCGAATTTCTCCAGCCTAATGAAAGCTTTAATCTAAGTTAAATGAAGAAGAGTTGCACGCATTTTATGCTCAGGACTAGGACATCGGCATTTTCTGTAGGACACCCTCCTAATACCTTAAAATTCGTTTTTTGGCATATATACTTTAGTATAAACTTTTTTTCTAGGACATTTTGCATGACATTGGGCATGCAGGCTCTTCTAGTGGGGATATAAGAGCAGGCATTTGTGTGCCTAGAAATGTAATTAAATAGCATCGTCGGAAAAGTAAAAAAAAATCGAAGTTTGAAGCTAATCACTCGCGTAAATTAACCTTACTCGTGCAAGCTAGGGCCTGGCATATCGCCTAAAAATACACGTGGGATAATACAAATGCTGACACCAGTGGGGGACCAACTTCAACTGGTTGTACAAAGATATACTTTTGTAGTTGTGTACAAGATCGGTAAATTTTATATGAACTGATAAAATGCTATGTAAATACAAAACATGATATTTGTATCAGTACAGTTTATTTTATTTGGCGTATCTGAGCTTATTAATTTGAATACAAGTCAATTTTAGAAAATACAATTAGAATAATTACATAGTATTGCCATGTGCTTATTTTACTTCTGATGTTTTCCAGTAAGCAAACATTCTCCTTTCTTTGACCCCTTTCGTGACAAAAAGTTACCCTTCTTCGATTCTCTCATTGTTTCACTCAACTCTTCGTCCGGGTGCTTTTCCTTTACATGATTTCTCCAGTTATGTCTATGAGCATATTTTGCACCACAAAAGGAACAAACAAAGGGTTTTTCTTTTGTATGGGTTCTAGCATGCTCATCCAACTTTTGTTTTGTTGCAAATTTTCGCCCACATTCAGAACACTGAAATTTCCACTGTTCTGGAGGCTTGTGAAATACCATGTGATTTTGCAATCCGGTGTTCCTTTTAAAGGACTTTCCACATTTGGCACAAATTCGAATTTTTATCTCATGTGCTGCTCGTACATGCAATTGCAATTTTTTCTTACCCTGAAATACCTTGTTACATTTTGTACACTTTACATCCTTTATCCTCTCATTCTGCTTCTCCATACACGTTTTTTGATGTCGTTCGAACATGATTTTGTTTGCCAATCTTCTCTGGCAGTTATTACACTGAAATGGTAAACTGTTATTAATTTCACTTTCCGGGTGCGCCCTTGAAACGTGAAGTCGCAAATCTCTGTAGCCGTAAAACGTTTTATTGCAAATTGGACAAGTTTTGTTTGTCAGATGCACTTGGTTTTGGTGGTTGATGTACGCTTGGGATTTGGCAAACTTAGCTGGACAAAGATTACATGAAAATATGTCCGCGTTATCCAATTGATGACTTATTTTGACATGATATTTCAAACCTTTCTTAGTTGCAAATTTGTTCTGACAAATTGTACAAAGATATCCAATCGTTTCCAGATTTAAATGCTTTTCCAGAAAATGTTTGATATAGGTAGGCTTGCTAGTACATTTGTAATTACAACTAGCACAGATGTATATGTATTTAGGATCAATTTCCTCAGATGGTATTATCGTGTGTTTTTCAGCTTCATGAATTGCTAAATCGGGTGCATACGTTTCCACTTCGTCACAAAATTTGCACTTGAATCTTGCATGATAAGTTTGATGAACTTTTAACTCTTTTGGATTGGTAAAAGGTTTGCTACAATTTTCTTCTGGGCAAATATATTTTGTAGGTTTGGATTTTGCATTAATACTTTCGTGCAAATTTGTGACATGATCTTCTAGCTGGGTTTTAGCATAGTAAAGCATTCCACAATGTTTGCAAATAAAAGTCTCTTTTCTGGAATTTGCAGTTTCTTCACTGAATCCCTTTTCAACTTGTTGTTGCGTTTTGTGATATTCTTGATGTCTACTCCAAACAGTTATTAGGCCACTATCGCCGCGACGGTAAACAAAACTTACTCCACAATTATCTGCCTCGCAAACTTGAATGTTGTCTCCTGAGTTGAGATTTGTCGTATCATGATACTTTTTTAAGTGCTGATCTTCCGTTTTTCTGAAAATTCGGATTTTGCAAACACTACAGTTTGTGTATGCACGACCTTTTGTGCTATCTATCAATCCATAATGGACTTCTGCAAAGTGCTCGTAATAACGAAGTGGGTGAAAATTTTGATACGGGCATCTAGCACAATAATAGATAGTTTGCAAATATTTTGCAGATTCTTCTTTAGAATTGAATGGATTATGTTTTTGGAACTCGTGATGAGCTAATTTGGAAACACTGGTTTCTATTGTGTCACAAAACTGACATTTGTAAGTACCCAAAGCATGCAGTTTTTGGTGCTCGTCAAGTCTTTCCTGATTATTAAAAGTTTTTACGCAGACTACACATTTTAATGGGTTTTTAGTGAATCTTGGTCTCGACTTCCTGTTCTTGGGATATTTTCTCTTAACCCCAGGTTCCAATTCCAAATCTGGTTCATCAGTGTTGCTATTATCGCTGTCGTCAGAATCTGATTCTAACTGATTATCATCATTGTCGCTTTGCTGGTTTTCATGCTCCTCTAAACTAATGTCGTATTTAATCCTCTTCCTGTTCCGTAAGCTGTATCCTTTGCCAGTTTCAACACTTTTGTTATCATTGCTTTTCGGAGACATCTCATCTTCAAAATTTTGTTGAGTGTCTTGACATGTTAAATGTGATGCATCTTGAGTTATTTTTGAATGTGAAGGAACTACAGCACTTTCCACGGCCGTAGTTCCCTGTCCCTCTGATAGCTTTTGAACTTTTGGCTCAATTTCCTGTACGACTTTATCCGAAGTGGCATTTTCTGTAAATAATGTTGTCGCATTGCTGCAAAATATTTCATAAAAAATACTTGGATTTACATGTAAAATGCACGTTGTATGTATTTTTTAGATTTTATAAACATTGTCAAGCTCTAACTTATTTACCTGTTAATGCTATTTACAACTGGCACTAGAATTACGTCAGTTATTTCCGGAACATGCAACATTTCTTCCTTGACAATTCCAACTTTCGTAACTGTAATATCATCAGTGTCTTTTTCAAGAGACTCAAGCAAACTTTCCACGTCGACGGCAGTTTCTTCTGGGTCTACACTACTGTGATTACTGCAAGCAAGAAAATATTTTGAAAGATTTCATTTATTTAACTTTGTTGAGTTTAAATATTCACTAAACCGGTAAATTAGTTGCACTTACCTAATATCATCAAAATGTTCAATAACTTCGTCCAAAACGTCATCATCAGCTTCATGGTTATTCAGAACCTGTTCGTGGTCATTATTCCAACCCAAGCGTGTTATCAAAACTCTCGGTTTGCTTTGGTCAAGTTTTCTTTTACCTGCAAAACAGTAAAAAATTTCTATTTAAACATCCATTCACTAAAAAAAATAAGAAGTTAAAATTTGTTCCGTATGTTAAAACAACAAATTAATTAAACATTCAAACATACATTCTGTCGTGAACTCATTCCTGAACACTTTATATCGATTTATATGGCCATCAGCACTATTTGCTTGATTATCTGCATTCACAGAAAATTCACCATGAGTTTGTTGAAATGTTTCTCTCATTTCTCTCATCCTCGAAGGCACTTTATTCGCCAGCTTCATAATATTCACCAAACTATCCAACTTCCACTCCAAATTCATTTCCAATATTTTAAACTGATTATACATTTCACAAAAGCTTGTAGTAATCACCAAGCAATCATCACAACATCCACACACTCTATTTTCCAAACTAAATCTACATTGCTTCTCCAAGTTTTCAATATTTACAAATCTGGTCCAAAATTTTAGAAAATTTTGCAGATTTATAGACAAATCCTTTCCAAACTCAGATTTTACATTAGGAATTTGCTTCAAGCAGAAAATACACACTTTACACTTAACCTCACAAACATTAGTGAAGGTTTCATCTGATTTAGAATCCTTAAAATTAGCCATTTTGTTAAATATTTAAGTTAAAATACTGAAATACTTTCAATTCTAAAAGCTATTCTAAAGCTTTTTATGCGGTAAAGTAGGTAATGTTGATATACCGGTATATCGCGTAAAACATGTAAAGTGCAAGAAGGATAGCGAGTTGGTGTTGAAGCAGCACAAAAGCTCAGCTGCTTGGCTTTTGACAACTCGTTTGGGTTCTATATGGATCCCTTTCTTTTTTCTTTAGAGCTTCTAGTCTCTCTCGAGATTTTGACGGTTAACCATTTGGCCTAGGACTTTAAATTTCTTAGAGATTTAGACGGAAGTTTTTTGAAAGTTGCTTTTAAATGGCTCTGTGTTTATTTTGCTATAAACATGTGTATTTGGACGAAAGTGAGAAAATTTGTAGAAATGACAAATTGTTGGATAGGTTTGAGAAGTTAATAGAAAGATTTATTGGAGGGAAAGGGGTTAAGTTGGGAAGGATTTGGGAAGATGGGAAACACGAGGGGTTATTGGGATGCTGTGGGGATTGTAAGGGAGTTATCCTGGGATTTTGTGAAGCTTATCATGAGATGAAATGTTGGGAAATGAGAACAGAGTGGAAGTTGGGGATGTTGGTGGGGATTATGAAGATGGCGAATAGGGTGCCAGGGAGGGTGGGGGAGTTGAAAAGGAGATTGGAGGAGGTTCTGGAGGATGACACAGAAGCGATGCTTAAGACTGTTAAAAGCTTGAGACAGGAATTGATAAGGAAAAGTAAGTGCATGTAAAACTGGAATAAATTAATAATTTGTAAATTTAGAAAGTAAAAAATGTTTGGTTTGATTTAGGTTCTAAAAGACTGGTTTGTTCTTTGCCTCGTGTGAAGATCAAGGAAGGTGGTTTCGTAAAACCTAATCGTCTAAGCGATAACCCTGAACTTCTTGTTCCTGTTATTTCTGAAGAACTTGTGATTTTTGAGAACCAGCAGCAAACGCAAATTGACCAGACAGCGTTGCTTCAAAAGTGGATTCTATCAATTTCGGCAGTTGCTTTACTGGTTACGTTTTCCAGCAACGGCAACGTTGAAAGGCCTGTGATTAGTGGGAAGTCAGAAGTTGTGGATGAACATAGGATGGAAGAAGAACACCAAACGCCTAGTTTCAGTGATGCTGAATCTGAACCGATCTCACCCGAATACAGGATGGAGGTGGGGGAGGATCAAAATTTATCAACTGAAAACATTGCATTGGAAGTTAATCAAGTTTCAAATGACTCAGAAGAGCAAGTTGACAATGTTGAGGACAAAGACCTAAACAGCGATAATACTGATCTCCCAGTTTTGGAGCAAAAAGAGGTTAAAGAGTTAAATGATGAACTTCCAAATTTTGAGCCACAACATGAGGAAATTCTTGAAAATGCAGAAGTAGTTTCTGTGGATGATGAATTTGATTTAAAAGTTGATATTGAAAATGTGTCAGATCTTGATTGCGATTTCGGTGATAATGATAACGCTGAGGTAGATGTACTTCTTCCTTCTGTCAACCCACCCAAGTCCTCAGAAACTGAAAATCATGTAACTGAGAAATCCACCAATGTAGAAATAACCGAAAATATTTCTGAGATACCCGAAGAAAATGATGAACAAAAGCGATACCATCTTCGAGAAAGGAAACAACCGATTTCATATCTGAATGCCAATGAAAATGAGGAAGGCATTTTTCCACCTATTCCACAGTCTTCAGAAATTGAAAATGATAACCCAGTCACAGAGATATCCACTGGTGACGTCACCATAGAAAATAATTCTGTTATTGTGGAAGAAACTGATGAACAAATGAGATATAGACTTCGCAGAAAACGACCAGTTTCATACAGGAATTCCAATTCCAGTGATGATGATGATGAAAGGGAACATAGTGATTGCCAGTTAAGTGATGAGAGTGACGAGGAAAATTCTGATGAAGATGATGATCCTATTGATGGTTCTAACAGTAACTCTTCCTTATCTGACAGTTCCATTGACAGTGATAATTCTGAACCAAAACACAAAAGGTCCAAAGGATACGGTTTTGGAAATGACGAGGTTATTCGTTGTACGCTTGAAGACTGTAAAACAATAACTTACGAGTTTTCTTCTTACGTGCAATACTCCCAGCATTTAAATTTGCACACACCGGGACAATTCCAATGTCATGTTTGTCAAGTGGAACAAGACACGTTGATTTCGCTAAGTTTACATGAAAGGTCAGCACATTTAATAACCAATCAAGATGAAACTGACAAAGAAACCAGTGAACATTTTAAGTGTTCCCGATGCAATTTCCAAACTCCGGATTATGACAACTTTTTATGGCATTTTGACATTGAGCATTTTTCTGGAGTTAAACCATCGATTAGCACCAAACCAGATAAAAAGGAAGTAATCCAATGTCGGATTTGCAAAAGAAGTATAGTCATTGGGGTTTTTGCAAAACACTGGCTATCCTGTCATAATACAGAAGGTGTAGACCCTCACAAAATAATTCATTGTCCGATTGAAAACTGCTCCGCTTATTTTATGGACATGCAACAATATCGCCATCATCGATCTGAAGTTCACTATCCAGAAGAAGGTGTATCGGGCACAGTATATTGCGAATTTTGTCAGAAACGGTTTTCCAAGCTGACAAGACTTCTTGCTCATCGAATGCGCTTTCACAGGAAATTTAACAAAGAACCATTAATAAAACCTAGAAAAGCAAGAAAATCTAAACTTCTAATTTATGAGAAAAAACATGAAGGGAAATTAAGAAGATTAAAGAGAGGCCGATTACCAGATCCAACATCTGCAAGAGCCAAAAGACGTAAACGAGAAGGATTTATAAGAGGATTCCGAGGATATGGTTTTGCCGATAATGAAGTTATCCGGTGTAAACTAAATGGTTGTAAATCAATTGTTCATAAATTTGCAACTTACGCAGAATACTCTCAGCATTTGAATCTACACACAATTGGAAAATTTCAATGCAAATTTTGTGAAATTGAAGAAAATTCTGAAATCGCAATAATTTTCCATGAAAAATTAAACCACTTAACAAAGCAGGATGAAAACTGTGCCAGCGATAATTTATTTTGTACACGTTGCAATTTTCAAACTCAGGATTTTAACGACTTTTTATGGCACTATGACGTGGAACACTTTGGTGGTGTCAAACCCGCAGTAATCGATTTAACAAACAAAGAAGAAGCAACAATTCCTTGTAAAGCTTGCAAAAGGAATATATTTTACCGACTTTTTGAAAAACATTGGTTATCCTGTCATAATCTGGAAGATGTAAAACCAGCTAAAATAGTTCGTTGTGAAATTGATAATTGCTCCGCTTATTTCCTGGATATTTCACAGCGGCGTCATCACATTGTTGAGGTTCATGGAATCACACAAGATTCTTTACCACTTGAGCAATGTCCTTTATGCACAAAGAAATGTGTGGGTTTGGAAAGACTAGAAGCTCACAAATTGAAATTTCATCCAGACGGAAGGAGAAAAGCGGATAGAAAATTTGCCTGTAGTATGGACGATTGTACAAAATCATTTTACACAGAAGAACAACTAGAAGCTCATAAAAAGAAGCAACATGGTTGGTGGAAATGTCACTTTTGCGATAAAGTTAAGAGCTATGCTATAGACTTGATTTTGCACGAGTTGGAACACGCTCCTAAAAGATTAGAAGGTGAGAAAATTATGGATGGTACTGTAAAATTCTACAATTGTCCAAGATGCTGTAAAGATATTCGTGGACGAAAGTTATATGTTGCGCATCATTTAAAAGAACATTTACAAATCAAACCAGAAGAATGTCGACCAGTTTGCCAAATTTGTAAACTTGAAGGTATGGCAACCTCACACTATGGTTTTAATAAAAGACACATGCAGGCTTATCATAACACGGAGGGAATGAAACCAGAGGATATTTCAAGATGTGATCAATGTCCTGCCTATTTTGTTAAACCGGATCAGCTTTTAGCACATTTAATAAATTATCATTGTGGGAGAAAGTGTCCCGAGTGTGGAAAACAGTATAATGGAAAACTTACCTTTTTTCCTAATCATATGATAAGACGACATCCACAGAATAAGTTATTTGCTAAAGTTATTTTTCGATGTGAACATAATGGTTGTAAGGCTACGTTTGTTACTAGGGAAGCGGCTGATAAGCATAAAATAACTTGCTATTTGATAAAAGATAGTGATACAAAAACGTGTGATAAGTGTGGGAAGACTTTTGTGGGAGAAAGAAAACTTCAGAAGCATTTGGATACTGTGCATGTTGAAAAATCTAATGTTTGCGAGGAATGTGGAAAAGCTTTTAAAACTCAGGCGGGTTTAACATTGCATTTGGAATATCATAAGAAACCGGAAGAATGGAAATTTGCGTGTACAGTGTGTGGAAGAAGATTTGCGGATAAACAGAAATTGAATCAGCATGGAAGAACGCATACGAAAGAGAAACCGTTTGTGTGTCAATACTGTGGTGATAAATATGCACATAGGCATAATTGGAGAATTCATATGAAATCGAAGCATAGTGATTTGTATGAGGAAACGGATGTTAGGAAGAAAGGGAATTATTTGTCCAGGAAAGGAAGTAAGAAGGGGGAATGTATTACGACAGGAGTTGAACAAAATTATGGATAAATTGTAATAAAAAATTGGAATGACTTTGCAATTTGCATTGGAATTGTAAATAAATTGTTTTCAGAAATGTTAAATAAGTCTTAGAATTCACTTTTGTTGTTATACACCAGTTTTTTACATTTATCTTAAGCTTCGTGTTTTTCAAATATCCACTGGGTGGTTAAGTTAATACAAATTGTAATTATTGAATTGCTATAATATGTTTCTTTTTCAAGATTTGTTATGGAATGAAATACTATGATCTCATGATAAGTCTGTTGTTTAAAATGGAAAATAAATGGCTAAACAAGTGTAAAAGTACCTGTTTTTTTAATTTTGGATTAAATATTTGGCATATTTTAAGATTATTTGAAGATAGGCATTATGGTATCGTGTCTGCATTCTGCATAAAGTAATTTAGATTATTACTAATTGTTTGGAACATAAACCGTAATCCAGCGTAGATTTAGGAAAGTGCTTGGGAAAGTTTGTTATTAAATTTTATTTCACGATAAGATAAAGGAACTAGGTTTAATTATGTTTAGTACAATATTATAATACACAGTATACATAATCACGTATGTAAGAAACATGAAAGCATATAAATTGAACTTGTAAAGACGGATTTCAACGTTGTAATTTGTAACCGTCAAGTCTACAGTATCGTCCTGGACTTTGTTTTTGTACTTGATTGCTTTATATAAAGTCATAAATAAAATGGGAATTAAGTAAACAAAATATAATCAGCGCACCTGAAAACTATTCCGTTCCATTCTGCTATGGTTTGTCAAAGGATCCATGATTCATCATCAGATTAGTTGAAGTATTAATGTTAACCTTGATGATTTGCGGAAAAAAGCAAAAAAAAATGGAATTGGAGATAAATCTCAGTACATAAGCTGTTTATCAACGGAACATATTAACATATTAAGAAAGCTTATAATCCAAACAAAGTACATTTACAAACAAAGTATTCACATAAATCACCAAATAGTTACACAGCACAGTTATGCTTTTTTAACATGTACTTGTCAGATTTGCTTTAAAAAATAATTCCATAAATCTTGATAAAATTGATTAGCCTTTAACATAAATCAACGCAACATGAGCAGAAATGTGCACACCTTCTCCTTCCAAAACTGATTACAAAATGGAGACTTACTATATAAAACCTATATGTAGGTTACTGAGTTCCATTGCAATATAATTGGTCTTAACTGTCTCACTGCAATAATTCAGATCACACAAACTTAAATTGCTAGTTTGCTTTAAAATGCATTTTACTGGTTTTGTAGTCATTGTTCTCCTAACATTACTAAGTCAGCATGCAAAACCAATATCGGCATGCTTGGAATGTTTTGTGGGTGAAAAGATGGAAATATTTCCACAATGGGTTCTCGACAACAATTTGGACCCTTCACAGCCAAATAGCGAAATCAAGGGATTTTCAAAGTCAAATTTAATCTTACGATTGGAAACAGAAATAAGGTTTGATTCTCACGAACTTGAAGGATTTGAACACAAACTTCTCAAGAATAACTTTACTAGTTAGAATTGCATTTAGGCACCTGGAATAGCATTGTAGTCGGTTACTTTATTTCTAAATTGCAGAAACATGACAATGCAAGGGTTTTCAAAGATCATTAGCCCCAGGTACGTATATCCCGACTTGTCGAATGGATTTTTTGCGATTGAATTTAACCAGGTTTACGGTGAGGTGGTGATCGAAGGTAAAACGTAAAGCCATATATAGATCTATTTTTTTTATTGAAGCAGAATCTTACCCAAAATATTTTATATTTTAAGGAATACATTCAACCAACGGAACGATTCTAGCTCAAACACCCTTATATGGTGAAGGCAAATGCAGCATTACTACCGATTATTTATCTCTCTCTTCCTTCGATGTTTACTTTGAAATTACTTCCTCGGGATTTCTTAATTTAACGGAAGCATACTTGACCGATATTTATTTGTCAATGGACAATACGGAAATTTATTTTGAAAATGTGAGTGACAATAACGCTGTTGTTGGTTACGAGGAATATGTACATGAAGTTCTATTCGAAGGAATCAGAGAAGTATTGACTTACAAAAAAGACACTCCAATTCATGATGCACTTACAAAATTCTGGCAGGAAGAACTAGCGGTAAATTGTAAAAATATTTTGGTCAGTTAATTGACTCAGTTACATAGAGCAAGTAAAATAATTGAAATAAATTTATTAATTGAGAAAACTACATTGGCTGACATCATTGGTTCAACGGGATTACCACCTACATCAATTCAACCCACCTATCCCACCACCACAGAATTACCAAGACCAACCTCGTCCACAGACTGGCCTACAGAATCTACGTCATTAGAACCATGTTGTCCTTGCCGAAATGCTGAAACAGACGAACTAGTTCAGGTGGTATCTGATGATGTAATTGAAACATATGAAGATGTTGATGAAAACGATGTCGCAGTGATTTATACCAAGCGGGTTGTTTTGACGAAGCAAATTAAGAGCCATAATTAGCTGATCTTCTCTGATTACCAGAAAGCTTGTTAAATCTTTGAAGGCGGCAAATAAAATGAATGCTTTCTTTAGAATGTAGAGATTTCAAAAAATAAACATAAGCTTCACGATACCATCCATTAAAAACATATTGTTATGATAAAAATTATTTTTTTTTGTGGTATACACTTATAATCGATCTGTAAATCATTTGGAATTTTAAATGAATATATTCAATACATCTAACGCAAACACAAATGTGTGCAATTTTTATTCTTGGTGGTGTATGAAAAACTTAACAGATGCCTTTTCTCTGATTAGAATACTTACATACATTATAAAAATATTTGCAGAGCATGTCAAGCTAAAATTTATGACACCATATTGTAAGTTGCACATCGTGGTTACCACAGTCATATTAGCTCCTTATCTTTCATCAAAAACTTATTCGCAATACAGGCCAATGTGCGTGCACGCGTCTGTATAGCCTCAATTGATAACAAGCGTACAAGTCGCATCAAATAACTTTGATTGAAAGCACAAGGTTAGTATGTTATTATATCAGACCGACCGTTGAATATCTTGTTGATAAAAGCTTGATTTTAAACAGCCACTGGGATATCGAGAAACATACATTTTATGAAGATAAAGTTACCAAACTGTCACTAATTTTAATCCACGTCCGTCAACTTATAATATGTTTTATGCTGCATGTACTATATAAACGGTGATTTCGTTTTTTCTGTTACATTAGTATACCTTTTGAAAACATTGTTCCCATAAAAATTATATGCTCTTATTTAGATGAATGAAACAAACAAAGTAAAAACATTATCACGAGCTTAAATTTTACGATATCTTATTAAATTGATTACACAATCGTGTTACATTGATGTCCAGACGGCTGGGAAAATATCATTTTTCGTCTGGAATTCCTTGTTGGTGGACCAACCTGATTTTCAGTAAACGTTTTACATTGCTTTGGTAACAAAAAACGAAAATGTACATAGTACATAGCTTTGCACTCCTTGCTGTTTTAGCAATACTAGGTCAGCAAGCCCAACACAGTTCTGCTTGTTTGGAATGTTATGTTACTGAAAAACTGGAAAAATTTCCACAATGGATTTTAGACAACAACCTGGATCCGTCGCCGCCAATGAACGAAACTCAGCGATTCTCAGAATCAAACATATTTCTAAGCTTGGAAACAGAACTAAGGTTTGTTTATTGAACATTATACATACGTGCATACATACATAATATGTATCAGTTCCTCCGTAAATTCCACATAATTCCATACGTTTGCATAATTTACAGGAATCTTACAATAGAAGGATATTCAAACAACCTACGGCCCAGCTGGATTGATGCTAATTTATTACGCGGGACATTTTCTTGTTCTTTTTATTATGTGTACGATGTTACTCTTACAGGTATTCATTTAAAGGTAAATTTAAATGTAATAAAGAGGCTTTTTACAAAAGTAATAGTGTATAATTTTGACTTGAAGGAGAGCATGTCACCAACGGAACAGTTTTATCCCAAACCCCTTTAAATGGTGAAGGTCAATGGAGATTACGTGCTTCCACTTTTTCCTTCAGTTCACTTGAAATTCAGTTTGAAATTTTATCCACCGGGTTTTTCAATTTGACAAATTCCAACCTGTATAGCATGGGTATTGGAAATTTAGAAGAAGCTGAAATATATTTTGAAAATTTGAGTGATAATGAAGCTGTTGTTGGATACGAAGAATACCTGAATGCAGCTCTGTTTGATGGAGTTCAAAGAGCTATTAACAATGACGGATCGTCAAGCCGGGATCCGATAAGATCTGCGTTTCGTAGATTCTGGCAAGAAGAACTAGCGGTAAGATTTGCAAATCAGTCACATATTATATGTTATGAGTTGCATTGATTTTTACATTAACGCAGAAAACCACCTTACCTGATGTTATTGGTTCAACGGCATTACCACCTGGTTGGACCACGGCCTACACTGAGTATCCAAGTGTGCCAACTAACCCCAATACTACTCCTTCTCAGGAGGGATCTACCTCGGAGGATTCATATAGCACCTCCACCCTCAGAACAACCCAGGATCCGTGTGTAAGAGCAGATGCTGAAAACATTAACGAACCTCAGGTAGTTTCTGAAGAAGTTCTTGAAACCATTCGCGGAATCGACGAAAACGGTACCCCAGTTATTTATACAAAGAAGCTTGTCATAACCAAGAAAATTCAAGAAGAGCTTTAAGTAATTTTAAATTCAAACTATTACATGGTTATAAAAAATAAAAACAGCAATTTTTAAACATAAATAATTGACAACTGGGATTGTAGTCATTACTTAAAGTCACAAATTGTTTTTATTTTCATTTTGCATAAACAATAAGGACATTTCATGGCAATACTTGCAGTGATGAATATGCAATGCAATGAGCAATATGCAAATCATGTAGTCCTTTCTTATAAGTAGCAACGTTTCTTGATGGAAATTTGATTATAAAAATATAACCCGAGCATAAACTAATTAATTTGCATATTAACCAGTTCACCTTGTACAATAAAATCAATGCGGCTCACGGTGCAAGATTATTAACACGTCAGTTGCGACTGTGACATTCATTTCGAAATAAAACTTCATATGGCGTCTTGCGCATTTTCATTTCCAATAACGTTATCAGCTTCTGATAATTATGCTTTGAATAATTATTCATGTACAATTGCAAGGACACTAGAAAAAACCTTTTGACCTTAATATATACTTCCTACAGTTATAATATAATATATAAATATGTATAAAATTATATGTGTTTATATGCTAATTTTTTATGACAATACATTACATGTTGTGATACGTGCTATAATTTTGTTTTGTTGTATAATATGCAAGTATATTTAAGTATTTATAAAAGTATAGACATATATTATCGCAGTCTGTAGTACTTTTAAATGATAAGGATATATCTGTTTGGCAGGGCAGATAACTATACCCATTAAGCTGTTGCCACTCCTTTTGTCTCGGTTTCGATGCATGCTTTAAATGAAAGCAAAGTTTGGAGATTTGGTGAATAAAAATGGCAATCAAAAAATGATTTTTTGCTTTTCAAAATAGCAAAGCTTTATTTTATTTTTAATATTACCTTGTTTTGTTCATACTTGAACATACAAAAATTTGAACTTGCAGTAGTGGATTCAAAATATAACAAAAGTAACTATAATGTTTGCAAACGCATCCGTATTTTATTGTTCTAGTTTTCTACCACAGCATCAGTTCCGTGTGTAAGTGTAACTGGACCGTAAGGAATCCTGTTGGAAATATAGTGCATTATGAAAATAATACATTGAAAGGAAAATCTTATCAAACTAATCATTCGTTCGAAAAAATATTTGTTCATACGTTGAGCTGGTAAGGTCTGGGTTGATAACAGCCAAATTAATACCATCAAGATTTACAATTTTTCCCTGTAGGAATCCACGACTGAAGCGCAAAACAAGAGTCGGCTTGTCATTTGGGCTTTTCAGAAGAGCCTGTGGGATTTCCACCCACTTCTGCACAATCTGTCCTGCTGATATCCGGCTATTAAAAATAAAAGCAACGTGCGTCAAATTAAAATTGATTAGTTCTGTCAAGTTCAATAAACAAAATTGATAAACGCATGAATCTTTACCCGTCAATCAGAGTAAACGTTTCAGATAGAGTTCCATCCTCAGCTCGAACACGAAGCGTTATTGATCCAGAAGTTTGCTCATGTTGTAAACTGACAGGTACTTGAACTTGTACTACTTGCTCTGCAAAAAAACCCACACACGGTCAATTAATAAAAATGTATGAATATCAATTACAACTGACATCTTATCAGATATTGCGCATTTAACACATACTGCAGTAAGCTTGGTTATTGGCACCATCCGTGGTACGAACGTAATAGGTGCCAGAAATTCCGTTTTGTGATTTTGCGTTGTAGCCCAGAGATGCGCACTGGCCAGTTTGAGAGCAGTGCTGATAACAAAGACCCCTATATTTCAAGAAAGGGTAATAATATGTAATCACTATTTTTAAACTTAGGTATAATTTTTGGATTGACTAAAAGCATACTTTTCAAAATCGCTGTAGCTATTGCAAGGAAATGAAACATATGCACAATTATCTTTCTGTGCAATAGAATCGGGGTAGAAATCTGCACCTTTGGCGTGACTACAAGCTCTTGTAGATAACGCGCCTTCAAAGTCAAGGAAAAGCAGTTCTATAATTTCTTTGATGATGCTACCTAATGTATCTTTACAACCAGGCTGCTTTTTGCCTCCGTTCTATAGAAACACATGACATGTAGTTATTATACTTAAAACGGATACCTTGAATAAATGTGCTATAAAAGTTAACATTATCGTATTACCGGGAAAATATCAACATTTCCAATAGCATCAGGAATACCCAGACCAAAGTTAGTCCATGAATCTGCATTGGAATGAATAACTTCCACAAACTGGGCATCCGTTTCATCAATACGCACAATGGGATCAGTACCACCAAAATATAGATCAGTTGGGTCAATCGCCGTAATTCTAGCAAAACGTCCAAGCAAGCGTTCTCCGGCATAGCCAGCAATCTATATGCATGAACACTTTTATAAGCAAAACCATACTGCATTTTAAGTAGGAAAATAAATGTCAAGCTTTACATGAGCTCCTAAGCAGTGTCCAATAACGTGAATATCCTGTACTTGCAAGTCAGCCTTTTGCTCTAGATAATTGATCATATAAGCCATCATTGAACCAACTAGACGAGCATTAGCAGTTGACTGAAGATACTTTCTAGCGCCATTATACCAGTCAAGGGCAATAACATTTACATCTTCCTAAAAACATTATCCAATATAATTTTTAGCAAGGCAGCAATTTTTCGGTGTAACTTATATACATCTGATGTCTTACGTTTTGAAGCAACAAGTCTTTCGTTCGCCACACCCAATCAACCTTGTGACTATCCGTAAAACCGTGAATTAAGAAATATGTCTTTCTTGTTGCATTGAAATCAGAAAATCTCAAAATCGCATCCTTGTCTGGAAGTAGCTCATATCCAATCTGCTCGGTTTCGTGGCTTCCACGAGTAAACAAAATGAAACGAGTGCCTGTTTCGTATGGTGCAACGGGAAGGGCGGACAAAGAACGCTTTAGAGACGTCCATGGCGATGCAGTGCTAAAGCAGCCGTATTTCGGGTAACATACTTCACTTGCGAGAAGATTCTGGTCAACAAGTTTTGCTGACGCTGGAAAAAGAATTAAGAAAACTTATATAAGTTTACAATTGGATTTATATTTTTGAATCGTTTTATATTATAAACTTACAAAATGCAACACAGGCGACTAGTACCACAAGAGACTTCATTTTGTGTAAGGGTGGTGACCTTGACTACCCAGGCACTGTAGGCTACAAGATGTAATGTGTGTAGTTTGGCAGCATCAGCAAACTATGTCCGTTTGTCCTTCAGAATGTTGTATTTATACACCATTTCAATGTTGACGGTTGACAACATTCATATGATAAGATAGAAGGCAACACGTTATATCAATTAAAAATTCGGCATATTATGTTAATATAAACTTAAGGTTCGTAGCATGAAATATAAACAGGTGCACCAATCAATCAATGTCACCAACAGGATGCATTTCAAGTGTTTAGTTGGAAAGTTCAAACAAATAAGTATAAACGCCTAATTTTTGGCGTAATTAATATGTAATTTACTTGGATATATAGATATCGCAGCCACTTTGGCGCACACTTGAGAAAAGAGGAATACGTGAGGAAATATTTTTTATTCCCGGATATATGAATGCTTGAATATAATGCACAAGTTGTCAGATGAAGCGTATTTTCCACAACAAAAGTAAATTGATTACTGAAAATATTTATATAGTTATAGATATCGTCCACGCTTTAGTATGTAGAAAAACGGAAGAAGAACAAAGATCAAAGTTTTGGACACTACAAGCATCTAAATTTTCTGAGCAAGGTCAAGCAGTTTTTTGTAGATAAACAGATTACTACACTACGCTGGCAATTTCAAAATGCTTTCAAAATCCAAATCCACAAATGGGGTTATGAACAAATATGTGCTTTAGAAAACCGCATGATTGCATTAAATTTACAAAAGCAAGCTTACGTGTACAGGTTAATTATATCAATGATTGTTTGCTAGCATTGCAGACTATTATTTGAAATTTTCCATTCAACAGAACAGACTCGATATGTAATGTACTCTTCTGCTAAGTTTCTGAATCATTTACACAATGTTTATCTTTCTCTTGTTCTGCGCAATAGCAAGTTCACTACCGATAGCAAGTTTTGAATGAAATTTTTTCCGTTAGGTGCTATTTTGGTTCAGGTTCTGGTAGAATGAATGGTTTTTGGTTCAGAAATATGGCAGTAAGTTCATGTTGAATAAGATAAAACCTATCTTTTCTTCAACATCTCAATGTTAAATCTTCGGAAATACTTCCATAGTATAAGTTATATATGATACAGCTAAAAATCTTTAAGGTTGACCGACGGTTACGTCCAAGCTGTCAGCACTCTGTAATATATTCAACCAAATGGGAGAAAGGTTTGTGCCACAAATCATATAACATTGTGTTTATATTAATATAAAGCCAATTTTGCCAAAGTAAAACAATCTTCTTCCAGAGACTTTTCTTTTATTACAAGCACAAGTACAAACCGGGGATTAGTTTTTGCTACACGTTGCGCATGCATAAATGGAGCAGTTTGGTAAGCAGGCTAATAAAATTGTAAAGTAACAAAAACGTTCGTACTGATGTTGCAACGATTCTTACGTTGTGAGTGATGACGCCATTCACAGTAATAAGGATGCGAAACACGCATTTGTCGGTTTTATTGTTTATGTTTTGTGTATGCATATTTGCAATTGGCATTGTTTTATCTCCGAACGCAGTGTAAAAGGTATATCTCCATAAGAAATGACATCATGAGCGCAACGATGAAAAAACGTTCATCAAATTCCATGTTATTTTCTAGTCTTATCAAGGAAAGGGTATTTTTAAGCCAGTGAACATTAACTAATAAGTAGGTGAGGATTATTCATTGCACGTTTCCAAAACGTATTATCGTTATCTGGGATAATTTACCTTTTATCACTGCACCAAGCCAACAGCCTACACTTACGTTCATAATATGGAGCAAATTCGAGTTTAAGCTCATTTTTTCGTTTCATATAAAGCTGAATAAAATTCTGTCATAACTGTGCAATAAGCAATAAATTTGAAATTTGCCTGCTCGGGTATTCTAATAAAAATCGGCTCACCAAAAATAAGCTTAACAAGGAATAGAATTTTTTTTAAATCAAATCAAATTGGGTTTTCATATTTGTTGCTGTAAAGCAGTTTAGATTTTTTGATTATTTGAGCTAATTCATTGACGTTAGTTTAAAATAATCTGGAGATTTGAACTGTGGAATAATATACTGGCCTGACATCTCGACAGGTAATGTTTTTTGCGATTTGGCATAAACGTTTTACATTGTGCACATCCAAAATATTACAGTGGAAGGTTATTATATAATCGGGACTAGATTCACTTGACAAAACCCTGACGCATTGTATAAGTTGAAAATGAACTTGCTAGATGTCCCGCCGGAGGTGGTAAGGTTCTTACTAATATTTCAAAGTTACTTAACTGACAAGTTGATACATAAATATTAACAAAACTTGCTTCACCTTAAAAATGTAGATTGAGAGCAGCTTGTTCCCATGTCTTGGATGGAATGACCTTCTGCATTTTCGTCAAGTGTGTCAAACTACCATGAAAATCGTCAGTGATTACATAAAGTTTCATTCGGATTTGGCTCCTGAGATTGAGATAAGTTCACTTAATCCTGCTAATGAAAGTTTGGATACGTGCTTAAAATTGGGCTTGTCATCCGTCAAACTTTTCTTCTCTGATAGATCGCGTTGCAATAGGTACTCTTTTTATCGGTGGTACGATGAGAAAGAAATGCACACATTTCTTATGAAATATGGCTTGCTTGTGAAACACCTTTGTGTAAATCAGTTTTTCATTTGCGATGAGAAACATGAAACTAAATTTCTTAATGGACTTGTTCATCTGGAAAGCTTCGAAACTAAGCATGTCATTGCTTATGAGACGTACCAGAGGCCAGTAGTTATTTCTATGGCGTTTCAAAAACTCCGGGTTTTAAAATTTGGCATGTGTTTCAATGCGAATGAATTTCCACGTATTCTTGAAGCTTTGGAAGAATGTTTAAAAAACTGTAAAATGTTAGAGCGGATTACCATTCCCTTTGTAGTTAGACGTAGTGTTGGTGCGACAAACTTGCTGGCTATTTTTCGTCTTTTGTATAGAGTTCTGAAAGAACGCAGTAAAATTTTATCCTTGGAAAATTCCAATTTGAAGGTTATCGATTTCGCCAACGTTAACCATATACCACACCTGCCTGAGCCGATACAGGAGGAGTTTCTAAAGTTGTGCTACGTTTGTGCCTCAAACGAAATTATGCTTTACAACGTACACACTAAATGGGCTCCTGACATTCGTCGCTATTATCCACTGTGTACGGAATTGCCTGTGGTGTCAACAATTGGCGTTTGGAATGTGGACATGCCATATCTGGAGAAAATTGAAATAAATTCAATTTCACAATGCTGTAAAATATTGTTTAGTATTAGGTCAAAGGAATACACACGACCAAACTGGCCAAAGCTAAATAGCCTGAGTGTGAACATGTTTGCTTTGAACACGATAAAAATTCGTGATGTGGATTGTATTATGGAATCCATAATCCAGTTTTTCTTTGATGGAATATGTCGTAAGAATATGCAGAAGCTTCGACTGATCTTTACCGTGAATTTCTCAATGAATTGTAACGACAAGATGGTAAACAATTTGATACAAGGTTGTCCACATTTGAAGAAATTGACTTTAGGAAACTGGCCCGGGACGGAGGAGCTACTTATAAGATTAAGAAAAGGATTGCCGGATTCAAAAATAGTCTCAGTTACTACGTCTTAGAAGCCACATTAATTGTGTACTAATGAGGGGTTGAATAACTAGATGTGGTCATACATTCAGTCTATAATTTTCGAATAAATTAGTATATATGTCAGCATATAATTTCTTTCAATTTCAGTTATTGTCAGTTGAATAAGGATGCGTATAGATGTTTAACAAATTGTCTTTAATTTGAGATTTTCATGAAAATAAATCTTACCTTATTAACTTGATTTATTAGCGTGATTAAGAAAAAATTAAATATATCGTTTCATGCACTACCAGGCATGTAACAATAGTTTAGCGCTTCGCAAGAAGTGGTGACGCAATTTGGCATTAGCGTATAGGTATGTGGCATGTGTGACTGCTATCAGTAATAATATATTCTAGTGCGCAAGTGCTAGAATGAATAATCTTCCTTACACTACTTTCCGCTCTGGGGATGCAATTGGTCTCTAATTCTCTACTCTTTGTTCCTCCAGTTGGTAATAATAAAAACTATATATTACACTATATTATATCTGTAGTCGTGTCTTTATATCCAGCTCTCTAGCATTCACCTCTGTCCATCATAGTCATCAGCATTCTTATGTCAATCATTAACATATTTAATTACAGCTCCATAACTAGCTTAAACGCATGAATAAAACAAGATATTAAGTTTGTATTATTTAGTTTTGCAATGTTCAAAATGTCCTTGCTCTGTATTATACTTATGCAATACGTAAGGTGATATTTAAGATGAGTCATTTGCTAAAAAACCAGTATACAATATAAGCTTAGACTGGTGAGTCAGTTTTTCACATGACCAACTATACATAACGTTGTTTGCGTTTACTTTTCGTTTTTGCGAGCAGTTCTCTTCAGTCAGAACTCGATTGGTATTGCGCAGTTGAGCTCGGGTTTTGTATTGAGTATAAAGCATCACCAACTTGGCAAAGTTGCCAAATCGGGATAATTGTTTTGCAATTCATTTTTTTGCTAAGTATATAGCAAACAGTAACAGTAATTCAGTGAAATTTGAAACATTAATACTTATTTGTTGATAAGCAATGATAGTTCCATTGTTTAGCAGTTTTTAATTTGGATTTGAATTAAGTAAATTCTGACAATCGCTGAACGTACACTTAGGGTTTAAAAATTATACTTTTCAAAAAACTATATGAAATCGCGTTTGCATTTTCAAAAACAGAAATTTGTTGCTGACGTAAGTTGCATATTTGCTTACCATATTTGTTATTTGAAATGTGTAAATTTTGTTGACGCTTTGATTCACATGAAAAGTTTCATTATACATATCCGTTGACGTCATATTTATTTATCACCAACTGCTAATAAAATATTTTTAAAAATAAATTTACCGTATCCTCAGAGAGTAAATTCGAAGGGGGTGACCCACCGTGGTGGGAATATTTGGACACAAGCGTTTCGGAACATTCCAAATCATGAACTTCTTAAACGTGTTGCCGGAAGTGGTAAGCTTGCTTTTATTAACTACATTGTAAGAACTTTAATGGTTTTAGTAATTTTTAGAATTAAATTACGTCCATTTGTAGATTGAAAGCGGCGTCTTACCTAATCTTGGATGGAATGATCTTCTTCATCTGCGGCAAGTTTGCAAGACAACCCTGACAATTGTCAATGATTACTTCAAGGTTTGTCCCGACCTGGCACCCGAGATTGAAATCAGTACACTGAGATGTAATTCTCCAAATCTGGCGTTAGAGACATACGTAAAGTTGGGGTTTCCATCCATAAAAATCTTTCTACGTAACGAAAACATCCTATTTTATGACCAGCACAATGTGGAAATTGCAACGTTTCTGAACAAATATGGACGGCTGATAAAGCATCTACGTGTGGAAAAACTGGCGCTTTATTGCGGTGAAGCTGAAAAAACGTTTTATAAAGGATTTGTAAATCTTGAAACTTTGGATGCTAAGCAAGTTACATTATGGTCAGAAAGAGCAATGTCTCGTGCAAGTGAGGTTGCTCCTCATGTGATTGAGAAATTACGTTCCTTGAGATTTGACAACAGCATTAATTCCAACGATTTTCCAAATATTATAGTAGCTCTCGACGTGTGTCTAGAAAATTGCAAAATGCTGAAGTACATTTGGATTCCAAACATACCGAGAAATGCAAATGCTGCACAAAACGTATTCCGTATATTTGATATGTTGCGTAAAACTGTAGAGAGAAAAAAGGTTTCTTCAAACTCAAACCGATCCCAATCCAAGCCACGGGTAATCGATTTCACTGATGTGGGCCATATCCAGGATTTGTCCATTCGTACAGAATTTTTGAACCTGTGTTATGTTTGTGCTGCAAATGATGTCATGCTTCGTAACGTGCGAATTGAGTGGGCTCCTGACATTCGTCGTTATTACCACCTGAACCAGGAACTACCCGTCGTATCAACTATTGGCGCCTGGTTTATGGACATGCCTTATTTGGAGAAAATTGAAATTAATTCGGTTGAACAATGTTTTGAAGTATTGATGAACATGAAATCAGGAAATGAGAAACGCCCGATCTGGCCAAAATTAAATAGTCTGTCTATAGATATTTTCCAATGGAGCCGTATGATGATTCGTGGCATAGATATTAGCATGGAAAGTTTACTGCGTTTCTTCTTCGAAGGTAATTTTCGCGAGAACCTAAAAGACCTTTGTATTGTTTTTCCTACAAAATCTTCAGTAAAGGTTAGTAATCAATTGGTAGATAATATGTTGAGCTCTTGTCCACATCTGAAAATGCTGAGCTTAGAAAATTGGCCTGCTTCAGATGAGGCTTTTCACAGGTTACGAAATGGATTTCTGGAATTGGAGTATTGTAAGAGAACTGAATGGGGAAAGTCACCACAGACTTGGTCACCCAAAAAGCCTAATATTACTGATGCACGTTAATGGTTATATGTAGAAAAGAATAATTCTTAAAACTTTATTATGCTGAGTAACAAAGGTTCCAAATGTTGCCTTTAATTGCTACTAAAATCTATTTTAGTATTCAGAATAATCAACGCAAAAAACATGTAGGGAAAATGTTAAATTTAGTAAAATTGTATTTAAATATACTGAGTCAGTAGAGTCAGAATCACTGAGTAGTGATTCTGACATACTTTTTAAACTGTTGGTATTGTCTAGTTTTTACACTGGTTTGATATATTATTCTTATCTCTTATTGTTTGTATTCTTGTTTGATAGAAACATTAATCCCTAAATAAATCCTAATATGTGAGACAATTTAAATTGTTGCCATATATTTTATTTCTGTTGCTTAAACCTAAAAACCATTGTATGTCCATTTGTAAAAATGCTGTGAATTTACAAGCAATTATTATCTACAGCCATTTTCCAGGATTCTTTAAAAACGCTATGATTAGAAGTCGTGTGATCAAACAAATAATATAAATTGTATGCATGCATTCAAGCCATGAAAACAGCGCAATGCCAAGTAAACTGGAACAATTTTGTGAATACTATGTTCAAAGCATGTTGAAAGAACACTCTATTAAGCGTATAACTATACCCGTATTCGAAAGAATACGCTTTATGCGTATATGCATGAATAATATACTACAAACTCCAAAATGTGTGTCTTTTGCATTATGCATTTCCTGGAGTGCCAACCAAGTGAATTACGTTTATTCTGAAAGAACATCATAATTACATTGCAAAGAATCATTCAGTAAGCAGCACAGAAAGAACAGGTTTTTTTGTTCACTTAGGTCAGCACGTCATCGCATGATGAATTTTTTGCTACGTTGCAAACGTTTATTTTCGTTTTTACGCTCACTCCAATTCACTCACAACAGTACAATATTGACTTGATTTGGAAGTGGTCAGCTGAATTCTGGCTTTCTGTTTGCTTACGACCGAGAGAAATTCACCAAAATAATTTAATTTTAAGTAGTAAAGAAACTCATTTTGTGGATTGTTATTAAGCAGTGATATTTTACTTACGCATACATTTTATGCACTAGAGCGTAAGATTCATGTTTATAGAAAACAGGTGTATTTCTTGAGTGAAAAGATTTGCCACTTTTAAAATGAACTAATTTTTAGAGCAATGTTTTTGTAAAAAAGAAAAGATTTCAAAGACTTTTTGTTATACTTATTCAATATTCTTTATGAGTGTGAATTAGAATTCAATTCATGAAATAAAAAAAGATGTAATTATAAGAGTTTCCAAAATATTAACTGTTTTTATTTTTATTTTGTAAATGTTACTAAAAATTCAAAACGAACCCGTGGTACTTATAAATCGCTATACACCAAAATACAGGCAAAAGTTTCCAAAACAACGAGAAAATGAATTTGTTAGATGTTCTACCGGAAATTGTAAGTCAAACATTCCAAGTTAAATAAGTTTAGCGTTAAGATTTATTTTGTTTTTTAAGTAATGTTTAATTTTGTTTTTTAAGTAATGTTTAATTTTGTTTTTTAAGTAATGTTTAATTTTGTTTGTTACCAGATTGAGAACAGTGTGCTGCCTTATCTTGGCTGGAATGATCTTTTCCAGCTGCGTTTAGTTTGCAAGACAACAAGTGAAATTGCGAATGATTACATTAAGATTCATTCTGAGTTGGCCCCGGAGATAAAAGTTACTGATCTTGGAAAGAATGCTCGGAATCAGGCTTTGGAGACATACATAAAGCTGGGTTTATCTTCAATAAAAATCTTCTTGGACAATGAACCTGAAACAAGTAGACGATCTTTCTACGAGGAATACGACAAGGCAGACATTGAAAATTTTCTGGGAAAATACGGACGGCAGGTGAAACAACTACGAGTGAAATCATTTTCACTTTATTGCTTTGGAATAGAAAAAAAATTTGGAGGGACTTGTCAATCTGGAAATCTTTGAGTGGGACAATTCTGGTCCAGGCTTCATGTTAGGCCCTTACGACAACAGTTAGCTGTAGCTGAAACTCAGGAAAAGGAAATTATTACGCAGGTGTTCTGGAAATTGCGTGTTTTAAAATTTGGCCCTTGCGAGAATTTTACAAGGATTCTTACAGAATGCCTGAAAAACTGCAAATTTCTGGAGCACATTAGAGTTCCTTTCCGGGATGGCTACGCAAGCAGAGAAAATGAAACGAAGCTGTGGAACATTTTTGACATTCTGAGCAACGCTTTGGAGGGAAAAAATGTATCTTCGGAGAAACCACTGCCGAATTTGAAATCGATTGACTTTGTCAATGTTCCACATATCCCGGACTTGTCTATACAAGCGGAGTTTCTGAAGCTGTGCCACATTTGCACTTTAAATAAAATTAAGCTACATAACGTGCGCACAGAATGGGCTCCAGTCATTGGACATAAACTTGCCAGGGAATTACCTGTGGTGTCAGCTATAGGAGCTTGGTTTATAGATATGCAGTATTTGGAGAAAATAGAAATTCATAAAATGGAACAATGCTTTCCGGTATTGTTCCAGAAAAGATCACCAGAGAATGACACAAGGCCAAATTGGCCAAAGCTCAAAAGCTTGACTGTGAACATTTCTTTATGGAGCCCTGTTGTGGTTCGTGGAATAGATGTTAGCATGGAATCTGTAATACAGTTTTTCTTTGAAGGAATTTATCGTAAAAATCTGAGAGGGATTCATTTAGTTTTTCCAAAATGTTCTTCCATTAAGGTGAGTTGTAAACTAGTGAATAACTTGATAAATGGCTGTCCACACTTGAGGACGTTAACCCTGACAAACTGGCCTGGGTCTGATGAATCGCTTTCCAGATTAAAGAAAGGATTGAAAGAACTGGAGCAGGTTTCCATACATGACAGTAATCCACTTTCTCCGGTTGATGTCCGGTTCCCATTGCCACAGATACGAAGATGGAGGTCCAATTTTATTCGCTGACACTCCTTAAAACCAAATATTGTATCCGTATTTTGAAAACAAAAATCATAAATTAAGATTTGTTAAAATGCGATTTGAGATTTTGCTTGGATGTATTTAATTACATAGTGCAGTAATATTGGTTTAAAATTGTGACATAATTTAAGATTTATGTAAATCTTATAATATTTCATGTTTATTTGTAGTTAGTTGGGATTTTTTAAAATAATCTCTCAGTAAGATATCAGAATTTCCCAGTACTACTGTTGTCAAGCAACTGCTAAGTTCTCCTTCCACGTGCTGTTTTGTCATGAAATCGGCAGCAATTGGATTTTCCACAATTTATGCTTGAAAGCAAATGACTAGCAGAAATTTCTAAATATACGCTGCGATAGAATCCAGCTCCAGTTAATCTTGATGATAATTGCAAGTATCATAAAGGAAACAACACGAGGAGTTTTTCGTTGTACCTAACTATCTACAGTTTATTACTTGCAAGAACCTCAGTTGTAGAATCAGTGTGCATCCACTTTAATGTGTAATATGACTTGTGATCATAATTATTTAACTTTCAAAATTTTATGGACAATGACTGGTGATTGAGATATCTCTAAGCAGAAAATCTTACTTATATGTTAAATATATTTCAATGCCACCAATATCCAATTATATTTGGAGCTCTTATATCCAATATATTTCTGAAACACCACATAAGCAACTAATTTTGAAATCCTACAAAAACAACTACTTTTAGAACCTTACATAACTAACTAAATTTGGAACCATGCTATAGAAAGAAGTAAACAAAACAAGAGAATTTTATTTGTCACGTATGTAGCTTGAAAATAGTTTCGTAATATTGATTTATTGTCAATATGTAATATACTTTGTTTGTATGTTGGGTCCAGGTCGTGGTTCAATATCAAAATCGTTATCGACTATTACAAGTATAGTATAGTATAAAATATAAGTTTATATTGTTTCAGGAAGTATTCACACAAGTGATAAAGAAACACAACTTATTATTTTTTGGACTGACGTCAGCACAATTAAATTTGAATTTTGTTTTTGAATTGCATGGTTAGTGAGCTTGCCATGTTTTGTACACTATCCTAATAAGGTAGGGAGCAACCAATAAGCAGATTTACCTTTATTTTTATTTCGTTTCTTGGAATGTATAACTTGTTAACGGGTGACCATATGCCATTTAGTAGATTTTTTGCCCAATTTTTGTACCAGACTTCGATTTGCTCCATTCTTCAAATGAAATCTCAAACCTTGCGTTTTTAAATAAATTGTTTAAAGTTTTTCTGAACGATAATCTGTCTGATATTGCATTTTAGTTTCGATTCTGGTTTCAGATAATTAAAAGCTTTAGACTTTAATCTAAATAAGGTTAGTAAAGCATATGTAAAACAACTGCAAATATGTGGCTGACGTGGACATTTACCATTTGTATAAGTGCAAAAATATTTGCTCAGGATTTTGATTGTACCCAAATCTTGCAAGCACGACTTGTTGCTCCCTTTCTTAGAAGTATAGAAGGAGCTGAGGAAAACTATGAAATATTTTTTCATGCCTTTCCTCACATGGATATGCATCAGCAGTTTTTTGTGCGATCATTGGTGCTTAATAATTACAGTAGCGACATTGGAATTATTCATCCATTTAAGCACACACAACCATACCACATAGTTTTCGGTTTCCTAGAAGCTTCACCGTACAAAAGCAGCAAAATATTTGAGACTTTTCATCAATTGGGAATGCATCCATCCACTATCTTTATTCTGCTGACATGTGGCCAAAACGACATCAGTGTGCACAAATTTACAATCGAAAATATTAACCTTCCTGCGGTGAAAATCGTTTACCAGTTATTTCAAACTATAAAAGGCATTGACTGCAGACTTTACGTAGTTTGTAATGGTTATTGCAGTACATCAGTTTTATCCAGCGTAAGCTGTAAACTTATTCAGCAGGCCAATTTCTCTTCGATCAGAAACCCAATGTCTTTACACCGCACGTTGCTTAGAAACTCACAAGGCCGAGCAATTGATGTTTTTGTGCAAACTATTGTTGACGGGTACTTTTCTAAAAAGTACTACGGAAATGATAGCCTTGCATGTACGCAGCTGCTTTTTAAGTCAAAACTTCGTTACTTTTGTAATAAGGAACTTGTATCGTCAATGCTTCTACCAACAATACACAACATGACCGCTAGACTGTTTCCGACGAGCGCAAGAAATAATAATTCCCCAAGTACACAATACATGATTAACAAAAGAGCCAACTTCGATTATGGTTCGAATATTTCTATTCGTTATTGGCAAAAAACAGGTTTACATTTTGTGGAAGGAATTACCGGGAATTTGATATATTGCCATAGTTTTCAGAGTATCAAAGAAAAGGAGATTCTAGATTTTTCAGTTTGGACAAATGCATTTTCGCTGACGATTTGGCTAATCACCTTGTTTATGGCGGTTTTCATCTGCATTACAGTTTTACGTGTAGATTTGTCTTCTGGTATACTAGTGTTGTTTAGCATTTTCATTGGAAACAGTAAGCCACGTTGTTATGAAAAAGTCAGAGCAGTGGTTTTATTTCAACTGTTGGGAATGCTGGTTTGTATTTTCTATACAATTGAAATTGTTAGCGTGCTTACTGCCCCACCCGTTGACGTTAACATCTTTACTTCACTAAAAGAGCTTATTGCAAGCGGATACAAAATCTTATGGCATTCAAAGGTGGAAGATGCTATAAAATATTTTAAACATCAGTTTCAACTAATGGGTTTAGTAGACAAACTAAGCGATAGAATCCATGTTATGAATTTTTATGAATTTTGGAAAAACAGTGGCAACATTATGCTTAAACAGATTGCTAAGCATTGCGATACGTATTGTTCAGCAACCTTGCTTCTTATTAAGCAAGCTATAATGAAAAAACATGGTTACACAGACGTTCAATGTGTTAAGCTGCCTTACAGATACTCCCTTCGATTTTATTTTCTGGAACTGTATACCGCTAACAGAAAGTGGATGCTTCAAACGTACTCGCGAATTCAAGAAAGTGGGTTGTCAAATGCGTGGGATCTATGGGCAAAGGAGGCATATTATGCGGGTTATAATTTTATGAAAGAAGGACTGTACAATCCTTTTCCCAGTTTTGTGTTACCTGCAGAAGATAAAATTGGACGAATGGATATTTTTGCAATTTTGATTATAAACGCATGTGTGATTTTCATAGGATTTTTAATGTTGTTGATAGAAATTTCTGTTGACAGAACATTTGTATGTGCCCCTAAATTGCCGTTAGAACTCTACATTGCAATTATCAAATATGTTTTTGTAAGAGTTAGAAAATTTAAACAGTGGTTTGGTTATTTCTACTTGTTACTAAGATCTATTCTACTTTTGAAGATTTAATTACTAGCTTTTAAGGAATGGTAAACTAGCATACTTGCACTGAAGCAAACAAAACACTGAATCAGCTTGCAATACTATTTTTTATCCGATTTTAGCCAGGATGACAAGTAGCATGACCACTTCAAAGAAAACAAAGAAACCCATGAAACAGACGTAAATGTTTTTACTCGCAGGGAACAGCGGTTGTGATAAATGCTGTGCAACTATTAAAACTAAGAATTAGCAGAGAAATGGAATCTAATTTTGGAAGGCTGACGAAAAAACGTGACTAAGCTTGAAATAAGTCTGTTTTAATATACAAAAAGCTACCGTCAGTTTGAAAGAATTAGCGGAATTTAAATGGAATGGTGACCTTGACTTGACAGTGGCATCAAACTTGTATTTATTTGATTCAACACTCGATATTTTATTATTACCTATTGTATAATTTTTATTGCAATGCTACTGGGATTTTGTAAGATAATGATATAGCAATTTACTGCTAGATTTGCTTGTATTTATTCCTGCAAAGTTTCTAAAAAACAAAATATAAAAATGTTTTAATAAATTATATATTAAAACTGGAATATCGGGAATATAGTTAGTTAGTATAATGCTTGATGGAATAAAGGAATATGGTATTATAAACTTGATTTCCTTAAGTTCGTGTGGATAGGGTCAAGTTATACAGTTTATTGCCAGTCAGATGATGTAAACATATTTGTGTCTTGCTACGTAAGCAAGATAAAGTGTAAATTACTTTTTTGGTACGTCTTGACATATGCAATAAAGGACTATGCAACCTAAGGGAAAAAATTTTGACCCCCAGTTTATTGCTGATTCTGATAGAGCTTTAAAAGCTCTACAATTTTGCAATTTAATGTATGTCCTTATCTCTTAAGATTGTTGAGATATGAAGGAGTTTGTAATTTTGGCTCCCATAAGGCCCCATAGTAAACACACTTTTTTCAAACTCGTAGCTACCCATCACGCCCACTTTTGATTTTTAATGTTGATAGCATTTTTAAAAGAGCGTTAAATGAAGATGATTTTCAGAAGTTACTGGAGTGGTCTTCTTGCAAACATTGAAGTTGTGGTAGGTCAAACTTGGAGATGTTTTTTCACACACAACTTTCTTCTAAATCGTTATAGCTTCCACTACACACCTCTGATTTTAAATGTTAATAGCAATGCTAAAAGAGAAATTTCTAGAAATTATATTGTAGAAAAAATCAGGACATAATGTCTTATATTAAAAAAGTTATGGAGCTCCAACCTCGGAGGTGCTGATTGAGATCCCTCAAAAACAGCCCTATTTCAAGCCAACGTTTGACCCCCGGACCCACCTTTGATTTTCGATGTTAATAGCAATTCTGAAAGCGCTTGTTTTGAAAATAAAACCGAGAAAAAACTAGAGTGGTCTCTTTCCAAAACTAAGACTTATGGTACAGAAGATCTAAAAGTATCAACTTTTCACCAAATAAGCATGCGTTTTTACATTGAGTCGTCAAAGTTTGCTATTGTGGAAATATACCACTCTAGTTTTTTCTCGGTTTTATTTTCAAAACAAGCGCTTTCAGAATTGCTATTAACATTGAAAATCAAAAGTGGGCGTGATGGGTAGCTACGAGTTTGAAAAAAGTGTGTTTACTATGGGGCCTTATGGGAGCCAAAATTACAAACTCCTTCATATCTCAACAACCTTAAGAGATAAGGACATACATTAAATTGCAAAATTGTAGAGCTTTTAAAGCTCTATCAGAATCAGCAATAAACTGGGGGGTCAAAATTTTTTCCCTTAGGTTGCATAGTCCTTTCTAATTACATAAGCACTTATAGCCGCATTCAAAGTTTTGGTTTTCTATTGCTAACAACTCTTAAGGATTCTTGTTTTCTGATAGCGAAATGAAAAATGTTCAACTAGATAGTTAAATTTGCACGTAGCTTTCAATTAATTTTGCAACAGGCAGAACATTAAGGTAAAAGGTAATACATGACCTTCAATAAACGTCATCCTATCTATCATTACAAGTCTTGATAACTGAATATCTTAGCAATATTCAATAAAATTGAAGCTTCAAGTTATCAA
Source organism: Entomobrya proxima (assembly GCA_029691765.1). Classification (NCBI taxonomy): domain Eukaryota; kingdom Metazoa; phylum Arthropoda; class Collembola; order Entomobryomorpha; family Entomobryidae; genus Entomobrya; species Entomobrya proxima. The sequence continues at coordinate 43,135,032 of CM056169.1, read as the reverse complement.
ATCGAAGGAAATATTTAAACTTTCAATGAAATGCATAAATCATCTTGTGTGCAATTGGAGAGAAGAGATTGACTAATCATAATCATAATTGTTTTCAAAATTTTGGTTGAACATTTTGCTGAGAAGCGTTGTCTAATAACAACAACTAAAAAGTAGCTGACTGGTTTGTTAGATACTGCATTGTATGTAATTAGTTTAGTAAATGAGACTGAGGCACGTCCAACTTTGACTTTATTGCATTCTCTGATTAAATTCCAAGTCATAAGAATTAATGCTTCATTCCTTCCTTGCTTGCGTCAAATCTAAGCCATGCAAAGATTAATCGAATATTCTAGCAATGAACTATGTATATATCTTTCAGACTTACGTCAGCCGCTGACCCAATGAAAGTTAAGTTATGTAGTAAGACTCTTTGTTAGAATCGGTTATATAAAGCTATACAATGGCGAATTAGCCGTAAATGGCGCATTCCAATGATATCAAGTGTAGATTCGTTTCTTTGTCGCAGTACAGCAAAGCAGTAACGTACAGTAATTATAACTTACGCATGAACAACTCAATGCCGTCTACCTCAACATTGCGAGGTTAGTTGTCGAAACTTCTCGATAGATTTGCATGAGATAGACCGCGTATATAAGGGCGATCCAAAGGCTTAGTTGTCATATTCCACGAACACCACTTAGAGAGAAAAGACATTTGATCCAAAGCAAACCAGTCACCCGCGACTGCGACCATAACAACTGCGACTCCGTCATGAAGCTTATACTTGCCGTGATTCTACTAATTGCTGTTAGCATCTTTGCCAACCCAAGCAGCGTAAGTGATAAAATTTAAAATAATTTATTTGAATTTAAAAGTTCTAAAAAATTAAATTTATTTACTCTTTTTTAACAGGCTCAGGACATGTTCAACAAAAACTCCGGAGCACCCGTTAAAACAAGTTCTATGGGTACTGGCAGTGCCGCCCCAATGAAAGTGGGTTCTCTGGGTAACAGTAACGCCGCACCGGTCAAGTTGGACCCTCAGGAACACCAACCAGCAAAACCGCATCTCGGAAAATAAGATCTGATGGACATGGTTGAATGGTAGTTTGGGTAGATATTTTCTTTAAAAAATATGGAAAGGTAAAACGGACTGTCCTATTTCAAATTGTAATAAACCAATGCAAACAACCTATATTTTTTGTGCTCATGGAATTTTACTTATTTTTTGCTGGCATATTTTTTTGTTTAAAAAACCACAAAATTTTTGTGAGAAAAACAGCATAGCATACACTCAACAAACACACGAATACCCTGGCATTTCTAGATAAACACGTATGTATAAATCACATTACTCCACATATGACACATTATGACACTATCAACATCTTTTATTATCAAAGATATTGTATCTTCTGAGATTTTTCTAGATTACGTCATCCATTTAATCACTCATATGTGAAACAGAGAAATAATGCATTGTCTAACAATAGAAATGAGTACAGAGTTAGGTAAAATTCTGATCATCGGATACAAAATCTTATGGCATTCCAAAATACAAGATGCTATAAAATATTTTAAACATCAGTTTCAACTAATGGGTTTAGTAGACAAACTTACCGAAAGAATTCAATACACAAGTGTTTCTGACTATTGGAAATACAGTGGTGACATTATGCTAAAACAGATTGCTAAGCATTGTGACATGTATTGTTCAGCAACATTACTTCTTGTTAAGCAAGCCATAATGAAAAAACATGATTAAACAGACGTTCAATGTGTTAAGCTGCCTTACAGATACTCTCTTTGGTTTTTTTTGTGGAACTGTATACCGCAAACAGAAAGTGGATGCTACAAACGTACTCGCAAAGCGGGTTGTCAAATGCGTGGGATCTATGGGCAAACGAGGCATATTATGCAGGATATATTATTATGAAAACAGGACTGTACAATCTATTTCCCAGTTTCGTAGTCCCTGCAGAAGATAAAATTGAACGAATGGATATTTTTGCAATTTTGATTATAAACGCATGTGTGATTTTAATAGGCAGTTTTATGCTAATGATAGAAGCTTTTGCTAACACAGCATCCTTAGGTTCCCTTCAATTGCCGTTAAAACCCTAGATTGGAAATACCAAATACGTTATTGCAAGAGGTAGAAAATTTAAACAGTGGCTTGTTTACTGATATTTGTTATTAAGATCTATACTACTCTTGAAGATATAATTACTAGCGTTTTTAAAGAATGGTAAAATAGCAAACTTGCACTGATGTAAACAAAACACTGAATCAGCTTTGTTTTTTATTTGCTATCGTTTAGGTTGACAAGCAACATGACCAGTTTAAGGAAACAAGGAATAGCATGCAACCGAAGTAAACGTTTTTACACGCAGAGCACAACGGTTATGATAAATGTTGTGTAGCTTTTAAAACTGAGAACAAGCAGAGAAATGAAACCTGATTTTGAAAGGCTGGCGAAAAACCCTAAAGCTCTGCTAAAATCATATGTAAATGTAGTATTTTTAAGTCCTAAAAAACTAAATGTTATGACTAAGCGTGAAATAAATATGTTTAAATATACAGAAAGCTACCGGCACTATGAAAGAATTATCGGAATTTGAAGACCTGCTTAGTGACCTTGACTTAACAGTGTCATCAAATTTGTATTTTAGTATTTGATCCAACACTCGATATTATATTATTGCCTACTGTATAGGTTTTTATTGCAATGCTACTGGTTTTGCGTAAGATAAGAATATAGCAATTTACTGCTAGATTTGCTTGTATTCATTCCTGCAAAGTTTCTAGGAAAACGTAATATAGAAATGTTTTAACAAGATATATGCTAAAACTAGAATACCTGGAATATAATTACCTAGTTATTATAATGCTTGATGGAATCATAGAATATGGTATTTTAATGGATGGACAGGCTCAAGTTATTCAGTTTATTGCCAATCAGATGATGTAAGCATCTTTGTGTCTTGCTACGTAAGCGAGATAAAGTGTAAATACCTTTTTGGTACGTCTAGACATATGCGACAAAGTCTAATTACAAAAGCACTTATAGCCACATTCAAAGTTTTGGTTTCTATTGCTAACAATTCTTAAGGATTCATGATAGCAAAATGAATTTTTTTAACTAGATAGTTAAATTTGCACGTAGCTTAAAAGTAATTTTGCAGCAGACAGAACATTGAGGTATTCAATAAACGTCATCCTATCTTTCATGACAAGTCTCGATAACTAAATATCTTAGCAATATTCAATACAGAGAGAAGCTTAAAGTCAACAAATATTGTCATTGAAATTCGTAAAGCATCTTGTATGCAAATTGAAGAAAGAAATTGACTATTCATAATCATAATCATTTTCAAAATTCTGGTTGAGTATTTTGGTAATAAGCGTTGTCTAAAAACAAAAACTAGAATACGGCTAGCTAAAATTTATTAGATAGTGAATTTTATGTAATTGGTAATAGTAAATGAGGATGAGGAAAGTCCAACTTTTGCTTTGTCGCATGGTTTGAATAAATTCCAAGTCATAAAAATTAATGCTTCATTCCTTCCTTGCTCACGTCAAATTCAAGCTATGCGATAAATGATGGAACATTCTAGCAATGAATATATCTTTCAGGTTTACGTGAGCCGCTGACTCAATAAAAGTCAGATTATGTAGTAAGCCTCTTTGTTAGAATCGGTTATATAAAGCCACATAATGGCGAGTGTATCTTAAATGGTGCATTCCAATGAAATTAAGTGTAGACGCATTCCGTCCTCGCAGTACAGCAAAGCAGTAAAGTACAGTAATTATAACTTACGCATGAACTACTTAATGCCGTCTACCTCAACATTGCTAGGTTAGTTCTCGAAATTTCTCGATAGATTTGCATGAGATCCACCGCGTATATAAAGGCAATCCCAAGGCTTAGTTGTCATATTCCACAAACACCACTCAGAGAGAAATAACATTTGATCTGAAGCAAATCAGTCACCCCGACTGCGACTCCGTCATGAAGCTTGTTCTTGCCGTGATTGTACTAATTGCCGTTAGCATCTTTGCCAACCCAAGCAGCGTAAGTGATAAAATTTAAAAATAATTTCTTTGAATTGAAGAGATCTAAAACTTTAAATTTACTTGCTCTATTTTAACAGGCTCAGGACATGAACAAAGATTCCGGAGCACCCGTTAAAACAAGTTCTATGGGTACTGGCGGTGCCGCCCCAATGAAAGTGGGTTCTACGGGTAATGGCGGTGCCGTCCCGATGAAAGTGGGTTCTTTGGGTAACAGTAACGCCGCACCGGTCAAGTTGGACCCTAACGACCACCAACCAGCATAACCGCATCTTGGAAAATAAGATCTGATGGACATGGTTGATTGGTAGTGCAAGTAGATTTAGTAGAAGTAGTAGTTGGTTTTCCTAAACAATTATGGAAAGGTAAAACGAACTGTCCTTTTTCAAATTGTAATAAACCAATGCAAACAACCTATGTTTTTTGTGCTCATGGAATTTTACTTATTTTTTGCTAACATATTTTTTTGTTTAAAAAAGCCATAAAAACAGCATAGCATACACTCAACAAATTTACGAATACACTGGCGTTTCTAGATAAACACGTATGCATATATTTTCATACTTTACATCTGACTCATTATGACTACGACGTTATCAACATTATTATATATCTAAGATATGAGATTTTTTAAGATTACGATTACGTCATTCATTTATTCACTCATTGGTGAAACAGAGAAATACTAATGCATTTTTTAACAATGAAAACGAGTACAGATCTAGATAAAATTTTGATCTTTGAATTTAATACTCAATTCGCCTAAAAATAATCAAAACAAAAATTTCATATTTTTATTGAATCTTTTGATTACATACTTAAAAATACATTATAATAAATTGTGGTTTGTCTCCGCTTACGTCAATACTCCTAAAATGCAAAGAATTTTGGCATTTTGTTAGGTATTATTGACGTAAAAGTTAATTATTGTCTTTAGGCTTGCATCAACCGTTGACACAATCACCTTCTAAAGTATTTACATACTAGACTGGCGTCATACAGTAGGCCATTATAGAGCAACACAATGGGAAGTAATCCGAATAAATCTTACATTCCAAAGTTATGATGCAAAGTCTACCGGAATGCAGAATGCACAAGAATAGCTCTTACAGCTTAGCTATAACTCAGAGTCAACTGAGAGCTTGTGTCAACAGGTTTACTTTTAGCGTTCTACTAAGATTTTCGTGGGATTAGTCCTTTAACGCTGGTCATCTAAAGTTCTTATAAACAAAGCATCCATCACAACACCATCATGAAGCTTATTATTGCGGTTACTCTGGCAATTGCCCTTGTCAGCCTGTTTGGTAACCCAACCAGCGTAAGCGTTAAATATTATTAAAATTAAATTTCTTATTCAAAGTTATTTTAATTGTTCCTAAAAGAAGAAAAATATTTATGAATTTACTTTTCGTTTTAACAGGCTCATACGGAAATATACGCCAAACCCGCTTCGTCACCAGCGAAATTCGACAAAAGTGGAGCAGCACCGGCCAAGTTGGGTAATAGTGGCGCCGCACCGGCTAAGTTTCACAAGGACAGAGATCCAGTAGCAGTTTCCTAATTGAAGAAATTAAAATCGGATGGAAATGGCAGTACACGTGACCTTTTTTTTAAAAATCACAGTACTTTGCAACTTTGACAAGCATGAAAATTTATAAAAAAAATACATTGAATAATAAAATTGAATTGTGCATAACATTGGTTTTGTAAATGTCACAAAACATTTTCATGCAAATTATGGATTTAATAATTTTACTAGTGTATAGTACAAAACCCACCAATTTTTCAACACATAAATAATCAAGATCGACGTTTTTTTAATCAAAACCATCCAAAAATATTGTCACGCTAGCATTATCATACAGAACAGTAGATATTTTTTTTCCTTTTCTGTCACGTCATTCATCATTGATAGTACAAGCAAAGCAGTGCAACTATTGCAATGGTTGCATTTTTCTGGACTTAAGTGCGCTAGTACACGGATTTCTTCCAGATTTGCGTCATTCGATTGAATCAGTCAGTGGCTACATTCTTTTCTCGACTTGTCATCTTGCTAAAAACAACCGATCGTAAACTGCAACACAATGGCAAATAAATGAAAACGTGTGCGCTTTCGGGTAATAAAGCCATGACGAGGAGTCTGGCCAATTTATGCTGAAACATAGCTACATAGTACTACTTACAGAAAGACAACTCAACTTCAATAAAAAACTACTGTACAGCATTAAAATCCCTGATGGCTTATTTATAAATTAATAGATTAAATTAAAAATGCGAGTTGTTTAATTTAATAGACATTCAAACACAACTCACCTCTTTATGGTTTTGTATTTAATTAAGATAAGTAGTAGGTTGTTGTAATTTTATATATAAATGAAAACACTTATTAGATTGGCCGATTTGTTTTAATTATTTGCTTGTCTGGAAAGTTAGTAAGCATAATAGGTAACCTTTAAAAAATGCTCGCTACTGATACGCATAACCTTGTTTTATAAATTGCTTTTATAAGATGAAATAAATAAACTGTTAATGTATTATCTTGATACAAATTAAATTTTATAAATACTATATGGATTTTGATAAAGAAATTGGTCTGAAGGACAGCTTGCCAAAAACATAGCAAACACCTGTGGCCAGTACAGCTACACTTAGCACGCTTCAAATATTAAACAAGTTAAGCGATAGTGAAACAGACAAATCTTGAAGAATCCATCAGCATAATGACATATTACGTAACCCAAATAATATTTACGTTGCTCTTAAATTTATTTCAAAGTAATTAATTTATAAACACTCCGCAGTAGTTTTCATGCAGCACGTTTATACAAAAAATATTACCCTCTACAATGTACTGTTGTCAACACAATCTAGAAACTTCATGTTACGTGTTTCTTAAACATGCAGAACTTTCAAGTTTTGTACCTGTTATATTTGCAAATATTGCTATTCCTTGCAAATGGCAGTGCGCAGTCCGACAATAATATACTTGATATTCTAACATCAAGTTGTACCATGCACTTCGGCTTTTTCAATATTCTAAAACCAAAGGACCATCTTTACAAGACAGATTTCTGGAAACTTGTCGGCAAACGCAAAGGTGCGTTTCTCTGGAATCAAAACCTGCATTCGAAGAAGATCCAAGCAAAGTAATTCCACCCTATGTTTCAACTTTCTTGTACATCACGAACAGTACTGCATTACTCAAATATCAGCTTGCTCATGAGATATTTTATCAAAAACATTTGCAAGCATGTCTTGTTCATTTTCCAGGAATTCAGTTCATAAATGGTTTACTGGAATTTGATTATGTGGATATTCCTGCTTGGTCGGATATCCATGGGGCTGAGATATCGTGGTTACACTTGTATGCCGTTTGTCCATTGTTTAATTTCCACAGTTCACAAGCCCTAAAAGTGCCATTGGATCTAAAATCGTACGTGCTACTAGTTGCAGAAAATTTTGAGTTTTACTCTGCGTATCATGACCTTTCTTGTGGAGAAATATATTACTGTAAAATGAAAGTATCGCACATTGAGCGGAAAACTTTTCAGGGTGAATTGGAAGTCTACAGATACTTTCAAACCTTTTATTATGTCAAACAAGAAATGCGTATCCGGTCTCCTTGGGAATATCCATCTCTGTTTCATGGAGTTCAAACTTTAAGTTTTATTATTAATCCGCATTTCAACTGCTCTGAGCCCAACTTTTGCAAGTACGAGATTTATCCATACATCCCATTGTTTGGCCAGGTAATTGCTAAGGCCAACTTTCAAATGCTGTCATTTGGGCTATTTAATTTTGAAGCTGGTTTCAGATATATTACCTTACTAGAAGATGGATTTCATAATTGGTCTACTCCATTTTCAATCTTGCTGCAACCATTTCCCTTACTGTTTGGTTCTCCATTGTAGCAGTGTTTGTGATTTCTTTCGCATGCATGTTATGTCTGAATTCAGACGCTCAGCCAACTCAATACCTGTTGTGGTTTTACAGCACAACGCTAGAACAGGGAGATGACGGCAGAGTATTTCGAAGAAAGGTAGTTCTAATTTTAGCATGGCTTAGTTTTGCTGTTATAATGAAAAACTGCTACACATCGGCACTACTAGCGGAGTTTATATTTCCAAAGGAACCAATTGATATGCCAGGTTCACTAGAAAATATTCTATTTGAGAAAACCCATGGCAGCAAAACTAAAATAGCTGCATCAAAAGCTACTGTGGAAGACATGTGGTATTTTCTTGGCTTATATAACGTAGGAAAATCTCACCGCACCAATAATCCTTCTACCTTTCTCAATCTTTTTACGTTAGTTGTAAATGAACATATTCCATGGGTATTTAGTAAAAGTCCTACAACGTATTTGCAACTATGCAAAGCTGAAGAAATGAATTATAGGTTAAATGTAAGTAATTGTCAGAAAGCTCTTGATTCAAATAACCAACGCGTTATATTGGTGTATGCGATCGAGGAATGGTCACTGCTAGACACAACATGCTGGAATCAGTTAGAAAAAACTCACCAAAACTTTAGAATCTACTATGAAAACACAGATGAAACATATTTAAAATTAGTTATGAGATGGCTCATTCTACCAAGACATGTGGTAAACCGGATACAAATTAGGGCTCTCAGCTGGATTATAAATACTGGGCTCTTAAGTTTTATGCAACACATGCAGCGTTCTTACATGATGTCAAAAGAACTGCGAAATAATACAGTGTCAGGTTTATGTTCAGGTTCAACAAATTCCTTCTCGTATGCTGAGGCTCGGTTTAGAAAACAAACAAGAAAACTCACAGGCTTACGCAGCAAAGTTGTGGAACATTTTAAGGCTAGATGTGATGAAACAGAGCAAATGAAATGGGAACCTGTGGGATTTGTAAACATGATTGTACCCTTAAAGTTATATTGTACGATTATGTGTATTTCACTGCTAGCGCTAATTCTAGAGACAATTCCCAATAAATGGACCAGTAAAATAATCTATATTCTAAAATTCATATGCAAAATGAGCCGTTTAGTTTTTAGAAAAGGGATCTATAATATCCTTTATGAATTGAAGTTAGTGCTGTTATGGGTTGCCAGTTTAGTCATTTATTTATTGCACAAAAGGCGGCACGGCAGCAATTTTACGTAAACCTGATAATTTATTTACAAAGTATCTCTTTTGAGTTTCTTTTAATAAAAAATCTTTTAACAAGCACGTTGCCGCATATTGCATTTGAATTCCACAATTCTGGTAGCATGTTCTAAATGGACGAATCTTTACCAACACGGCTCGAATAATTAGAACTGAACTGTATTTAAGTAATTTTACCGTGTTTCTTTATATTTTCTTTGTAATCAAACCAGTGAATGGTACAAGTTCTGAGATTTTAAAGAAATTGAAGCATATTGCAATCCATGAATCCAAACAAGAATATGTTAACAGTCAGGGCATCAAATTAGCCGTAATAAATGCCATTGCACAGATTTAAATATATTATAATAATTTTCGACTATTCGGTTTATCCTAGGGAAAGTATACGTAAGTAAGAAAATAATTCTGATAGATTTAACAGTGTTGTTAAGATTATGTAATCACGTGCGACCGACAAATTTTGTGTATAAATCATTTTTCTAAATAACAAATTAATTTTTAAGACCTCATTTAACTCCTCATTGTAGCAATTTTAAGTTATAGCATAGAAATTATATTTTAATGCAGAAAGTTTTGCATGTTAGCATTCCTGATTATGGTTATACTGGTATGTTGCTTGCCTTTTATGATTACTAAATACTTACCTGAAATATCATATATGAATTGTACATACAGCAGCATCAAATTCAAATTGTGTTCCAATCAATGGTAAAATACTTGTTTTGTGTCAGGTACTTTTGTTTTTGCGTTTAAATTTAGCCTCGATTTATTTTAAAAAATGACACATTTCTCAGAAGCACCAGTGCTTTGCTATATTTGCATGTATCTACGTGATGTATGCCCTTAAGCAGATTCAGTTTTCAGAAAAAGTATTGCTTTTGGGTACAAGTAACCCAATGTTTCGCAACAATGAGCACCTAGTCAATCCTCAAAAAGATTAAGAGTGTATAACATCCTTTACTGCCTGCTTAACTCTATGCACACAGTAGTGTAGTCATTTGCAAGTCAATTTTAGAAACATTAAGTACTTTGTAAAATGTCTCTGGCGGCCTTTTATACTTTAAATACCTAAATCCTGAATCACTTGAAATTTACCATCACACCAATGACTTCCTCGCAAGGATTGAGGTTGTCAGTCACATTTTAGTCAGTCATAAGTTCCAACCAAAACATTTAGGCGAACACAAATATTTCTCCTCTGTAGTAGATAAAAGTGAATTCATCCATGTACTTATTCATTAGTTGTCACAGATTCTAACTTAAAAGCCTAAAGTTGTAGTACAATGGAAACTTCTGATGGATTTACTTGTAAAGTGTGCGGGAAACATACAAAAGACCTCAGAAACCATAAAACTCACATGCTAAGATATACTGGTGTAAAAGGATTTGGGTGTGAAATTTGTCCAAAGCGATTTTTTGAAAATGGAGACCTTAAAAAGCACATAAGAACGCACACACTTGAGAAACCTTACAAATGTGATAGCTGTATTAAGTGCTTTTCTGCAGCATGTTATCTCTCAAAGCATAGAAGAAAAGAACATAATGGAGAGAGAAACCATCAATGCGATATTTGTCAAAAGAGCTTTTTTGAGAGGCGGGAACTTGATATGCACAGACGAGTGCATTCGGGAGATAAACCGTATTCTTGCCCACTGTGTCCTGCCAGGTTTTCTCGAAACTCCAATGTTAAGGTCCACATGCTTGGACATACCAGAGAGACAAGTTTTGCATGTCACATATGCAACAAAAAATTTATTCATCGATGTAGTCTTAAAGCGCATTTAAAAATTCACGAAGGTAATTGGTATTTCACGCTTCGGTCAGTTTCTGCAGTGTATACAAACTTAATGTGTATAAAATACTAAATACTAGCTTGGTTTTATTTCAGGAGAACTGGCTAAAGTGCACCAATGTATTTTCTGTTCGTCCAAATTTAAAAGATTAGAAAATCATAACCATCACATGCTAACGCACCTTTTGGAGAAACCCTATTTCTGCAGAAAATGCGAGCAGGAATTTGGAAACAGAGGAAACCGAACGATGCATTTACAAAGTGCGCACTCCAGCACACGACCCTACTCTTGCAACCTATGCGAGAAAGCGTTTAAATTAAAACACAACTTACAAAAACATATTCGGAACCACCTAGGAGAAACACATTACAAATGTGTTCTTTGCAAAAAAGAATACGTAGTGAAGAGCGGGCTTGAGAAGCATCTGAAATCACCAGGTCATGCCAAAATGGTAGCATGATCCAATTATTACTGCTAACTAAAGCTTAACTTAGTTTATGTTTTGTATTATACAGATATTTTATTCTTCTAGTTTTAAGAAATTTTATACTTTGTATAAAATGTACGTACCTAAGCGACGTATTGTTTGGTTTGTTTTTTGTAAAGGACTTGTGGTAACCAGCAATGGGACAGTTGATAGAATTCTATTAATGATATAGTTATAAGGATAAGTTCACACTACATTCCGATATTCCATATAATAGTTTGTGGTTTTTATTTTGCAGTTGTAAATAAAGGTTTATTAGTTTTATATATACTGACCACATTTTAAATTCACTCTTAGATGTTTAAACACCTAACTGTGCTTTCAGTTAGCTGCATTAAATAAATTAATGAAAGTAAGCGTACACATCAATGCTTCATTACGTCAAGTAAGCGGTACAAAATTTCTAATAGCACTACTTTATTGCTTTTTCACTGCCCCACGTCTCCCAATGTTAAGGTACGAGCAAACCGATTTTAGTTTGTAGGTACAGTTGTAGGTTTTTGATACCCAGCACCCAAACTTAAAAAGTACTAGCCATACGGTAGTGAGAAAAATTATGTTTGATTTGTTTAAATTCTTTGCTTCATTGTAAATGCAAGAATAACCAACGGAGAAGCCTTAACCTCTATATTTTATTAGGTAATTAGTAAGGTAGGTTAATTAGGTAAGGGGGTGAAATTGCACCCCATATGTGATAAAATTTCACCCCCTGCTATTTGACTGAAGCTACATTCATGAAAATTGAAAATCAATATCAACCGCTTTTAAACAAATAAATAAAACACAAAAGCAGCAATTCTACCCAAAACACTATAATTTGTTTACAAAGCATCTATTTTTGCATTCTTTATAGAATCGTTTAACAATAACATTGTTACATATTATAGTTAAAGTATCCAAACCTGGTAGCATATTCCAAATGGATAAATGGGTGTCAACTATGTTTGAATACACGTACGAATGGAGCACTGCAGTAAGATCATTTTCACCGTTTTTCTTTACACTGTCTTTATAATCGCACCAGTAATTGCTACAAATTCTGAGATTTTTCAGACATGGCAGTAAGTGGAGAAAATCATAGAATATATCAGGTTCGTCATATATGCTAAAGGATTCGATGCTGTTCACTGCAACACACATTTTATCAGTTTTGTTTGGAAGGCTAAGCTCCATGTAGGATTTAAAATTAGCAATGTCTAACGATTTGACATTCAAATGTTGAAGTTGTTCAAAAAGTTTTGGCAAATCTACAACCTGATTCATTGCTCCAGATGGTACCAAAGTTATTTTTGACAGTGTTTTGGATTCAATACTCGCCAACACCTTCGATAATTTTTGGTAGCTTCGTGACCATTCTGCATCGATTATCAGTTCCCTAGTGTTTCTCAGGAAATTGCTTAAGTCGTTTCTCCACATTTTTAATGGAAAACCAAACGCAGTTAATTTAGTTTTCCCAAAGATACATTTTAGTAAACATTTTTTAGTTGATGTAGGCATGTCATACAAACCCAACAGGTGGAACGATTTTTGGGAAGAAAAGTTTTTTGGCCGCAACTCATCTTCTATTACAACATCCACCCAGTCCACATAAGAAGGGTTTTCATCCGATAAATCAAAGCATAGTTTGATTGAGTGGGCATTTTTTAAATACTTAATGCATTGGATAACTTCAATGTATGTGCGGAACGCAGTTAATGGATCCTCGCCTGAGTACAATTCATTGAAGTCCAAAATTGCGAAGTTAATATAACGTCCAAACCTTTTGAGAAAGGAATGAGTTGCATGTATAAATTCAACGGCTGCGACTTGTTCCCTTAGCTCGTTTTCATCATTTTCTTCCGGTGTCTCATCAAATCTTTCAATGCTCATTTTAAATTTAATTGATCTTCCAACAAACGGATTGCCTGGGTACTTTTTTAAAGCTTTTTGAAACAACTGAATTTCAGCTGCTGTACGAAGGCAAATAGACGGTCGATTTACTATACCATTTTCTAAATCATATTCCAAAACATTGGGATTTGGGCATGATAAGCTCAAATACGGTTGCAACATTGGGTGCGTTGTTTCTAAAAACTTGTCAATCTCGTCACGCCAAGATTTAGATACTTGATGGCATTTAAGAATTTCTTGACCTTCAAAAATACATTGCCAATACAAGCACAATCGGTATGATCTGCAAGTAAAAACCAAATGGAATGAAGTTGTTAATTTGAAATATTTATATATTTACAAAAATGGCTTACCTTTCCAAAATATGTATGGATTCTAACTTGTTTAAAGGCTGTACTTAAACTAGGAATACAGTGTAAAACTCGCTCTACGTCATCAGGATCTGCAAGTTTCTTCATAATAAGGCCCATAACTGAGGAACAAAAATTGAATAATTAGTATCTAGTTATACGACATGACTTAGGGAAACGCATAAAATATAAAACTAACCTCTTCGGGAAACACTGGTGAGCATGTATAAATATAAAGCCAGTTAACTGGATCCATCATTTTTTTAAAAGTTTCTTAGAAGCGCTGGTTATTGCTTTGTGCAACTTATAGATTGATAACTGAAGTTTTGGTTTGTCGTTTGATGCAGTCACATTAATGCTCCTAAACTAATAACTAAATCAGAATGTGAAGGGTACAATCGATCGAGCCACGATGTCTATCGAATATTTGCAGGCAAGTACTTGTTACAGTTGGCGGATTACAATTTAAAGGTATTTCTCGTAAGAAAGAACAAAATAAAAATGAACATATTAGAAAAAAGAAGCTTGGTACTTGTGAAAAGTCACGCAGGCTTTATTTGATGATTTGATCGTATTTAGGAATAAAGGTACCTGTCAAAATGTATTTTTCAAGACGCCGGTAAAAATTCAATTATGAACTCTGAAAATATCTAATCTGGTTTTGTTTTTCAATAAGCAACAATACTCATTGCAACGGTTCCACTAATGTTAAAATAAAGGTTTATATAGAAATCTTGTATTCCCAAGAACTAATCAAAGCCATATTGTGTTGCCGCTGCTACCCGGATTATGTATAAGAAGTCTAAATAAAAAAACTCGTAAATACTAAAAGAGATCCATAGTACCATCTTTTTGTAGCAACATTTAACTGTAGAAAAAAGAGTAAACAATTTTGGGTTCTTAATCCGACGTTTTTATTGTGAGTTCAAACAAATGAGGACTAACTAAAAATTAAGCGGGTAAGAATGTATACTTCTGTAAAACTGTTGACTGTATACAATATTCAACCGGCTTTTACTCAAGAGATATAAAACAATTCCAAAGTACCAAAACTAATTTTTAGTCCAAAAAGGTTCCATTTAATTTTAATACGTTAAGTGCCCTTGTGTGAGGTACTATAACTTTTACATTGAAACTAAGAAGCATATAATTTACTTAATTTACCAATGAACATTCCCAAAATGTCAAATTCTATTAGCAGCAGTGTACGTGTTCTTCATCATATATGCATACCTATATTGCCTTGTAATCTGTGTACTTTTGGATTGGAGTCTCAACGTTTAAAGTAAGCAGTAATCTTAAATGTCTCAAGTTGCACACTGTGAAGACATGTTGTAGGAAAAACAGGCACTCGAGTGAACAACGCTTTTGAGTATACATCCTTGTTTATAAAGTGAACAAATTAATATATCACCACAACAGTTGTTATTTTCTGTGATTCATAAGTCCTCTGAGTAAACTAACTCCGTTTCGTAACACCCAACTGCACAAACGTTTTTCATTTATCAGTGCAGAGGGCAGTTTCTAATATCTGACACATTTTGACTTGATTAAAGATGAAGTCAACTACTGGATTTACATGTGATGTGTGCGGAAAACCTACAAAACAATTTGGAAATCACAAGCGCCACATGCTACAACACTCTGGCGTGAAACCGTTTGGCTGCAAAATTTTTGAAAAACGTTTTATTGGAAGTGACAAACTTCAACGTCACCTGAGAACACATACAATTAAAAAGCCGTATAAATGTGATCAATGCACAAAATGTTTTTCGGAAAAATACAATCTGGCGAGTCACAAGCGAAACGTATATAATAGAGAAAAATCTCACAAGTGTGACATTTGTCAGAAAGAGTTTTTTAGAAGGTACGATCTTATAAGCCACAAACAAGTGCATACCGGCGATAAACCATTTTTTTGTCCGCTCTGCCCTGCCAAGTTCTCTGAACGCTCGGGGCTAAGAGTTCACTTGTGTCGACATACCAAAGAGAAAAGCTACAGATGTCATTTATGCAACAAAACGTTTATAACCTCCACACTGCTTGCTCGTCATTTAAAAAAAACATAACGGTAACTAATCTTCATGAATGTCTTGAATTTTTAAAAACACTATTCTTTTTTATTATATTATAATTTTTATGCTAACACTATTATTTTATTTTAGGAAACTTAATTAAAGCACATCGTTGTATTTTCTGTGTGGCAAAATATCATGATGCAACACAGCTTAGACAGCACTTATTGTCACATATAAAGGGGAAATCTCATTTTTGCGGCAAATGCGGACGAGAATTTGGGGAAGCTGGATCACTCAAGAGACACTTACAAAGCGCGCATTCAAATACTCGGGCATACTCCTCTAACTTATGCAGCAAAACTTTTAAATTACAACGTGATTTAGAAGTTCATATTCGTCGCCATCTAGGAGAAAAATATTATCAATGTTCTGTTTGTGGGAAAGAATTTATGAAAATGATTGAGCTAGATAAACACATGAAATCAAATAACCATTGAACAATGGATATTTGACCCAACTAAGAGTGGGCGTAAACCGTAACATACTTGTTTTAAAACATTTACTACATTTTTTCTAATCTTCTCTTATTTACTTGTTATATAAAGTTTATTTGTTGTGAAAAATAAAAACCTATGTTTAAATAATTCTTTAAATTCTTTGTGGTTCTGTTTACTATAGTAGATTTAATTATATAAATGTCGTATACTCAATACTCTGTTAGGTTATCAGCTACAATATTTTTTATTAAACAGTATTCCTTCGTTTGTAAACTATCAAACTTCTAAATTGCAAAAGCCGCTATGGAAAAGGCAAACAAACACGTTTTAAATAAATTCATGTTCTTGTATTCATATATAAATTACCTATTAAATACATGTGCCATTAGCTGCAGCCAAATAGACTTTTCATAAAATCTTTAAATAAACATGAAAACCAATTAAGCACGAGAACTTCGTTGCCCTTAAAATCTGTATACCTGTTTAAGAAATGTGTAACAATCATATTGTGCTGAAATGTCAAGTGTTAAAGCTTCTAGATTAGCAATATCTCAGAAGTTTATTTTAAATTAATGATTTACCTAATTTTCAAACAAACTTACAGTAGCATACAGTCTCTACTCTGGCTTCTACAACAGTTGCCTCCCTATTTCTCTTCCCCTGATTTTGGAGACCTTTGTGTCTTCTCATCTAAACCATACTTAAGGTCTACTCATTTGATTGTGTAATGTTTTCTCTTATAATATCCATAAGTTAAATGCACAATTTTACATCATGAAAACTGACATATGCCCATAATCCAGAGAAGTGCAATCATATTTAGATACTAGTAGAAGTGTACTTACTGAAGTTCAAAGCTTGGGCCAAGTTGGTTCGCTCAAGCTTATAATTTCAATCTAATATGTTCTCTGCGTTTCAATTTTAAAAATGGAACAGTTTTTAGAATATTTCTTGGAAATACAACCCTACGTGTACTCAAGCATGTTTACATACAACTTAAAAGTTAGATAAGCGGATTAAATTTTGAGAACATTTTTATTGTTCTTTAACCTTACCAAATGAACATAATCATTGCAACCAGTCCAGGCTGTAAGATAGCTTAAAAATTATAGGAATGCAGAACGTCTCACACCTTAATGCACCTTAATCTCTTTAAGTGATTAAGGAATTTATTCAAAAGTTAAGATACACTGTGTCTTTTATTTCTCAGGTTGTATTTGTACTTTTAAACGGTGGCATAATTCTCATATGAAAAGGTTAGCAATAACTTTTTTACCCACAGTCACTTCCGAGCTGTTGGAGAAGCAACTTGATTTCCTTTAACCAATTCTCTACCACTTTAGCAACTTCATATATCACTGCACTAAATATTGAAATCAGGGAACTTCTACGCTTATTTCCTTATAATGGAAACCATCTCTGGCCATACGTGCAGTGTGTGCGGAAAACATACAAAACGACTTGGCCATCACAAAAATCACATGTTACGACACTTTGGCGTGAAGCGATTTAGTTGTGAAATTTGTCCAAAACGATTTGTTGACAAAACCGAGCTTCAACGACACATTCGAACACATACACTTGAAAAGCCCTACAAATGTGATCAGTGCTCAAAATGCTTTTCAAGAGGAGGATACCTGTCAGACCACAAGAGAAAGGATCACAATGGCGAAAGATCCCACAAATGTGACACCTGTCAGAAAAGATTTTTTTCAAAGCAAGATCTTATAAGACACAAACGGGTGCATACCGGTGATAAACCATTTGCATGTCCGCTCTGCCCTAAAAGGTTCTCCCGAAACGACACCGTAAAAAGTCATTTGCTTCGACACACAGGAGAACAGAGCTACACATGTCGTGTTTGCAGCAAAAAGTTTTATGAGGAATCAAATTATAAAGCACATTTAAAACTTCACGATTCAGCAGGTACGTCTAGCTTTAAACATTATTTTATTTTTCCAAGAGGTTTTTGAGCTTTCATTGATTCAGCTCATGTTATAATTTAATTTCAGAAGTTATTCCTAAAATGCACGGATGTCTGTTCTGCTTGGCGAAATTTAATCAGCCAGGTAGACGTGATCGACATGTTCTTACGCACATTCTGGAAAAGCCTTATTTCTGCAGCAAATGCGGATATGAATGCGGGGGCAATTCAAGTCTTAAAAGACACACACAAAGCTTGCACTCCAGCATACGAGCTTACCAATGCAACTTATGCAACAAATCTTTTAAATTAAAAGGTAATTTACAACAACACATTCGTCTTCATTTAGGGGAAATAGATTACTACTGCACTTGTTGCAATGAAAGATTCGCATCAAACTATCAGCTTAACAGGCATATAAAATCCAAAACTAATGAAACTACTCTGAGAAGGGTCAAAGATTACTTGATTCCGTTGATTTAAATTTTACAATTTATTAAATCAAGTTACTTAATTTAATGTTTCATTTTAAAGAAATGCTAATGAGCATTAACGGAATAATTAACAGATTTTTATTCTATTTAACTTTAAATTGGTTTCGAAAAACCAAAGCAATGATTTTTAGATTCTTTGTTAATGTTATTGGGATCATCAAATTATCAGATACCGATAAATAGTATAAAGATAGAATACGTAATAGCAATAATCTTGTGTTTATAAAATATTCATATTATTGTTACGGCTTATAATACTGTAAATCCAATAAACCGTTTAATAATAAATACAATATGAATGTAAGGTTTATATTTACTTTCCAAAATTTCAGTGAATACATGTTCCAGGATGTAATGAATTCATCAAATTCAAGATTTTGTGACTTTTCCCATTAATCATCGTCATCTCAATTTTTTGTATTTACTGTTAATCTTCTACTATTCATTTACCAACACAGTATTAGTATATATTGCCTACATGAGAAGTGAGAACAAATAGAAGTGTTAACCTTGTCAAGAAAAATAGCTCTTATTATGCTTGTACGATATTCACAATAATTTTCTTACATTTATTACTACATTCTTACTTTCTTACATGTAGTTCTGTTCTGTAACTAAAATGCCGTCTAGGAAACATTTAAACAATACAATATCGGAATAAGGTTTTAATTTACTACTACATAAATCAAATTACCGTTTTGTAAAAGCATGAAAAAGTACTACAATTATACAAATAAACTATGAGTTGTCACGCTTAAGAACTCTTGGTTTGAATTTTACTCTCAACAAACGGTTTTGTTTAGCATGTTCCCCACTCTAAAACTAGGCCATTAATTTCTGTAAAAACTACGCAAAAATGTGTATTTCACAGAATATTTAAACATATTCAGAGATTATTGGTAAGTTCGCAAACACATACAGTTATAGCAATACATATCATTAGAAAATAAACCTTCCAACAGGCTCCAAGATGTATTAGAGTAACTTTTGATACCATGTTGTCATCATTTTCAACCATGTCTGGAATTATCTTTGTCATTTGAATTGATTCAACGTCAGCTTGCGCTTTTCTAAAATCCGTTTCTGCAATTTTTCTAGAGTATGAAAAAAGGTTCAAACTGTTAGTCAAATTCTTTTCGGCCCTAACGCTTTGCAAAAGTTCAGACATGCGCAGTGACTTCAAAACAACATGTTCTAAATAATATATGATTCCCGAGCTGTACAAATACTTGTAAGTTTTGAAAAAGAATTCGGAATAAAGCGACTCGCACTGTATTAAATATGCAAATGTGCTTGAGAATAATGGTTCTTCGTTAGTTTCAAACAGCACTCGTTTTCCAAATAATTTGGATAAATGTCTTACCCACAAGTACTCTTCATCCAAGCGGAGGTAGTAAAATAGTATCAAATTGGGACTACTAAATTCATTTGTTATTATATCGGGTTTATTACATGTGTGCTGAATATACGCAGCACATCCAACTACATATCTAAATGTATTCTGCATTACAATTGGCCATAAATAGTCATTCGTGTATTGTCCCGTTAGTTCAAAATCGTATTTCAAATGTTCAATTTCTGAAAAATATAAATTTTCCATAGAGGACCCTTTGAAGTTTACCTTCCGCAAATTACTGAATTCTTTTTCAAACTGAGTATCCGCTGTATCTGTCATTGCAACTTTGTAATGATGTTCCATACCACTTTTGTTGAATATATCCTGTCTGGATTTGGGCAACCAGAGAGGATCAGGTTGAAATGTTATATCTGAGTATAGGGTGGACGTGTAAAAGTTTCTCATAAACAGTCCAAGTAACAACCATAGAAGTAAGTGGATTTTAAAATATTTTGGAAACAAAGTTTGGCCATCGTCACTTTGTTCCAAAAATACTGCATATAACCATAAAAATGACGTTGATGTATTACCGCTTTGCTTGGCACAAATTAGTAGCGTCCATATAGCTAAGAAGGTCAACGCAAAAAGGAACCATGTAAAATTACTCAACGGAGTGAAAATGTACAACATTTGTTCCAGAAACCCAGCAGTGTGGGAATTACTAGCGAATGTGATATACTTAATACCATCTCTAAATGCTCTTCTACCGTCATAAAAATATTTAAACATTTGGTTGTCATATAAACCAATTCGTTTTAACATGGACAATAATTCACAGACTTCGAAATCAATAGTACAGTTGAAGTCCTTGTTAAATATTTCTAACCCGAGATTATTTTTTTCCTTGTGATTGTTCAAATGAGTTGTAAGATCTAACTTGGAAGCTATTACATCTTTAACGGGTTTGTATGCTTTGGAATAAAGTTTCCAGTAAAAGATATTTATCTGTTCCACAGCAAGTGCGCTTGGCTCAGGATATTTTACTAAACCCAACAGACAACCTTTGATAAATTGTAGTCCAGATACAACGTAAATAGATTCTACTTCAAAGTCTACTTTGCCAAGAAATACATGGTATGGATTTACTTTTACATAAATTGTTATCGCATTCAAATATACAGTCACTACACCATACGCTCTAAACGGAATTAATGCAAATTTATAGGAAGCGGTTAGGGGATACTGATAATCAAAATAGCGCCCTTGTAGCCAGAAAATATTGTCAAAATCTGAGAATTGATTAGTTCCTTTGATAATTTGAGGAAACATAACAAGACAAACTTGTTGGTACTTTTGCAGAAACAAAACTTTCTTCAGAGTTCTTATGAATGTGAAAAATTCCCGTTGCACTAGCTGTGTTAATTCTGGTTGGATACCATTGACTAACATACTTTTGTTTAGTAATTTTGGTGTAGTGTAGATTGAAACACAGTTTTTGTAGATTCTGCAAACATCCAGAAAATAAAAGTAAAACGTTGAAGCCTTCTTTGCTGACAAGTGCTCCCTGGATTGTGGAAAATGGTATGTACAACCACGAAGAAAGGACGAAGTAAAGCTCAGTTTGTTTAAAGGTTCAGCATGGCTTTGCCTCAAAATAACTAAACTTAGAGCCAATACAAGCGTAGCCCAATACCGCATTTTAAACAAGCCCAACTTGGAACACGTACTGCTGACAACTAAGTTGTTTCAATGTTTCTAGTTTATTAAGCTTTTCGTAGTTTATAACTTTAGTGGTTGTGTAGACTACCTCATAAATGACAGTTTTAATTTAAAAACACACAATTAAAAGTTTCAATTGGTTTTACGTGCTCGAGGCGCTTAAGTTTGACATTTCGGTGACACATCTGAATAAACACTTAACGAGAATTTTTACTAATTGCAAATCTTTGTAAGCGTAAAAACTTACGTACCTACGTATTGCTTTGAATTTATTATTAAAAGCATTTTTTGTTTCTAAACGAGTATTCTAAGGCAACTTTAGTTTTAAACCTAATTATTTCAAAAAGTTAATTTAATTGGTAGAATCACATTTATGTTGAAAACTGTTACTTCAAGCCCAACTTCAATTGATATGCTACATGCTCATCAATTATTCACCATAACGTTTTCTGCCAAAGCTACTAGAAATGATTTTTCTGTAGTCTATAATTCAAAAAAGCTTCAAATGTAATTGAAATACTCGCAGAGCACCAGTGTAGGAAGAGCTGTTACTTTTTTGGAACAGAGACCCAATAAATACTTTATTTGAATATATACCTTTTTTATTCCAAGCTATAAAAGTCTTTCATAAGCCATAATACAATCATTTCCTAAAAACTGCAAACAAAAACTTTCTGTCTTTATAAATACTCGATGCCGCCGGAGTCGAAATGTGGCAAGCCACTGCGCTTTGGTTGCACAGCTAGCCCTAGTAGAAGAAAGTTTTAAAATGTCCTAATAGATGATAGAACTATTGGTTAGGTACACTTTTTAATAACAGATATATATTATACAAACATATAGGGATCAGGCTTTGATAGTTAAAAATTTAACTTAAGAATGGCTTAGTATTTATTTTCCATCGAACAGTAATATAGCATCAAATGCTTTTGACACAATTAACCAACTGTAAACTATAAAGAATTCTTTCCCCAGCTGAGAAAAGCTTCCAAACCTTAACATAATAGGTTGCATAGCTTTCATTTGCAAAACAAGTACACGATTTCGTTTGGTTCTCCATTTTGTAAACAGCACGCTACACATAAACTGCCTCCTTTTTACACAAAGTTTTCCCGTGTCAACGATATTACAAAAACTGGACAACACCACAAATCCAATCAGAAGTATTGTCACAAATATTACCACTCCAGTAACATACAACATAAATGTTATTTGATAAGGAGAGGTTCTTACTATTAACCACGCGGTAAGAACCAAAACACAAAATACAATTGTAAAAACAACACAAATCATTTGATCAACTTTGGATTCAATGTTTTTGGAAACGATTCGGAAGCGGTTTAGCTTGTGCATAAACATCGCACTAGAGTACATTTTGAAAAGCCTGTCGTCAACAATTTGATCAATTCTTATGATAAATAAAACAATGCAAATAATAAGAAAAGTGCTCGTTCGTACCGTTTCTAACAAAATACTACAGAGTGCAAATAGACGAAACCCTGAAACAAAAAAATTAAGGAATGAGCTACAATTCTTAAAAGTTTGTCTTTGAATAAAATAAAAGATGTCAACGTTTGCGAAATATGCACTAATCGGAATCATCCAGGCTGCAAAAACAAAAATGGGAACAAATCCATATTTGAAAATTTCTTGTGTCGTATTTTGTAATCCGTTTGAAAATGAGAAGTCTGAAACATACAATTATCCTCGGCTTTAATGAAATCAATTTGAAGAATAAAAACTTAGAATTGCTACACGTTTCATTGCTTACCGTTTCCAATTTCCAAAGAGATTTGTAATAACGCGTTAATACTCTCTATGCATTTGTAATCATATGCTATCCACACAAGCACACTTAGTAGGCAGCATGCCGTACCATCAAATAGAAAAATAATTTTGTTTGCAATTGTGCAAACCACATCAGGGAAAAGAGTAGCACTGGCGAAACTTGCACACAGGTTGATTATTCCGTGTAAGAAAATTAATAGCCACATGAAAATGAATTTTTTGTTTTTTATAAATGGCTGCTTGCGTACAAGTTTTGTAAAATCTGCATTCCATTCGGCTGGAAACTGCCATAAAAACTGAAATGCTGAAATGTAGAATTTAATGGCGCATTTCTCAGTATGAGATAGCATTTTGCAACTCGGACTAAGTGCCAAATAAATTGTAGGAAAATGCAAAGAGTGCAAAGACAAATTATTCAAATCCAATGCGGACTGTTTTAGTAAAAACTCCCACTTTTATTTAAGTGAAAATGCATTGGTGAAAATGCTCGGTACAAAAGCTATGTAAAGAGGCAATTCAGGTTAATGTACGTGCTCATACTCTGCATTATTTAAGCTTGCTGACTTCTGAAGTAAATTAACTTTAGTAAATTGCCTGAAAAGTAGCTTGATTATAAAAATGTTCAATTATACGATATAATTGAGATTTCTAAAATATTCATGGGAATTTTTTGAAACTGGTACGGTAGTACGACCACTGCATTGGTTTTTAAAAATGAAAGTTGAACTCTAATTGAAATGAAAGTTTACATAAAGTAATATGCATGATATAATGACCAAGAAATTTAAATCGCATCACAATTTTTAATTGGTAACCAGTCCAAGGCAAGCCATTAAAACGATCGCTGCTAAAGACGACAATATATGAATATAGTATTTTTTAATTCTAGAGGAAACATTTTATATAATACATAATAGAATAATTTTTTAAAAGAAAATATTATCTGGTTTACAGTGCATTTAGCCTATTGTAGAGCCCAATTAGCCTGGTTTTAAAAAAAGGACACCCGGACATACAGACACACTTCATCCTAATACGCTGCTCTGCTGAAGCAGCGAACTAATAATTACTTAGCAACAGGAAAAAAGTAATCGGCAATCTTCAATTTTATATGACTAACTGTTTTTAACCAGTTGTGATCTTAATTGAAGCCCTCTAAACTCAACTTAACTGTTCTGTAAATTAAAAATGTTTTTAAAAACTATTTTGCTGTTATGACTGAAAATATTCTCGTCCCTAAAGCTGTCATTTTGCTATACAAGTCATACAAGTCAATACCAGCTAAAAACGTGCATTGCATGAAAAACTCAATTTCCCCAAGCGGCATGTAGCAGAGCAGCAGAAACGATCAGAGAAAGCTTTTTCTCAGAGAAACACAAGCTCTCAACTAAACACTAGAAGCTCACAAAACAACACAACTCAGCTGACTCTCAAGTCTAGTGTGCGGCTGCTTCTTCTTCACTTCACATTACATCTCGCATCATCTCTCTCACTGTCTATTAATTAGCTATTTAAATATTAACAGTTAAAATGGAATTCGGAAATCATTCTGTTGACGAAAGTCTAATTGCCAATGTCTTTAGATTGGAAACTGGTTCAAAGTGTTTCCTTTGCTGGACAGATAGTGCACAAAATAATCAGCCTAATTTCGGTATTTCACAAACAAATTTGGACAGTGATCCAATTCAAACTGAAACTGACGAAACTCTGGTCAGTAGTTCAAAAATAAGTGTCACAACTGATCATTCTCTGTTGAGGATTTGCCGTTACCTGAAATTAAATGCACACGAAATTTTTAAAAATTCACCAGAATCCGATCAGTTTCACAAATTAGTAGTGCCATTTTGTACAAAATGTGTGGAAATTGTTGTACAATTAACTGGATTATTAGAGGAGCTGGAGGTGCTACAAATGAAAGTGGACCATAAGCTACAAACTTTTTACAATCTATGGAAACCTGGAGCTCTTCAAGACCTTAGAATTGGGAAGAACGAAAAGCTGGTGAATAGGTTAAGATCTGGGATTAAAACAAGTTGTAAGTTTTTTAACTTGCTTTTAATTAAATTGGTTAATATGGAAGAAAAATTGGTTAAAAATTGTTTTTTTTGTTCAGGTGATGTCAAACTAAAAGAGATACTGCCACGAGTACAAATTCCAGCGTTAAATTTGTCCCGAAATGTTGACAACGGCGAGATAATTAAAGCTGAGGATTGTGAAACCTTTAGTGTTTCTGAGACTTTAACAGAACAGAATTTAATGCCAGTTCTAACCGTCCCAAACCACAAAATTAAAAAATCTCAA
The DNA here is from genome assembly GCA_029691765.1 of Entomobrya proxima. Lineage (NCBI taxonomy): Eukaryota > Metazoa > Arthropoda > Collembola > Entomobryomorpha > Entomobryidae > Entomobrya > Entomobrya proxima. The sequence goes on along the minus strand of CM056169.1, from coordinate 43,109,237 downwards.
TGCTATCAGTGCGGCAAATGGATTAATCAAAAGAGTCTTGGTCGTCATCGCAGAAACTATTGCGTGTTTGGTCCCAAAAAGAATAACAACGCCGAGTTTAAAACTCAGTTTAACGTGGAGTGTGACATTTGTCACCAAACCTTTGAAAATAGGAGTAGTTTGCTAAAGCACATTAGAATGGCGCATCCTTCAATACGAAATTTAACCAAGCAGGAAAGAACATGTGAGTATTGTCAGCGGGTTATTGGCTATAGAAATATTTATCGACATCAAAAGTATCATTGTACAGTGCTTTTGGGAAAGAATCCAGCAGAAGTGGTGACTAGTGATCCGTTGGCAGAAACGGAATTGAAAAAAGAGAAGCTGAAAAAACAGACGATTTTTGTGGCATGTAATTTGTGTGGGGAGCTGGTGAGTAAAAAGACGATCTTTAGACATAAGAAGGTTATTTGTAAAAAGGGACCCAGGCTGGTGATAGGGTCGTATAATAAAAAGAGAAAGTGTGAAATTTGTGGGCAGGAGTATCAACATTATAGCAGTTATAAAAGACACTTAAAAACTGCGCATGGCAAAAAGGAGAAAGATGGGGATAAGGAGGTGAAACAGGAGGATTTGGAAATGGAAAGGGAGCAAAATCAAGATGCAGATCCCAGATCTATTGACTTAATAAATGCTATTTATTGAGAGATAATTTGGAGGTAATAAGAAATAAAATTAGGAAGGAAAGTTTGTAGAAAGTAAATTTTTATAAAACAGTTTATTTTAATCATTTTATAATTTTACAAATGAAATGAGCCATTATAAGTTGTGTGATTTTTCTCAAGTTATCTATGTTGTTTAGAAAGTTGTGTCATTTTTTCATTTTGTGCTTTACACTTTCTGTATATTTTTGTTTTTTTGGTTTTGGTTGAAAATAGTTTTTGTGTATCTTTTGCAAAATAACATGAATTATGATGAAAACGTGTTTGGATTTATTAAATGATTTGTTGTAAATATCGAATAGAAAATGAAGATAGATTTCTAAATTGATAAACCATTTTTTTTTTAAAATACGTTTTAAAAATTGGTTGAATAAACTTTATAAACAATCTGTACACTATATGTTTACGCGAACTGAGAATTACAAAGATGGCACAAGAGTTTATTGTAGCTTTCATTAATTAGTAAATTGAGTGCTCATTATTGATTTGTCTGAAACCCCTGATGAGTATTAATGCGTTTATATTGTTTAGAAATGGCAAAATTATAAAAAAAACCTAAATTTAGATACTAAAACCAGAATTTACAATAAAGTAAATGTTTATATCTACACTGCTTGTCCTTTTTTATTTATAATGTACTACAATCAACTTCAATATCTTTGTAAATTTTCTTTTGCTTGTAATAAGAACGATGATTTACTGCATCGACGTAATCCAACATCTGTGTCATTATATTCCACAACTTTCAATTTTGGAAACAATGTCCAAATATTGGAATCTCTAAGATTCGCACGAAACGAAGAGAATTTAATGGTACTTTCAAATGCTTTGAAATCCGCCATCCCTGGAGGCCTATATCTGTACCACACTGCCAGCGACTCTAAGGAATTACTCATTGGTAAAATAAAATCTAACGGAATAAAGTTGTAAGTAAGCATTTTGAACACTTTCAACTTGGGTAAATTCAAAGATGGAAATATTTGCATTGACGTATCCGTGATCTCAATTATTTCAATCTCTAGTTCAGTAAGCGTATCAGCCCACCTATTTTCCAATATTTGAAACAATCTTTTCCAGTCAAGCTTGATTGTTCTTACGTGAATCCTTAGAGAGGTTAAAGGCCACATGGCATTCGACGTTTCCAAAGAATTCAGTCCCTCATTGTTTTTGATGCTGAAAGCAAGCTGTGTCAAATTTGGTAAGTTGTGTGTGTAAACTGAGGAAGGTGTTCCAGAATAGAAGGACGTTGCCGTGAGCATACGCACTTGTGAATAATTGCGTAAAAATACATCAAAAACTGTTTGTGGTAAATGCAATACTTTCAAATGCTGAAGGGATGGCAGTGCTGGAAATACACTAGATTGCATGCTTAAGTCTAAAGTCTTCAACTGATCCACCGAAAACTCACAGTGGCAATGTATCATAAGAACTTTAAGATTTGGCATAAACTTCAAAAACTCTAGTAACTGTTCATAGGATGAAGCGTGGGGTTGATGCAGTGTTGTTCTAAATTGCATGATGCCGTGTCCGTAATTACGCAGGATTTGCCGAGTGCCATGAATATACGCCGAAAATTGATTTATTTGGTCTGTAAAATGAATATAGAGGCTGCTGCAAACAACAAACGGATTCCGATTTCTGCTGGCATAATCTTCATCGAAGTTTTGCAGAAACTTTAAGATTTTTTCTGTTGTCAAAAAGTGTATAGTAATTGGCTGAAGTAATGTGCAATATGAACTTCGGCCCATTGGCATTTTGTGGTTATTACAGATATAAGAACTTTGCAAAACGGTGTTTACACCGATTTCCCAAGTGCGACAAACCAATCGGCTGGTCAGCAAAACCTCTTTTGTATTTTTAGGCTTCCAGTGAAATTTTGCAGCAAATATTCGGATTACGTCTGGAAATAAGCGTTTAGTTTTCAAGTTCGGCAGCAGTCGTTCAAAAACCCAAGAGGCTTTTTCAAGATTACACAGATCCTTAGGCAGGAAAATATTTGCCAAAATTACCAGCCAAATCTAGAAAAGACAAATACATTTTCCAATCAGTTAAATATAATGTATATTAGTTATTATTATGCTGTAAACTTGCTTAGAACTTAAACGAACCTCTTTCGGAAAAATTGTTAAAAGCTTTCTGGACTCTTGAATTTTCTCAGGATCTTCAGTAAGCATTTGGCCATCTTGATTATTCTCTTCCATGTTTTCTGGCTGTTTTGGAGCTTCCATTTTTTGTGAAAACAGTAAAATTGCTGTGATCGAAACTTAAACACTGGTTGTTGGCTAGCTATTTCTACGAATTGCATAGAAAATATTTTACTACTCTTCTGTTGTAAAGTCAAGCAACGACTGCGGTGGAAAACATAAGATAATATAAAAAATGTACATAGATGTTTTGGTTGGAAAGAATTGTTGAGGAATTGCTTTCAAAGAATTTTTCTAAATGACAAAGTCCCCTCGGGTCATTTCTCGAGAAACAAAATGCACAGTAGCTGGCAGTTTTAAGATAGAATAAAAATACTTGAGTGCACATGTTGTTCCTGTCGGAAAGCCTTTTATATTTCTGTCTAACCAACGTCCACTTGGGAGCTACCCAAACCATAAGTTTTCACCTTTTTTGAATTCTGAGATATAATTTTCAATTGTCTTGACACGTAGGACTTAAGTATGCTAACACAAAAATGTATTGCCTGAGGATTATAAATTGCATGAAAGGTTTTTGTATTTGACCGTGTCTACTTAAAAACGTAGTGAAGATTTTTTTCTGTGCTGCGTTAGGTATATTTCTTGAGTGAGCATTTGAAACAAAATAGGTACTTAATGCGTATGCATACTCACGTACAGAAGCAGCTCGTTACATGTTTACACTCATGCAATGAAAGGTTCTTCAGTTATCAGTTTTTGAAAAGTGAAAACCAACAAATCAAGTGTCTTTCTATAGTTCTCTCAATTTCTTGGAAAATTTTTGTCTACTCCTATCGCGCAAGTGCGTCGGGTAGGAGGTAAATATAAGTGGATGCCGTACAAGTTGTTCGTGACACAAATTATGTCAGTAATTATTCTAAATACTAACTGTTTTATTTCATATATTGGTTTATTTTTTCCTCATGTATGACATGCATGTATACATTTAATGAATAAATATCTAAACAAGTTCTTAATATTACATAATATTACATTCAAATAAAATTTGTTTGTTTAAAATGTTTCACTAGAACGAACCCTTGTAATGTCACAAACTGTCAAGAGCAGAACGCAGCCTAATGTCCGTAATAATGTGCATTGTGGTCAAGATATTGAATTGTCTAAAACAACAATACATGTAGTGGAAAATCTTTTAAACTTGTACTCTGCAGGAAATGCAGAAATCATAGCGTTCCAGAATAAAGAAGCCACCACTGATGAGCAGTGAACTTATCAGCCATGCAATAAAACATGGAAACAGTTTTATAAAATCAATTTGATCGTTGTGAAGGTACATTCTGTTTGGACTACGACGATCCTTTAGAAGGTTCTCGTAAACCTGAAGGTGCCACGCCGCCCACTTATCCCATTGTGAATATAATCCAGAATCATGCAATCGTCTTATGGAAATATGTAACCAGTTTTGATTGATTGTAACCGTTTGCATTAACATAAGCTGGGTGGTTAATGGCACTTTAAGACTTTGACATCTGGTATCACTATTTTTGCTAGAGTTATCTATTGTATTAGCCGCATGTTGCATCCAACCGTCAATAAATTGTTCTTGCACTGCAACAATGTACTTAGCTTTTAAAGCTTGAGCCTCTGCTTCTGTATTACTCACTTGCGTAGATTGGTAAATCACTTTATCCTTTTTGTTGTGTCGACGAAAAAAAGCTGGATAAAGATTCTCAGGGGACAAGACTCTACTATTATTTTCGTAGTTGAAAATTACTTTGTACCCCATGGCAAACATCTCATCGATCGTTTCGTATGTTATTGCTACTGGGCCACTAACTGTTGTGCTAGTTATCGAGTTTCCATACAAACAGCTTAACATAAAACCAGATATCATTAATGCTAGACTTAAATACTTGTGTTTTATAAAATGACGAGGTATATCCTGGCCTATAATTATTGATGAGCACAAAAGTATATTTGAAAAAATTCCAAATTTTTTTGTGACGTTGTATTTAGCTGATAGAAACACAAACACAAAAATTAAAACCCAAATTTCCAGTGTGAATGGCTCGGTAGTCCATCTGTTAATATTGTGGGTTTCTTGTGAGGAAATGCTTGTGCAATAAACGAACAATTGTTTCACAAATGTTGTTGCTATAAAGGTATTTGACGTTACTTGTCTCTTTTCAAATGCTTCCTGTGAACCAAGTAACGTTATGTCACTTACATGAGTTACGATTAGTTGTTTGTTAGGGTCAAAGTTAAGCCATTCATAGAAATAATCGTTAATTAGTAGTGGAATTATTGAGAAGTTGTGTGTCGAAGCAAGATGGAGAACAGCCATGATGGATCCAGTACAAAAATGGGAATATCGGGAAGAGAACAACTTTCTAATGCACAAATTCAAGTTCTTGTCAGTTTTTATCGTTCTCCTATACGGTTCGACCATAGCAGTAAACAAGAACGTGTGAATGCTTGGTCAATTTAGGTTCCAAAATATCATCCGATGAAGCTTTGTTGCATTTAAAAGAACGGGCGCAGGATACCAACGAAGGAACTTTTTATTTGTATACAGTGGGCAAAATATCAGCAAATTTGGCTTCCTTTTATTTATGCGCAAAACAGACTTAAGAACCAGAGTGCGCAGAAATTCTCGTGTCATTGACCAATCTAATCGGGGATTCCAGTTAATAAATAAAAATGCCGTTCTATAATTTACAGTATAGTAACGAAAATATGCTGTAAATGATTCCTTATCTGCGAATTGGACAGGAGCCATAATTAGGCTGAGTGGCACAGAAAACTTACGAACAAAACCTGGATCAATGTAATCAGTAAGATTGGAGACGCCAATACTGCAAATGTATTTAGAAATTGGAACCAGGCAAGAAGAATCCAAACTGTAAAATAGAAGTTCGTATTTGTTGCTATGCGTTTTTATTTGTCTGATAAAGGAATCCATGCCATTGAATTTTGAGTATGTGCGCACATTTGAACTACATATTATTCCCCTAACAGACGATAAAATTATTAGTATTTGTGTGCATTCATGTGCAAAAATCATGGTTATTTTTTAGTTTAGAGCAGCAGCAAAGTAGACTTTGTTAGTGCTAAGAGCTTGAATATCACTACAACGTGAAATATGGCTTCATTTGAGTTTGTGTGCTAACTGCTATTTGTATATGATCCATCATGGTACCTTCTTCATTATCGACCTATTTTCTGTTGATACAAAAATAATAGTAGGGCACGTGTGAAGGTTAGTATAGAATGTATTGACATGTTTTTCTCTCATTAAGTTTTTCATGCCACCAAACTTTTAATTACACCTAAATTGGTTTTTGCTTTGGCTTATTTGTTTTGAGCACAATTTTGACAATAGAGTATCATAAGGATGAAATAAAAATCAATAAAACTGGATTGACATATTTGATTGACTAATCAGAGCCAAAAACAAAATTAAGTAGAAAGAGAGAAAAACACTTAGAATTTTTCAATTGTCACGCCCGTTTGAAATTCGTTTATTTTTTGTTTAGTCCAATCAAGTATCAAGTAGTATGGTTATGTTTTTATAAATACATTACATTACATTACACCTAATTTTAGCGTTATCATCAACAGTATAAATGGTTATCGCTTTGGCGTTGATATTTAAATGATAATTTTACTAAACTGTCATAGTGCTTCAATCATTTGCATAGTTTCACTTAAAGTGCAATTATCTTGACTAAACGACTAAATAATTTAAACACTTTGTACATGAAAAATGAATCTCTTAGTGTGTCATCGACAGTTCGGTTTTTTGCTTTAGTTATAAGACCAAAAGACGACTCAAATTTCAGAAAAATTGAGCAAAAGGCCAAAACCGTTCTCAAAATATAAGTCAAAGCAAATATAATTATAATCATGATACATTGTAAGTATAATTATTTAAAATATAATTTTTGTAGAAGTCTGATGACGAGTTGGTCGAATCTGTGAAGAATTTAGGAAATTTTCCAACAATCTGGATATTGGATCGAACATGTTCTTTTTTCTTTGAAATTTTTTTTATTTCATATTGTTTGTTGTAGAATGCATGGAATTTCTATTATATCATATAATACGTCCTAGTTGATTTACAGAAACATACGTACATATGTTACAATTATATGTAGAGTTTGAAAACAATAATGCACAAACATTGCGACTACAATAAATTTGGTATTGTGGTGTCTGATCCAACGAGAAATGTTTACATTTCCGAAAGTGAAACGAAAAAGGAAAACAATAAGAAGAAAGGAAAGAAAATTGGCAGAATCAAACGTTGGATGGAACCAACTTGGAACTGAAATGGCTGATAAGGTCAAGCTGATTTTTATGGTTTTATGTAAAAATTACAATATATATATGTGCAGTAGTAAACTAATGTAGTAAACTAAAGGAGAACAATAGATCCGTTATTTTGAGCATCTGGTCCAGTCCCTTTAACGCGAGCTTCTTGAGATCTGAAATATTTTTAACAGAATCAATAACTTCAAAGAAGCGATTTTCATACAGAAGAGACCCAACAACATCAACCGGAACACGGGCCTGGATATCACTCCCTGGATACCATTAGCACTGGACCTCATATAATTTTATCTTTTATAATATGTGAACCAATTTTTAAAAGTGTAGTTCCCTTTTCGCTTTGTTTTTTCTTGTACAAATTTCTCCTGAAGAAGAATACGGCAAGTATTTGAAAGCTTGAGATTTTTAATAAACTAGCAACCTTTAAAGCCAAAAATGTCTACAACTAACAATTATAAGGGTTGGAAGGATATCAAAGATGAACTGAAAAGTATTGGTGGCACACATCTACTACGCACTGTTCGAGAACTAACAAAACTTCACATAAAGAGAACTATTCACCTCAACAAAATAGCCTTTTACAAAAGATGTAAGAAGGAAGGCATAATACCAAAAGGGTTCCGCATAAAGCTTAGTACCCAAGAATGCAAAAAGTCGGATCTGTTGAAGTCAAAGACAATACTGGAACAAAAACGTCTAAATGCGGAAATAAATTCATCCTATGCTTTCATTAAATACTCAGAAGCTGACGTTATCAAATATGAGCACACTTTGGACAGATATGCCAATCATCTTTTCCCCAACATTATGCATCTAATCAACATGCAGAAAGACCGGGAAAATACTAGGACTAAAGACCGTCAAATAAAAAAGTTCAAGTCATTACACCAGGAGAAAGTAAACCAAGAATCCAAAGAAATTCACAGACTTCTGAACATCGTTCCCAAATGTGTAGAAAATCGGAGTTCCAAGGAATTCTCTGAAGCTGAACTAGCTACGCTGAGTCTAGATTTGAACTATGCATTACCTGACCGTTCAATCGAAACAGGAACTCTTGAAACAATAATGTGCGTGGAAAAGATTCTTGGTGAAATTGACGAAAAAGAGGTGGATGTTATAACAAAAGACAAGGTCCGCAATGAAGTTTCCCATGCTTTGAAAACCTTTTTGAACAAAGAAAGACTGCACCCCAAGGTACCAAAATGGATAGCTTCTTCAATTGCATCTCTCAAACAAAACACGGACATCGTCATAACCAAAGCCGACAAGGGTAACATGACCGTTGTTCTTGACCGAACTGAATATGACGAGAAAATTGAGACTTTAATCGCGGAAGGTCCTTACGAAGAAATAGATTTTAATCCTATTGAGCCATACGAAAAGAAGATCAAGCAAGTTTTATTAGATTTGAGCAGATCAAAGAAACTAGAAAAACACACGTACAGTTACATTAGACCTGATTCAAAGAAATGTCCCATTCTATACGGATTACCCAAAATCCACAAGCCTGGAATGCCCATGCGACCAATTGTGGATTATCGGTACACTCCTGGATACTACCTTAGCATTTGTCTCAAGGCTATTCTGAAATTCATAATTTCCGATCACGAGAGTACGTTGAAAAACTCATACGAATTTGTGGACAAAATCAAGGATCTGATTGTAGGACAAATGGAAACATTAGTATCCTATGACGTGGTGTCTCTGTTCACTAACGTTCCTGTGGATGTATCCATCAAAATTGCACTAGATCTCTTACAACGCAATGCTGAATGGACATCGTGTGCAGATAATCTTACTTTGGGAGATGTTTCCACTCTATTATATTTGGTTTCCGAAAATTTCATAACATGGAGAGGAAAATTCTACAGGCAGACCAAAGGTACACCTATGGGTAGTCCATTATCACCAATACTTGCCGAGATCTATCTCCAAAACATGGAAAATCAACTCTTACCCTCTATACCGCACATCAAATTCTGGGTCAGAAGTGTAGACGACGTCTTTGCGATCGTCAGAAAAAGGAAAGAAAACGACATCTTATCAATCTTAAATAATTTCCATACTGACATCAATTTTACAATGGAGTTGGAATCAGAGAATAGCATAAATTTCCTGGATGTTACAATAACACGGAAACCAAATGGCTCATTAGGAAGAAAAGTTTATAGAAAGCCAACTCATACGAATCGATATTTGGATTGGACTTCCCACCACCATAGAAGCCAGAAGGTTAGCGTGATTGACTCGCAGACAGTTAGGGCATTGCGGATCTGTGATGAGGATTCATTGCAAAGTGAACTAGACTTTGTAGAATCTGTTCTCATTTCAAACGGATACCCACGCAACATTGTTCATAAAAGGATGACAACAATTGTCGATCGACAGTCACATAATTCAACAAAAGATCCTACCGAAGATCGAAAATGGGTAGCAATACCTTACATTGGAATAGTCACATATCAAATCGCCGGGATAGTACGGAAAAACCTGAACAGGGATTTTTGGTTTTTTCACCGGTTTCAAACTAAGCAGGAGTTTAAATAACTTCAAGGACTCTGCTCCCAGGATGCTAGCAGGAGTTTATGAAATTCCTTGTGACTGCGGTATGGTATACGTTGGAGAAAGTGAGGACGTTGACAGGAGGAAAGGGGAACATGCTGCTGACAAATAATCGCACTGCTCAATCTGCTTTGGCTGAACACAAGGATATGAACAGCAACCATAATTTTAATATTGACTGCACCGTCATTCTTTGTTACGAAAGTAGATGGTTCCAACGAACCTTCAAAGAAGCGATTTTCATACAGAAGAGACCCAACAACATCAACCGGAACACGGGCCTGGATATCACTCCCTGGATACCATTAGCACTGGACCTCATATAATTTTATCTTTTATAATATGTGAACCAATTTTTAAAAGTGTAGTTCCCTTTTCGCTTTGTTTTTTCTTGTACAAATTTCTCCTGAAGAAGAATACGGCAAGTATTTGAAAGCTTGAGATTTTTAGTAAACTAGCAACCTTTAAAGCCAAAAATGTCTACAACTAAGAATCAATAAAACCTTAGTTATCAAGTTAAACTTGCCGTTTGAAATGATTTGTTTCACTTTACTTTTCAACTTGAAGAAAACCGGATTCTCCCGATCCTACCCAACAGACGTAACGTTCCCACACATTCCTGCAGTAATCCAGTGATACCTCCTGGCAATCCACTCCAGAGGTTGACCAAAGCCTTGTTTGTACAAAGCCATTTGACCAATGTCAACTTCTTCAAATTTTGACATTACGCAACTTCCTTCTCTATTCTTGGAGTTGGCAAACTGCCATCCTCATTCTCAAAAAAGTTATAATTCCGTCAGATTCATGCGCGTTATCCCTTCAAACAAAAACTGTACAAGAGTCTTTGTGCTAGCTAACAAATTTGAGTATTCCGGCATCGCAAAAATCCTAGCATCAACTGGCTCATCAGGCCTAACAGAATCCACATTCGCCTCCAAACTCTGTAAAGCAGGCCAGTTTGGTCGACCTTCAAGGTGACGCCATTGGCTTCCCACATAACTGCGTGATGCCTGCCTTATCTCAATTCTTTCCAAATTGGGCATGTTCAGTTGAAACACAGCCGGACGAAGATTAACCAGTGGCAGGATCATGGTTCCCAGTTTAGGAAAATCCAGCGCATTTGGATTATGCGGTCAAGGAAACCAAATTGTAGCCACTTTCCTTAACATGACAATTGTCTGAAGACATGCTCGCAGGAATAACTTTCCCTTTTGCAACAAAGCGTTATCATGCTAGGAGTATTCAATAAAAAACACTTCCTTGACAGTCCCTTCACATCTTCCAATTTTTAAGTCTTCAAGTCCTCCAAAACTCTCAGGAATCGGGTGCTTCAGTGACATGGGTGAATGGTGACGTGTTCAAATAAATATAATGAAGATTTTTTAAGGGTTGCGTTAGGTATATTTCTGGAGTGAGCATTTAAAACGAGATATGTACCTAATGCGTATGCATAATCACGTACGGAAACAGTTTATATCCGTCAAAAATGTACATTCAGCTTAGGTAACCATCGTAGTCAAATAAACATGTACGTTTTGTGTGTACTGTGCCTTACGTTTATTTCAACTTAATAGTAATATAACATTATTCTTTAATAGGTATATTATAAAAGCTTATTTATCAATCAAAATAAAAATTGTATACTTCATGTAAAACTGCAAAGAAATATTTCCCAAAATACTGAGATTTTTTGACTGGCGTCAATCCTCACTATTCTTTGCTTGTTTTGCATTGTGCAAACTTCACCTATACCACAATTGTCTGGGCCAATTAACATTAAATGATGTATTATGGTTCCAGGTTCCAGAACCACAACATTAATATTAGTTCTTTAGCTATTCCGTCAGTTAGCTAGCTAGTTATACTTGTTGACTTAAATGTCATATCTATGTATTTAAATATCTACATCTTTATTTTTATCCACTGAACATTAATATAGAGTCAATTGTTTTTGACGCAACTTCCCAAATGTAAGCTACAAAGAAGTCTTTCCCCAGTTGAGAAAACCCTCCAAACCTTAATAAAATGGGTTGCATGGATCTCATTTGCATAACAAGTGTACGATTGTGTTTAGAACTCCATTTTGCAAATAGCTTCCTAGTCGCACATTGTCGCCTTTTTACACTATATGTTCCCATGTCAACTATTCTACATAAATTTGACAACAACAAAAACCCAAGCAGAGACATTGTTACCAATACAATCACGCCAGTAGAGTAAAGCATAATTGTTATTTGATAAGGCGAGCTTCGCACTAACAACCAGGCCATAAGAACCAAGGCACAAAATAAGGTTGTAAAACTCACACAAATCATTTGATCAAATATGTATTGAATATTTTTAAATACAATTCGGAAGTGGTTAAGCTTGCTCATGAACACAGCGCTTGAATACAATTTGAAAAGCCTTACGTCAACAACATGATTTATTCTCAAGATAACTAGAACAATACAAATTAAAAGAAACGTGCAAGTTCGAACTATTTCCAACATTGTACTGCAAAGTGCAAAAAATCGAAGGCCCGAAACAATGAACTTAATGGCTAAGGATGGGCTGCAATTTCTCAAAACTTGTTCCTGAGCGAAATAAAATATGTCAATTTTTGCAAAGAATGAACTAAGTGGAAACGTCCAAGCTGTCAAAACAAAAATTGGGACAAATCCAAATTTGAAAATCTCGTGAGTCGTACTTTTCAATCCGGTTGCAAATGAGATATCTGAAATAAATTTTTATATTGTTTTTAAAAATTTGTATTATTTCGGTTTTGCTACGCCACTCCAGATTTGTGTATTTCAAAATCGCCGAAAATAAATTCCCATTCTCATTTACCAATTGCAACGCAAACAATCTATGATATTTGTTGCCTTGCCATTGCATTAACGTAGCACTGGTAATCTACATAATTTGAATACTTATAATAACTTTGTGTTTTCGAAATGTTATAACTTCGTGAATAATTCTGGTTTGACGTGGCAAAACCATTTAGAATTGTTTCATAGCTTACCTTCTCGAATTTTAAAAGAGATTTTTAACAACGCGTTAATGCTTTCTATATATCTGTAATCGTATATCATCCACGTCAGCAAAGTTAGTAAGCAACATGCGGTGCCAAGAAATAGAAAAATCACTTTGTTTGCTATTGTGCACGTTACATCAGGAAAAATAGAATCACATGCAAAACTTGCAAACAAGTTGGCTGTTCCGTATACAAAAATTATTGGCCACATGATAATATACGTTGTTGTTTTTGTAGATGGCTCTGTGGACACAAGTTTTATAAAATCTGCATTCCATTCTGCTGGAAACGGCCATAAAAATTTGAAGCCTAAAGTGTAAAATTTGATGACAAATTTCTCAGTTTGAGACAGCATTGTGCAACGTACGTTAACTCGGAATGATTTAAGTAAATTGCCATTTCAACATTTTGAAAGCGACTGTAAGCATGCCGTTTGAATGTTCAACACGAAAGTTATTTTCGGAAACAAAACATTTAGCAATATACTTATACTATGTATTTAATTAACTGACATTTCAAGTAAATTAAAATCAGTAAATTGCCAGGCCAATAATTGTCTAAATATCAATTTGATTATGAGTATATTCAATTTACGACCAAGGAATTAAAGACGTACTGCTGTTTCTAATTTTAAAAATGTTGTTAACATCAAAATCACATATATTATTGAAAACAAGTAGAAAATAATTATTTTAACAAATTGTATAAAATAAGTTGTTTGTTATGTTCAATTTTCTTCCTGTGAATGTCTTGCCAAATGTTTTCTCAATTGCCCGATCTTTAAAGCTCTCCCCACAAATATCACAATTAACTTCAAATGATGCAAGAGTGTATTCGCCTAATATAATTCATGTCCACACTCAAACGTCCTCCACTCAGCACCGTGGAAATGCGGTTTATGAATTTTCTAAGATCTACTAGTTGTAAACACCTCAAACACATCCCTTCACTGCAGAAATGGTGAATGACACACTGTACATTTTAAATGCCAAAAAAACAAATATGTTCGACATAAAGGTTAGGATTCTCTTATATATTTTATTTCTATATTACGACACACAAAAACAACGTAACTAGAGAATAAAATAATATAAAGGACAAAATGCATTGGTAGAGAAAAGAGAAACTTTCATATTAGACACGTTTATTATATGATACTTTCTTTATACGATGTTTCTGTACATGTACTATTAACCACAATATAATGTAACGCTTGACTTTAGAAATGTATAACATTACCAATTTAGAAACAATGAGTAACCCTTGCCATATCTTAGCACGCGCTTCGATGCCTAATACCACAAAGCTTGCCACATGACCTACACCAAATGCAATGAATATTACCACTGTATTTGAATTCAAAGAAATCTTTTCAAACTCCTCATCATGTTCAAAGTTAGCTACGCCTTTTCTTCTAGTTTGAGCGTGTGCTACATTACGTAAGTAATTTGCAATACCAGATGACCACAAAACTTTAAATTGGCTTAGCGTCCATGGATCACCCCAGTTCCAAAAGTTCCAACCTCTAACTAACTGAAACAATTTTTCCGAACCGACTACCACAATCATTTGTTTTTGCAAAGTGCTGTTTGTTGCATTAAGTAAGCTGTGTTCAATCTTCTTTAAGTTCTCCGACCAGTCCACGAATGCTATTTTGCGATAACCAGCTTCTGACAAATTTAGCATCATTTCAAGCAATATATGTTTTGGAAGGACAATTGATTGTCGAGACAAGTTTCTTATCAAACTATAATCTTTGCTTATCTTTTTATAATCAACGCCAAACTCATTGTCATACAAATACTGAAATTTAGATTCCTCTTCAAAAATACAAGCATTTATGGTGTAATTCTTATTTTTTTGTAAACAATGAGTAATAAATCTGTCGTTAAACTTAAGCCTTAATGACTGAACATAAAACTGGTAGCCCCTTTCAAACAAATCCTTAAATTTTGTATAACGTACTATTTGCTTTGGAGCCGTAAGTTCTGAAATATTGTCGCCTAGGTAGAAATAGCTCATTAGTAGCACACCACTTGTCCACATCTGAAGTGAAAAAGGAATAGACGAATTGTTTACCATTTCCTGTCCCTGATAGAGCAGCACTCTAACTACAGCAGCCATTGCTTGTAGTGCTTGGTACAATTTGGACTCAGTTGTCATTGGAGTTCGACATTGTTTCTCGTAGAGATATATTGCCATCATAGCTAGTAATGATGCTATTAATAATACCCAAGTCCAAATATCAAACGCTGATATAAATCCTCTAAAACTAATCCGTTTTGAAACATATCCTCCATCAAAAGTTAGAAACTGGATTGCGTGTAGTTCCACAGGCAAAGCCGGAGAAATCTCTGCGCCAAACCAGATTCCAGGGGCTCCCATTTGTACGTTATTGTCGTTGTAAGGAATGCTCAAATTAATGTTGGGATATACCGTTTTAAGCAGCATCATGTCTACTGAGTTGGGAAAATTTGAGTTTGCAATGTAATCTCTGCTACGGGTTCCTGCCACTTCAAGTGTTACCCGAAATATACTAAAGTAAACTTTAAACGAAAACAGTTTTGTTCTGGATACGACTGACACTTCATGGTTTGCTGTATGAAACAGAAATAGCCAGTTTCTGTAGCCTTTAAAACTTGAGTAACCACAAAATTGACAGTACGTGTAATAACGCAGCACAAAACGTACGCCCAGATGGGAGTTATCAATTCCTAGAATTTGTAAGCTAACAAAAATCTTCCGGACTTTCAGATATACCATATTAGTCTGATCCACATTTTGAGCAAATTTGTATGCTTCTTGAAGAGTTTCATTTATATTACTCTGACTTGATGAAACATAGGGTACTACCACAATGTCGTCAGCTCGTTTCCAAAAAATATTATTTTGGGAGAGCATTTCATCTCGGATTTTTGCACTATGGCTTCGATACAAAGTATAGTAACTACTAATCCGGAAATCTGACCCATGGCGTTGCTTGGTAAACGAGAGATATATAAAAATTACGCTACCAGTACGTATTATGGGAGTAGTCGTCTCCCAGTACAATTCATTCAGTTTTGTATAATTTGAAATTACAATTGAAACGGATTGTTTGTTTGGTGGTAAGTCAAACCTTTCAATATTTAAAAAACATAATACTGCCTGAGGTACATCAAAAGCTAACGCAAATAACCCAATCTCACTAGGTGTTGCATTTATAAGACCTAAACTAAAATTTAAATAACTGAGTTTGAAGTTAGCAAGGCAGATTTGGATGCATAAAAATTCTATACATGTACACAGAGTAAACAGAGTAAAGAAAAATGCCATGGTAACTTTTGAGCTAAACAAACTACTCTACAATTCTAGGTAATATTTGTAAATGCCTTAAGCAATTAGTTGTTATTAGAGATACTGAAAATATCAAATTTAAATTCGCTAAAATCTGGAAATATTATTGAATCTGAATAATTGTCTTGAACACTTGAACTGTCGCCAAATAGTTTTATGAAGAAGTAGCCCGTATTTTTACCACAATAAAGTATTTTTCAAGAAATGAGGGAGGGTTACCTTAAACTTATCAATGACAATGAGAACCTACGAATTATATCGTCTACGATTAAAAAATACGATTTGTTTTAGCTGTCATATTTTCCATTGTTTTAACACATTGACAAACAACAAGGTACTTCATTATTTTAAGTGAACTTATTTTTCTATTCTACCTAAGCATATTTTTGATATTTTAATCAAACTAATTTGTTATTTGGAATATTTGAATGAGCTACAACGCATTTGTGTTCATTTAAAAACTACTTAGCACCTTTTCCTACCATTTAGGAATCTAACTATAGAGAGTCACCAAATAGTTTTATGAATAAATAACCCGTATTTTTCTATCGCAATAAATTATTTTTCAAAAATGGAGGTAGGGTTGCCTTAGACTATCAATGGCAATGAAAAATCTAGGAATGTTTGCTTAATACTAACATCCACTATTATAATCATTTTGATTTGTTTTAGTGGTCATATTTTCCAATGTCTAACTACAGTGACAAACAACAAGATACTATTACTTAAAGTGAAATGATTTTTCTATTCTCCTTAAAAATATTTTTGTTTTTTAAATTAAACTTTGCTATTTGGAATATTGGAATGAGCTACAACGAATTTGTATTAATTTTAAAACTACTTGGAACCTTAAACCTACCTGTTTACCTTTTCTTGTCATTTAAGAATCTAGCTATAGTAAGCAGAGCGCAAATGTTGTCTCCATATTTTTAGGTTTTAGGCTAGATCGGTATATCAAAATTAACGGTTAAGGATTGTTTATATTCACCAAACAACTACAGATGCGACAATTGATGTAGTCTAGCAACTGAGGTTTCAAATTTTGGCATATCGACCCAATTAATTTGCATATTCTCCTTTTATTAAGTAGCGAAAGCTACTTTATAAGATGGCGCTGTATGTCTGTCCGTCCGTCTGTCCGTCTGTCCGTCTGTCCGTCTGTCCGTCTGTCCGTCTGTCCGTCTGTCCGTCCGTCTGTCCGTCCGTCTGTCCGTCTGTCCGTGCGATATCTTTTTAACGGTTTGACCGATTTTAACGAAAATTAGCATAAAGAAGTCCCATAACATGAGATAGCTCTGCGCAAAATTTCAGGTCAATTGGTCAACTCCAAAGGTCAAAGGTCAAAACTAAAATCTTTAGTCCCCTTGTTTAATAATGGACTTTTGAATTAAACAAAACTAAAAGAATTTTTCGTAAAAGTCGCCTTGTTCAATAATTGCTTTTTGAATTAAACAAAACCAAAATAATTTTTTGGCATAAAGGAGTCCCATAAAATGAGCTAGCTCAGCGCAAAATTTCAGGTCAATTGATCAACCCCAAAGGTCAAAGGTCAAAACTAAAATCTTTAGTCCCCTTGTTCAATAATGGGTTTTTGAATTAAACAAAACTAAAAGAATTTTTTGTGAAAGTAATCTTGTTCAATAATGGATTTTTGAATTAAACAAAACTAAAAAAATTTTTTGTGAAAGTCCTCTTGTTCAATCATGGGCTTTTGAATTAAACAAAACTAAAAGAATTTTTTGTGAAAGTCCACTTGTTCAATAATGGGCTTTTGAATTAAACAAAACTAAAAGAATTTTTTGTGAAAGTCCACTTGTTTCAATTCAATTTAGAACCGGTATTTTGTAGGTTCTGAACTAAACTTCTGCTTTCGCTGCTTTGGTACATGTGGGCATGTTGCCGGCTCTATTATTATTCTGGTTAGAAAAATATCACAACAACTTCTTACATTACATTTATATTACATTTGTTGTTAATAATATGTCACAAGAACACATCCACATTTTTTTTAACTACCAAGATCGCTAACCCGTTCATTGTCCTTAACATCGAATGTCAAACTGCTGTATACAACTAGATATGTACAAGCTTTATTGTAAATATTTTGAGATGCAATAAGCGTCTAAACAATACATGAAATGGAAAACCTTTTAACTTTGTATTCTGCAGGAAATGCAGAAATCATAGCATTCAAAAATAAATAAGCTACCACCAATTAACAGTGAGCTTGCCAACCACGCAATAAGACATGGGAACAGTTTAGCAAAATCTATTTGATCGTTGTGAAGATACATTCTGTTTGGACTGCGCACATCATTCAGAAGCTTTTCGTAAAGTTGAAAGTGCCATTCTGCCCATTTGTCCCACTTTGAATATAGTCCAGAATTCTGCAGTCGCCTATAAGAAATATGTAACCAGTTCCGGTTGATTGTAACCGTTGCCATGAATATGAGCTGGGTAGCTAAGGGCTCCTTCAGATTTTGGCACCTGGTATCGTTATACCTGCTAGAGTTATCTATTATGTTGGCCACATCTTGCAACCAACCGTTAATGAAATGATCCTGAGCTACAACAATGTACTTATCTTTGAGAACTTGAGCTTCAATTTGTGCACTACTGACTTGTGTAAATCGATAAATTACTTTCTCTTTTGCATTGTGTCGACGAAAAAAATCCGGGTATAATTTCTCGGGTGACAATGCATTACTCATATTTTCGTGATTGAAAATTATTTTGTATCCCAACGCAAACATTTCGTCTAGCGTTTCGTATGTTACGGCAACTGGGCCGCTAACTGTTGTGCTAGTGATAGAGTTTCCATATAAGCAACTTAATATAAATCCGAAAACCATTAAACTTATACTTAAATATTTATGTTTTTTGAGATGACGGGGAACATCTTGGCCTACAAATATTGATACACAAATCAGAGTATTTGACACAATTCCAAATGTCTTTGTAACACTATATTTAGCTGATAGAAGCAAAATTACAAACGCAAGAGCCCAAATTTTCCATGGAAATGGTTCGGTAGTCCATCTTTTAATATTGTTGATTTCTTCTGAAGAAATACTTGTGCAATAAACAAAAAATTGTTTCACAAATGAAGTTGCCAAAAACCTTGCCGGCGTTATATTGTCCCGTGAATTAATTACCGTTAAGTCACTGAAATGAGTTACTATCACTTGTTTGCTTGGATCAAAATTGAGCATTTCATAAAAATAATCGTTAATTAATAATGGGATTATTGAAAAGTTGTGAATTTTAGCAAGATGGAGAACAGCCATGATAGATCCAGTACAAAAATAAGAATCTCGTGACGAGAACAGTTTTCTAATGCACAAATTCAAGCTATTATCAACTTTAACTGTTTTTCTATAAGGTTCTGCCATTGGAGTAAACAGAAACGTGTGTATGCTTGGATTATTTAAGTTCCAATACATTATGCGGTGAAATTTTGTCGCATAAAAAAGAACCAATACATGATGCGAACGCAAGTAACATTTGTTGGTATGCAGAGGACAAATAAACTTCAAATTTGGCCAATTTTTGTATATATTTAAATAGGACTTAAAAGACGGAGTGCGCAAAAATCCTTGTCCCATCGACCAACTCAAGTCGGGATTCCAGTTTATAAATAAAAATACTGTTCTGGAATTTACAGCGTAGTAATGAAAACAATATGTAAATGTATCATCTTCGGAAAACAGAACGGGAGTCATGACTATGTTATTTGGTTGAGAAAACTTGTGAAAAAAGTGAGGTTGCAGATACTCACTAAGATTTGAAACGGTTCGGCTGCAGATGTATTTGGAAATTGGCTCTACACACGAAGAATCCAACCCGTAAAATATAACTTCGTATTTGTTGTTACGTGCTTTCAACTCTCTGATAAAGGGTTCCATACCATTGTATTTTGAGTATGTGCACACATTTGAATTGGAAACTACTGCTCCACCGTATGATAAAATTAACAATAATTTAGTGTACTTATTTAATAAATTCATGGTTTAAGACAGCAGCAGAACGAGCTGAGTTATAGCAACAATTTAGTTAAATACGTAAAACAAGGAATTTGTTTTTTTAGATAAAGTGTTCACAAACTTGTATTTATAAATACTCCATGATGGAGCGTCCGTGGCCTGAATACCGACCTATTTATTATAAGCACACAATTATTAATAGAACACGTGTAAAGGTTATCAAATGTTTTGCCATGCTTTGCTCTCATTAAGTTGAACATGCTACCAAAGTTTCGATTAAAAGTAAATTGTTTTTCTGCTTCATGTTATCTGGTCATGCATTAGAATTTAAACTTCAAATTTACAGAAGAATATCATTAAAAATAACATGAAATAAACAAAAAAATAACCGATTGGCGTATTTGATCGTTTGGTACTATGATTATTGGTAATGTTAAAAATTACTTAGAAGAATAAAAAACGTCTAAGGAACCTTTCATTAGTCACAACTTACATTTTCTAATTTGATTTTTTTATAATCTCATGGTACGGCTATACGTATTATAGCTGCTAGAAGGCATTGGACAGTCTGGTGACGCATTCATTGTGTTTAAAAATTGTGTGAAAATGTCATACCACAAAATTTTTTCTCCTGGTACGTAACTAGTAATTTGTCCAAAAAGACAATTAAAGTTTTATGCATGCTTTTAAAAACTGCAATAAGTTAAATAAACTGCATTTAATACATTTTGTATTAAAGGTATTTTAATCATTGAATCACTTGAAGAGTTTTCTTATGCATCGAAATTTTTGATTAAACAAATGAAGAAACTAAATTGCATTCCAAAATGACAGCCCAAAAATCTACACTTTCTTTACCTTAAATGCCATTCCAAACTTAAGCATTTGCCAACACTTTGGCCGACAAAAGCCATTTAGCAATTCTCAGCTTTGTTAAGCTGCTTGAAAAGAAGATTATAAAGAAGTTGCTCTACACTAAAAGAAAAAATTAGCAAGGCAAGGCATCAAACGAATCTATGCACTAGAAAAACGCTGTATGTGGTTGGATTATAATCCCAGTAAACTGTTTTGATGATATGCAATATACGGTATACATTCCCCACATCCGATTTGAAACACTGCAGGCACGACTCCTGATTATCCAGAATCACTATATATAGAGAGATTTATGTCTGTCTTTCTGGTTGTGTATATTATATTCAAAAAACGCGAACGTCAGCTATATAAAACAGTAGCCATTTTAATAATCTTTTCAAGGCTACGCCCAAATAATCTTTGCAGCAAGCAAGCTCATATAAATAAATCAAAGTTAAGCATTTATGGTTGTTGTAATTTTCTGTATTTTAAAAGTGAGACAAGAAATTTTTCACAAGGTTTTCACGCAAAAGCACATAATTGGATTGGTGAAATTCAACGGTCAGGTTTTAAAACAAATTATATAAACTAGCAAAATAGGAGTTAAGTTTTCTACTTACTGTAAGTGTTGTTGCAGACAATTAAGTTATATAAGTTTAGCGGTAAGTTACTGGAATGCTAAATAAAAATTGTGGTACATTCGCACTAGTTTAAAGGCAGTTTTTCACGGATAAGTTGAATATCTAAACCAAGTTGTGTTAAATTATTTTGCTTATTTTAAACATTGTCCCTTTTTAATCAAGATAACTTGTCAAAAACTAAACACAATGGACTTCACTGTGCTCAGCTCAACCAATCTGGTTTTTAAAAATATTCCATGCGGGGAGAAAATGATGACATGTAAGAAGGCAAATGCTGGTGTAGACCATTTGGTTGGGTTATGTCCAGACCTTTGGACCACATTAAATTTGCCCAGCAAACTAAATGGCTTGGTGCTAACACAAAATTTTTCAGAGACTGAGACCAAGCAGTTGAGGAATCCTATGTAGATTACAAAGCACTTACAATATGCTTACTTAGGTTTCTTAAGCTGTTAATCACTTATATTTTCCAATTTTACAGTGATTGCCAATTGTCAGTGATACTGTTTTACGGGCCAAATATTCCAGAAAATTCCACTCGAACGGGAAATGCTGCTTGCTAATTACAGACACAAGCCCTGCTGATGGGCTATTCAAACGGCTACTTGGTGTTTGTGGTGGTCCCAAAAACATAAAGGCCAACCTGGAGCTGGAAATGGATGATAAAATCAAGTTGAATTTTAAAGGTTGTTGTCACGGCTTAAGTATTGTCTGGAAAAAATGTAAAGTTAAACCAAAGTTTTGAGTATAAACGTTTCTGGGTTTGTAGATGTGCAAATGTGGAGTAGTGCACGTCTACAAATGGACCTTAACTTGTCTAAAAAATGCTAGGTCGGATATGGATATGGAAAGTATATCCTTTTTGGAGTACTGAGTTTAACTCTGGACCTGAGTGATCAGGCCTTAAACCGGATTTATGGGGGTAACTTGATGGTGGATGAGCAAGTAAATAGGAAACTGTTAAAAAGCGCTGAAGAATCTGGTGATGCAGTAATTGTGGTTGGCAATGGTATGCAAGTGAAACGTCACAAGGTTTTTCTAACAGGTTGAAACATACAAGAGTAAACGCTTTCATAATATCTACTTATATGAGCAAAATGCCTATGAACGTACTAATGAGAATTCTGGACTGAATTTACAGCACAAAGTGAGGCATTTCGAGCGATGTTTAAAACGGATATGCAAGAAGCAAAACAAACAATGTGACAATGTCGGACATTACGGAGAGTAGCTTAAAAGTTAAAAGCCTTGTTGGCTTTTCTATCTTGTCGAGATATTACAGAGGCTTTACGCAGTACTTCAATTGCAGTAGAATTGCTACTAGCTTCGGATAAGTATGGGATTGAAAGCTTGTACAAAATTATGAAGGACTTGGTTTTGGGCATGGAAAATGAATCTTTCAGCGTGACATCAACAATTCAGCTTTTAACTTTAGTTGCAAGCCCAAAGGACGACTATAATTTCAGAAAAATTGAGGAAAACGCCAAAACTATTCTCAAATTGTAAGTCAAAGTGCATAATACTGAACATTTATAGTACGTGTTATTTAAAACATATATCAGTAATGTACTTTTCCAATTTGCAGAAAGTCTGATGATGAGCTGGACGCGTGTGAAGAGTTCCGAAACTTTTTCAACAATCAGGATAGTGGATTGAGCATTTGCTTTTATCTTCGGGAAAGTACGTAAATTTATATTGGTATATGGTAGAGTATGACACTGTTGTACTACTGGTGTTACATAAACGCATGTACATGTAGTTGCAAATTCTTATTCTGGTGTATAGTACAAGATTTATCCGTAATTTTGTAAACTTTGTACATGTATGTTTTGGTAAAAATTGCAAGCATAAATGGAATATATACCATGAGTATGACATCAATTTGAGAGTGAAAGGAACCTTTTCTTTATGAGCAAACAAATCTTACATGTAATGTATTTCAAAGAAGTAATTCCAAATGTGAAATGGTGTAAAAGCAATAAGTTCGCGAAAATCTTAAAACTAAATGCTGTTAGTGCAAGCGTGGAACAGATACTTAAAATCCAAGTAAGGCCATGGCAATAGTTTATTATCGGTAATTTGAAACCAAGTACAACGGTTATTAAAATTCAATACACACTATATAAAGCTAATGGTATATTGGTGCAACGGTTTTACGTGGTTAGGGTCAAGCATTGTTTTCCTGAACTCTAATACCCAAGCAATAAAAACAAGCAGTGAAAGAATGAGCAAACATTCCTTGTCATTATAAGCCTTTTTAATTTGTTATTATAAGACTAAGAATTTCTCAAATTTTCCTCAAATCAGGTCAAAGGAACATATTGACCATACCCAAATTTTCACCTCGGATTGGTTCAAAACTTCATTATTCCTGAAACCACGTGTGCAGACGTGTGCACATGCAGCAGATTCTAGTAAAATTGCAGATTAGATAAACAATGCCTTACTTTTTAAATAAAGTTTATTTAATAAACACAAAACAAATATTCTCCACAATATACAAGTGCTGATTTATATTGCTGAATCGTCCTGAATGAAATGGTAATTCAAAAAGGCACAAGGAAATTTATATTTGAAACCTTGGTTTACATAAAAATATATTCTAAATTCTATTATACGCACAACTAACAAATATTGGAATTAAATCGTTTACCCATTATTAGCTCGCTGCGTCAGCAGGTGAGCTTATTAACGAGTAGTGTGTCCGTGTGTCCGTCTACTTTATTTTTGGGGTCTATACCAGGCTATTTGGGGTCTATACCAGGCTATTTGGGGTCTATACCAGGCTATTTGGGGTCTATACCAGGCTATTTGGGGTCTATACCAGGCTATTTGGGGTCTATACCAGGCTATTTGGGGTCTATACCAGGCTATTTGGGGTCTATACCAGGCTATTTGGGGTCTATACCAGGCTATTTGGGGTCTATACCAGGCTATTTGGGGTCTATACTAGGCTATTTGGGGTCTATACCAGGCTATTTGGGGTCTATACTAGGCTATTTGGGGTCTATACCAGGCTATTTGGGGTCTATACCAGGCTATTTGGGGTCTATACCAGGCTATTTGGGGTCTATACCAGGCTATTTGGGGTCAATACCAGGCTATTTGGGGTCTAAACCAGGCTATTTGGGGTCTAAACCAGGCTATTTGGGGTCTAAACCAGGCTATTTGGGGTCTAAACCAGGCTATTTGGGGTCTATACCAGGCTATTTGGGGTCTAAACCAGGCTATTTGGGGTCTAAACCAGGCTATTTGGGGTCTATACCTGGCTATTTGGGGCCTAAACCAGGCTATTTGGGGTCTATACCTGGATATTTGGGGTCTAAACCAGGCTATTTGGGGTCTATACCTGGCTATTTGGGGTCAAAATCGGGCTATTTGGGGTCAAAATCGGGCTATTTGGGGTCAAAATCAGGCTGTTCAGGGGTAAAAGGGTCCAAATCCAAATCCTATTATCTATTAAATAGATGCTTTACCTATTGTAGATGGGCTAAATGGGCTTTAAACCAGGTTAAATGGGGTCTAAACTAGGTCTTTCGCAGCGAGCATTTTTAATGGTTTACCATTGGCTGGTTAGACAATGTTTAATAGATATAACACACATCACAAATGCACGAAAGAAAAACACTTTTATTATGCAATAAGCACAGTACAATCGTTTTAGAATATACAATTGGTGACTTGTGATTTGAATTGCTGAGTCATTCTAGTTGAAATGCTAATTCCAAAAAAACTACAAATACGTTTCTCTGTTATATTTATAACCACCGTTTACGTACAAATACGTTCTAAATTACATTTAACTCTTAGTAACAAACAAACATGAACATTAGACCGTTTCTCAAAATATTATAAAGAAGAAACACGCCACAATTATAAAAGACAAAAACACATTTTTTGCGCTAAGTATTTGCGATTTAAAATTTAACTCGTGCCTACTGCGTCGGCGGAATCCAACATGCCTGTGATAATATTCCACGAATTTCAAATTGGAAAACAATGTCCAAATATTTGAAGCTTCAAGATTTTCGCAAAACGTGTACAATTGAATGTATTTTTCATTCACTTCGAACTCAGCTGCGTCTCTGAACCTGTACCACACTCTCAAAAGCTCTAATGAATTGCGCGTTGGCAGAATAAAATCTAACGAAACAAAGTTGTGAGTAGCAAACATGAACACTTTCAGTTTGGGTAAATTTAAAGATGGAAAAATGTGCACTGATCTATCAGCAGCACCATCACCAACTTTAATATCCAACTCAGCCAGCGTAGCAGCCCATCGATTTTCCAGTACTCGAAACAGCTTTTCCCAGTCGAATTTAATGGTTCCTACTCGAATACGTAGAGTTCTTAGCGGCCACATAGCATTCGACCTTACCAAATGAGTTAGCCTTTCATTGCTGTCAATGCTGAGTTCAAGCTGTGTCAAATTTGATAACTGATGTGTGTAAAGTGAAGAGTTTGCTCTGAATGTGTTGGTAAAGATTGTAAGCGCTGGCATTTGAGAATAATTACGTAGAAATGCATCAACAGCTGGTCTCGGTAGTTCGAATAGTTGCAAATGCTGAAGAGATAGCAGTACTGGAAATACGCTTGACTGCATGCTTAACCTTAGAGCCTCTAACTGATCATCAGAAAATTCTCTCACGGTGCATCTAATTTCGAGCTCTTTAAGATTTTTCATAAACTGTAAGAACTCAGCTAACGCTTGGTAGGACGAAGCATCAGGTTGCTGCACCCATGCTCTAAATTTCAAGATCTTGTGCCCATACAAACACAAGATTCGTCGAATGTCATTAATATACCACACAAAATCGTCTCTCTGGGTGTTATAGTCAATAGAAATGCTGCTACAAATGAACGGATTTCGATTTCTCCTGGCATAAGCTTCATCAAAATGTTGCAAAAACTTCATGGTGTTTTCTGCTGTCCATAAAGGTGTAGTAAATGGCCTAAACAATTTCATAAGTGAGCTGGCGTCAGGATTAAGCAGTTTGGGATGATTGTAATAACTTTGCAAAACTGAGTCCACACCAATTTGCCAAGTGCGACAAATCGATCTGCATTTCAACAAAACTTCTTTTGTTTTGTCAGCCTTCCAGCGAAATTTTGCAGTAAATATTTTGATTAGGTCTGGAAATAAGTATTTCGTTTTCAAATCCGGTAGCAGTTTTTCAAAAAACCAGGATGCTGTTTTAAGATGAAACAGATCCTTGGGCAGGAAGATATTTCCCAAAATTAGCAGCCAAATCTAGATAAAACAAAAAAAGGTTTTCAAATTGATTAAGCTAGGTATTTATATTGGTTATTATGTACTGTAAACTTGCTCAGAATTTACACGAACCTCTTTCGGAAAAATTGTCCAAAATTTGCTGGATTCCACAACAACCCCTTGATTTAAAACTTTAGCTTCCATTTGGCCAACCTGAATATTTTCTCCTATGCTATCTGACTCTTTCGGACTTTCCATTGTTTTGTGAAATACAGTACAACTTCTGAGGGAAAGAGATGCCACTTTATTTTTGCTAATGTAGTCTATTAATTGGCTCCATTCTGTACCGTTCTACTGTAAAGTCAGAACGAGAATGCTTTGAGGAACATTAAACATTCTTTACAAATATACATAAAGGCTTAAGTACTAAAGAAGTGAGTGGGACTAGTATTTCTATAAATTTTAATGAAGGGCAGCAATTTGTTAAGAAATAAAATATACAAAAGTGGACAGTCGTAAGGTGTAGTTTATTTTTAATAGAAAAAATAAATGAATGAGCATGCTGTTTGTACGTGAAAGGTTTTTTTTGGTTAACCAAAGTCCATCTGCACAAGGGTTACAAATACATGAACGTGGCTTGTGTTTATCTTTCAAGGAGGTCGCATAAAACTATGGTAAGGAAAGTACATGCTTTAATATAAGCTCTATCCCCTTCTTCAAGAAAAGATTAACCATATTGTAATACTTTCTATTGCAAGAAAAAAGTTTTTACAACAATACATAAACTCCAAACGTTATTTTGAATGTACCTGAAACATGAAAAAAACATTTGTTGCTTTGAGTAGTGTGTTTTTGTACGGCAAATATGCAGTCCGCCTTTTGGCAACACAAGTATCAAGCACTTCAAAATTCGAATAACTATTTCACTATTAGTTTTGAAGTTGTCTGGGAATATTTTGTAGTATGTTTGGAATAGGAAATTTCTAATTGTCCTGGCTAGATGAACTTTGTGTAATTTGGATCAGGAACTAGACCTGTTGCACATTTCCCCTTAGAAATATAAATATAGATTTTCTGTTACAGTTTTTTTTGTTTTTCAACATAGTTACCCCTAAATCTATTGGTGCTGCATAACCTGCATGAAAAGGAAACAGTATAAAGAAATTGACTTCTACTGAAACTCAAAAACATTTGCCAACCAAAGCATCCTATCAAACGTAATTTGCTTTAGAAAAACGTAGTATGTGGGTGAATAGCAATTCCACAAAAATGTTTGAATGATTTTGCAATGCTGAAATTAAAAAGTGTGCATATATGCTATACATTTTCAACATCTGATTTAAAACATTGCAGAGACAACTTCTAATTATCCAAAATGAATTTATACATAAGGAGACTTATTGATTGCATAAAGATCTTATTATTATGTTGGTATACATATATGTTCTAAATAATGCCAACGTAAGCTAACAAATAGAAGCAATTTTAACAATCTGTTCACAGATACACCCATATAATCTTTGCATTAATCTACTTCAACCTAGTGCATTTAAATAAATTGTAGTTAAACACTTTTGTTCTATGTAAGTTTCTGTATATAAAAAAGTGCAGTAAGAAAACTTTCATAAGCTTTTCACATAATTTTATTTAGTGACATTCAGCGGTCAAAATAAAAACCAATTATATAAAGCCACGATGTAATTGTTACTAAATTATCATGCTAACAATTAAATTTCATTTTTTTCTGTAAGTCTTTAAAAACTTGAATAAAATCGTGGTGCATCCGCATCAGTTTAAATGCAATTTTTCATGGATAAACCCAAATTCCAAAACAAGGTTTTTATATTACAGATAACGTGTCATTAACTAAAAGCAATGTACTTCACCGTGCTCAGTTTAACCAATTTGGCTTTTAAAAATAGTCCATGCGCAAAGAAAACGATGACATGTAAGAAGGCAATTGCTTCTTTAGAACACCTGGATGGGTTACGTGCAGAACTCTGGATCGAGATACGTTACCAAGTCTTTTGGATTTCCAACAAAGCAGGGCACAGCATCAGAAGAAATAATAACCCACACAAAATTACAAGGGTATACATGGCAATACGGCTACATACGGAAAACCTTCTGTAAGCTTCATAATCCCCAGACAATAGATATCTCTGCAGACATACTTAAGTACTTTGCACACTTGAAGACGACTAAAAGCAAATTCCCAGAAAAAGGTAGAAATCGATGCTTTGGGTGGCTCCTGAATGGACTTTGGTTGACCAAAAATAAATAAGCTTTTCAAGTACAAACAACATGATCATATAAATACATCAGAGTAAAGCATTTATGGTTTTTGTAATTGTCTGTATTTTAGAAATGCGAGAAGAAATTTTTCACAAGGTTTTCACGCAAAAGCAAATATATGGATTGATGAAATTCAACGGTCAGTTTTAAAAGCAAATTATATAAAGCAGCAAAATAGGAGTTAAGTTTCCTAATTACTATAAGTTTTGTTGAAGACAATTAAGTTACATTAGTTTAGCGGTAAGTTACTGAAATGTTAAATAAAAATTGTGGTACATCCGCACTAGTTTAAATGCAATTTTTACGGATAACTTCAATATCTAAACCAAGTTATTAGTGTTTAATTATTTTGCTTATTTAAAAATTGCCCTTTTTAATCAAATCAAGATAACTTGTCAAAAACTAAACACAATGGACTTTACTGTGCTCAGCTCAACCAATCTGGTTTTTAAAAATAGTCAATGTCGGGCGCAAATGATGACATCTAAGAGGGCAATCGCTTGTGTAGAACATCTGGAAGGGTTACGTCCAGACCTCTGGACATCTTTAAATTTGCCCAGCAAACTAAATAGCTTGCTGCTGGCACAAGATTTTCCAGATACTCAGACCAAACAGTTGAAGAATCCAATGTAGGGTTACAAAACACTTACAAATTGCTAACCAAATTCTATAAATAGTTTGAAACTTATGTTTTCCCATTTTGCAGTGATTGCCGATTGTACGTGACACTGTTTTACGGACCAAACATTCCAAAAAATTCCACTCAAACGGCGAACTCGAATGCTATTTGGCAAATTAAAGACACAAACCCTGTTGATGGGGTATTCAAGCGCTTAGTGTCTGTCTGTGGAGGTCTCAAAAACATAAAGGCCAACCTGGAACTGGAGATGGATGACAAAATCAAGCTAATTTTTAATGGTTATTCACACAGTTTAAATATTGCCTGGAATAAAATTAAAGTTAAAGCAAAGCTTTGAGTATAAACATTTCTGAGTTTGTAGATGTGCAACATGTGGAGTAGATGCAGTGCTACAAATGGACTTTAACTTGTCTGAGGTGCTAGTTCAGAAGTGGGCAACGAAAGATGTATTTGGTGGAATATTGAGCTTAACTCTGAAACTGAATGAACAGGCCTTAAACCGGATTTATGGAGGTCACCGGTTGGTAGGTGAGCAAGTAAATAGAAAACTCTTACAAGACGCTGAAGAATCTGGTGATGCGGTTATTGTGGTGGGCAATGGTGCGCAGGTGAAATGTTACAAAGCGTTTCTAACCGGTAAGTAAATTAATAAATAGAAATGTATTCCATTTTGGCTGTTTGTATGAATGAAATAAGTAAATATGTATACTTAACAGAATTATACATTTTTACAGCACAAAGCAATGTATTTAAAGCGATGTTCAATACTGAAATGCAAGAAGCAAAAAGCAACAATGTGAAAATGACGGACATTACAGAGGGTGGCTTAAACGCCTTGTTGGCTTTTCTATTTTGTCGAGACATTACAGAGGCATTACGCAGCACTTCGGTTGCAGTGGAATTGCTACTAGCTTCGGACAAGTATGGCATTGAAAGTTTGTACGATATTATGAAAGGCTTGGTTTTGGACTTAGAAATTGGGTCCTTCAGCGTGGCATCTGCAGTTCAGCTTTTAACTTTGGTACAAAGCCGAAAGGAGGACCCTGTGTTGAGAGATATTGAGGAAAAAGCCAAAACTATTCTCAAAATGTAAGTCAAATTACATATATTACAAATTACAACCATTTATAACACGTATTAGATTTTTAATATACCATTTCAATTTGTAGGAAGTCTGATGATGAGCTGGAAAAGAGTGAGGAGTTCCGAAACTTTTTCAAAAATCCGGATAGTGGATTGAGCATGTGCTTTTATCTTCGGGAAACTAAATAATTTTATAAATTTTAGAAAATGTGTTATTTTATTTTGCAAACTATTTTTGGATTTCTTCGTTTTTAAACAAAATGAATAATTTCTTATTTTTGAAGAAAATTTTTGTTTTATTTTGTAAACTTTTCTACTTTGTAAGTTTCCAATTCTGATTTTAAGCAGGATTTCCAAAGTCAGCCATTGCCAACGTGACTTTGTGGACACCTTGAATACCTTATACACACGCTACATGTCTGTAAAGAAACGCGACTAAAATGTCTAATCATGATTACCTATAAATTACAGTAGATGTGCCTTTGCCAACACATTACGTTAATACCTTGTCTTTGATTAGCTGGTACTGCTACTTTTCATTGGATAATTAGTAAATAGTTTCAATTTTAGTTATTCGTTTTAATGGTTAAAGGGTTTTTATTTTGTGTAACATAATTTAAATCATACGTTAGTATCAGCAATTTGAAAGCAAGCGCATTGATGATCGCAATATATTTGACGTTATAATTGTAAAAAAGTACAAGGTGTTTACACACTTAAGTTTAAACTACCGCTTGCTAAATCCAAGCAACAAAGACGTTCTAGCAGTTATATGTAACTATGCAATTTACAATATCTTTATTAATTTTAAATTTCACCTAAGATCAGAAATTTACTGCTTCAACTACATTCTAATTAACTAATTCTAAAATAATATTTAAAAAAAGGTGAAGTGCGCAATTCAAAAACATTGCCATTCATACTACACATAATACTGCGTAAAACTGCGCATGTTATTTTCCAAGAAATGCACCCATAAGTTTGCCTTTCACAAGAATTCTTAGAAGGGCTAATCCCGAGACATGTTTACCTAAACCATAATGTACATCTCACATTTCTACTGATTCTGCATATTTTCTAGTGGTGTTTGCAGCAGTTTTGGAATTTAGAGAACAACGGTAGTGAAGCATGCTGGAGCTAATTTATAGAATAAGCCAGTTGAGAATTTTTAAAACGCTACTTGTTTACGCATCAAAATATAGTATCACCTTGGTTCCCTAAAAACTCCGTTTTTTTTTAAATCATGGAAGCTTCGAAACAGTTTAAGTTCGACCACAAAGCAGAAAATAATTAGGCCAACCGAATGGTTGCTGAACTCTTCTATCATTAGTATCAACCTATAAACATGCAAGTTCTTGATAATTTTTTCTAAAGAGGTTTGTTTAAAAAATGTTTGTGTCAACACCTACATAGCTTTATAAAAAAATTTTATGCTTAAACATGATACCCGTTTTTCTGATTAAAAAAAAGAATCCAAATACATATTACATACTTCGTTCAGTTAATTATTAGTAGAACCTTTAAAACTTAGGTTAAACCATAACAAAAATTCGATTTCTTTAACATACAAATCGGATGATCACCTGAACCAGCAGCATATAGACGAAGTCCATTCACACTTTCGGATGAGTATGCACCAAGCAAACTTTGAGATTATATCCACTGTGGCATGCTTACAGCTATACTCTTTGTTGGGCCAGTACTGGCTGAAAACTGGTTGCTTGGTTTGATTTATGAATAAAACTTAAATTGTATGAATACAATTTTAGCCACGGACACTAGAATAATTGTGTCCATGCTACAATTATACTAGATACTGCTGTTATGTCCAGTTTATGAGAACATAAATAAGGTATGAGTTTTTATGGTAAGTAAAAGTAGGTAGAGTTTTCATGTGGATTTTTGAGGAAACAAAAAGGGTACTGCTTTATTTAAATATCTGCATTCATCATTCATGGTATCTCGATCTTCAGGTTCAGGAGTTGCTCTGGGGTTGGTGGTGGTGAGCGAACTGCCTGAACTAGAGATCGAGTGGGCTTATATACGTAGGCCAAGTAACATGGCATAACAACATTCATTTCATTCATTCTGAGTTACATAATGGCAGCTTTCTAAAAGCTGAATAACAAAACTGGACAATGACAATAATAGAGAACAAGGTCGAATAACAACTTTTGTTTGTAGGGGTACAACATCATCCCCTTCGTCTTAAAAGACAGTCCCTGTCTTTAAACTAAATTGACACCGAATAGATTCTTTTTTTTGTATTTTTTTTTTTTTGTAAAAAGATTACCTCTTTCCTATTTTCGGGGTTATTTAAACTTTTTTTTTCTTTTTTATGCAATAACAAATACTATACATGGTTTACTGGCTGGGTCGTAAGCAGGGGGATCCATTTATATATATATAAAAAGGGGGATACAAGGGGAAATTATTCTTCCTCTGAAGAGGAGAAGGGGGGAGATGAGCAGGAGCTGGAGGATGATTCCGTGGAAAGGGTTCCAATCAGTTCATCGATGAACCTCTTGTTCTCACGACGGTCTTCTTTACTGGCTTTCTTCTTTTTTTTCTTAGGAGGTTCTTGGGTAGTACTACAGGGTGGCATAGTGGCCACGGGAGCTTCTTGGAGGGGTGAGCTTGGAGTTGGGGCCGTTGGCCGGTGCGGTTTCTTGATACGGGATGGGGCAGGAGCAGAAGCAGGAGGGGTGCGTGACCGGTAGTGGTCACGTTTGGTAGGTGACGAGTGGTTTCGGCTACTGGAGCGACGGTAACTGGAAGAGGTAGAAGGTGGTGGCTCCTTCTTAGAGGAGCGGGAAGACTCTTTTTTGGGGGCTTGGACTGCGGGAGGAGGAGGTGGTGGTGGTTGTGGTGGTCCCGGAGGATTGGGCTGATGTTGAGCGGTAAGGGCTGTAGCCTCCAGTACTCCGAGGCGGTACCGCAGGTCCGAGTATTGTCTCCGGTAATGTTCTAACCGGTGCCCAATCCGGGAGTAAACCGCGGCTATGGAATTAGCCTGGCTTCTCCCCTGCTCGTGTAACCACGGCACGATATTGATGATGTCTGGAGCTTCACCTAAAGCTGCTGGTGGGGGTGCAGCCGGCCTCCGCTCATTTGAAGAAGACGGTTGGTTGTTGGAGTTTGGGGGTGACATCTTGTTTGATTTTTAAAAGGATTTTAATGGAAAACTGGGTTTTAGGGAGCGAAGTTTCAGTTAACTAATAGGTTTGGTAGGGATTAGAGAGCTGATGCTGTTTTAAGGTGCGCAAGTTGGGTATATATGAAAAAAATTAAATTTCCATCGCGTGGGTTGGTGCCAGTGCACTGTCTGGTATTTCCGTTAGTAAGCTGGAATTGAGGCCGATAGGGTTATTTTTGGGATAAGTAAAGAAACCTTTGATTAAGGTTATCATTTTTATTGGGTTCACTGTTCTCAATTTCTGTTGAGGGAAAAAGGGTTTCTTTTTCTCATAAAGGTATTTTTTTTTTAATAGAAAAGAAGTTAGAGAAGAAGTAAAAGTTTTTCATTTCTTTTTTTCTGAGTAGTTGGTAGAAGGGGGTGGAATGCTGGATTTTTGAGTAGTAGTTAGGAGTGGGGGAAATACTGTTTTTTTTTTAAATTGTAGTAATGGGAGGTGAATTACGACGAAGATATACACAAGGGCGATGTTCCCGGTCAATTAACATAAATTTGTTAATTAAGTAGAGAGTTGATCACGATGTATGAGGCAAACGTGGTTAACGCTAATTTCAAAGTGGTAAATGGTAGTCACGAGGTAATTAAGTAAGGTAAACGTTAATTGGTTTGAATTAACTCATTGGTTAGTGGTGTGGAGGGGGAGTGGTTAATTTCTTATTAGGGGGAGAATTCAAATAAGGTTTTGCGACAGATGGAGTCAAAAAGGGGCTTCCTTAAAGGTAGGAATAATTCAAAGGAACTGAGCAAGGTCGGTAAACGGCGGAATCGAGAGAGATCCGGTCATCTAGTCATGCATTAGATTCGCAATTGCTGGGGCCTACACCGTTTTCATTACAAACAAGTGGAACTCGTCGGAAAGAGGGGTGACCGTTACGCATCTGTTCCTCAGCTGCTTCCATTCTACGGTTAGTGTTGTTTCCGTTGACGAGGACGACATCATCGCGAAGTGGTCCGTTTTGGAAAAGAGCAGTCACGGTTCCTCGTTCACGGTATTTTTGCCATTGTTGCATCAAGAACAGTACTAAGAACGGTGATGTAAAGACGATGGTCCATCCTAGGTAGATCCATAGAAGGATTTCGGCGTGTAAGGGTAGGTTACATTCGGTGGGTAATTTGGGTGCTCTGGCGGCGGCAGCTTGGGGAATTAAAGGGGCCATGGCGATGGCGGTTCCAACTGGTAATCCAATGGGTCGGTAGACAATGAAAAGGTACAGGAGGGCTAAGGTATGGGTGAGGCTCAGGCCGTACAGGATATAGTGACTGTCGTCCACGGCTTCGTGAAGCCAGGTCTGGTGTTGGTATTCCAAGTCTTCATTCTCCAGTTCGTCTCGAGTGATGTTAACAGGGTCGACATTGAAGAGGTCAATAGTGGGGTCGATAACGCTACTCAAATCCGAGTGGACGGGTAGTAGAATAGGTTTGTTTGCCGCAATCCGGACTTTCGGGTATTTTGTGGTAAACAGGGCCGGAAGGCTGATGTTCATGTTGGGAATATTAAGGTTGGGAAGGAGACATGGGAAAGAATCAGAATCCTGTCGAACTCCATCAATTAGGATCTTGCATCCACATGGGACAAGGACGGTCAGTGCTCCAATCTCGGGTCCAGTCAAAGGGTGATTTTGGTCAGGGCATTCGATCACCCCGCGGTTTTCGGCTATGTTAGTGATCACAAATTCTCTGGGCGCGGTCCTGGTGACCGTGGGTTCCGTGTCTCGGTGGCAAGAGATTGGACAGAGCTCCTGGAGCTGGTCAATGGGATAACCACGAAGCATTCGTTGGATGCAACGGTATTGTTTGGAAGTCTTCATGCCATAAGGTGGAATTTGACAAAGGAAGTCGGAGTCCAGATCGCAGTTGTGAAGGTCTCTGGTCTCGAAGGGAACAACGTCGTCTCCGTTGACTGCTATGAGCGTCGTCGGAATGTCCAAATAGCAGGTTGAATTGCGATAATGGTAAGGTATTGCCTGGATTCTCATTAGTTCCCATGAGGCGTCTCTTGGGAGAATTGGCGTCTGGACGCGCAGGAGGCCTTTGCGTCCTTCGAACACGCAATCCGCAATTTGGGTCTTAAAATAGAGCTCGATTTCAAAGTCTGGGATCGCCAGCCGATGGTTTTCTCGGTCTAACTGTTGTCGAAGTTTGGCTAGGTCAGATTCCAGGTTCTCAGGTGTAAGAAACAGTCGAGGGATTTTCTTTGAAAGGCATTTGTTCTTGGAGTCTTCAAACCATAGGTATGATAGGATACCATGCTGGATCTGAATGACATCCGAGGCAACCGCGTTGATATTCAGGGTCGCCATATCAGTGTCCTCGTACTTAGTCTGCAGGTCGTTGAATAAGGTGGTAATATTTCGAAGTTCGGACTGGATTTTCCGGTAAGTAATTCCAAGGTTTGGTCAAGAAAAGGTAAGGGATAGTTATCACTGATGCAAATCCTATTAAGTTTGCGAAGGTCGGTTACAATTCTATGCGAAGTCTTGCCGGTATTGTCCTTGTGGCCTTTTTCAACCAACAGGATTGGAGATGAGTACTCACTGCAAGAGGGTTGGATCAGGTCTTGTTCCAGCAAATCATCTAACAATCTTCTGATAATATCCCTTTCGGCATAGGTCGTTCGATAGGCTACTGATTTAAAGGGTTGCGCATCAGGTTTCAGGATAATGTGGCAAAACTTTGATTTTAAGTGGCCCAGTTCCCCGTATAGACTAAAAGCTTTTCTACGTCTTAAAAGTATCTCAAGAATCCGGGTTCGATCTGCTGTACTTAAATCTGGGTCTAAGGTTTCCTCAAAGCGTACGATTAATTCTTTTTCTGGATCTACCTCGTTGGTGTGAAAAATGGTTTCACTGGCTTGTTCGTTGCATTGATTGTAGCTTACACTAGAATTATGAGGGTCGCCCCTTTCTAGAGGGTGGGTGTTTGATTGATCCTTCGAACAGGAGGTGTTTATTATGTCGTCGATATTACTTATAGGCTTCTCTATCTCATTCACGTAACTTGTGGTAATCTCCGCTCCGTCCCCATTGGTGGGATTATCTCTCTCTTCCACGTGTGTGGTAATCTCTGCTCCGTCCCCATTGGTGGGATTGTCTCTGTTTTCCACGTGTGTGGTAATCTCCGCTCCGTCCCCATTGGTGGGATTGTCTGTCTCGTCCACGTGTGTGGTAATCTCCGCTCCGTCCCCATTGGTGGGATTGTCTGTCTCGTCCACGTGTGTGGTAATCTCCGCTCCGTCCCCATTGGTGGGATTGTCTGTCTCGTCCACGTGTGTGGAAATCTCCGCTCCGTCCCCATTTGTGGGATTCTCTGTCTCGTCCACGTGTGTGGCAATCTCCGCTCCGTCCCCATTTGTGGGATTCTCTGTCTCGTCCACGTGTGTGGCAATTTCCGCTCCGTCCCCATTTGTGGGATTCTCTGTCTCTTCCATAAACGTGGGTCTCTCTGTTTCGTCCACGACTGTGGGATTCTCTGTCTCGTACAAGTTTTCTGCTGCTGCATAGGTTTTGAAAATTTCGCACGTTCGATTTTGAGGGTATTTATGGTTATCGTTGCTGGTCCCTCGGTAGTAGGTTGATTCTCTACTTGGTGTGAAAATATTTATTTCATGTTGGTTTCTTGAGACTTGGGGTTCGGTTGGACAGCTTGCCTGTCGGTTAACACTGATTTCGAGGGTTATTGGGGTACTAATGGTTATTTCTTGCTCCAGTAACCGGACGGTATTGGTGGAATAGTTGATGAACAGCGCTAATAATCTAAGTGCAGTGTTGCCAATGATAACATCGTAAGGTGAATTCTTAAGTACGTAGGCGCAAAGTGGAGATGAAAGGGTCTCATTAATTTTAAGAAAAAATTTGCAGGTAGCGGAAGGGCGTATATATCCCTCCGCAATGCCTTTAATGGAGATTGGAGGGTAAAAAGAGGTGATAGAGTTGGGTTCTACTAATTTCTCGTCGATGGCATTAACGCCGGAACCGGAATCAAGGAGGATGGTAATAGGTTTATTATTGAAGGTTGCCTGGACAGTGAGAATGTCCGGCTTCACCGAGACCCAGAAAATGCGGCTAAATTCCTCAGGGGAGGTGCCACGATACTGCCCCCGAGCGGTCCGTTTCCCGATTCTCGAACTGGATATCTGGTCTGAGGTTCGAAGTGAACTCTACGCGGAGGGGTAACTGTTCCTGAGAGGGAACGGCAGTCTCGGGCATAATGGCCCATCCTTCCACAGTTGTAGCATTTTATTCCATCTTGTCGGCGGTTGTCGTAACGGCGAGTCTCGGCCTGCTCGATTCTCCGCTGCTTCTTCTCTTCGTTTAACTGTTCAACTAGGTGCATCGTCGCTTTGACGAAGTCCTTTATTTCTAACATCAGCTCATCTTTTTCTGGCTGCATGGTTTGAAGTGGGAATGCAGGTATGTCACGTTCTGTTGCTCTGTCAGACAACATTTTTGTTTCTGATATCCGCCGGATGTGTGCAATAGTGGCATCCAGGGTCTGAGGGTTTAACGGTAAGATTTTCTCGAGCCAATATGGTCTTAGTCCTTTTATGACATGACGGATCTTTCTTTCCACGCTCATATTTGGGTCCACTCGGTAGCACTTGTCTAATATATCGTAGAAAAAGGTTTCTGGACTCTCATCGTGCCTCTGCCTCCGAGCGTCCAATTGGAGTTCCGCAGTCACCAACTGGCCTACGCTAACAAAGGCGGTGGTAAAAGCGGCTTTTATCTCTGCCCAGGTGGGTGGAGGGGGTCTGGGATTACCTGCAGCGACAGCGGCGGTGGCTGCGGCGTTAAGATTATTTTTGTAACTTCGGTACCATTTTTCCGCCGTGTCTCGGAGGTATATGCCAAATTGTGACGCTTTTATGTCGTCGGTCCATAAGTTTGCCTTTGCCACGTCTTCAAAGTACTCTATGTAGTTAGCCGGGTCCTCCCCTTCTACGCCATAGAAACTACGGGGGGTCGTCGCAATCTTTGCTGGTTTAGTCGCCATGGTACTTGTAGTTGTATGAGTTCCGCCGGAAGTGGTGGTCGTGGTCTTAGTTCCGGTAGTGGTTGTCGTTGTAGTCCTGGTGGTAGAAGTAGTTCCGGTAGTTGTGGTACTCGTACCTCCTGTGGAAGCTCCGCTACTCGTGGTCCCTGTGGAACTAGTACTGCTGGTTGACGTAGTACCTGCTGTGGTAGTAGTCGTGGTGGAGGTAGTACTTGTACTTCCGGTTGTTGTCGTGCTCATTTGTGTTTTGATGGTCTCAGGTGTCGCTTTCCTGGTGGGGGGTGTGTTAGGTTGGGTCGGAATTGGAAATCTTGTAGCACATTGGTTCCCGTGCGTTCGACAAGGAATGTACGTTGACGATCCTGTATTTGTAGTAAGGAGGGTATGCTGAGACGTACAGTCTGTAGGGTTATTATTGGTTTTTAAAAGGGGTGGGTATGGTGACTTGTGTTTGAAGTATAATCTGTAAAATTTCTTCGGGTCTTGAGACATAGGTTTAGTTTATCAACAGTACTTGGTATAAATTGTAAACACAATTAGCATAAGGAATACAATGAGCAAACAGCATAATATCATCTGTAGAAATTTTTGCTGTAGGCTAGTGAATGAACAGAAGGTTTCACGGATGAGATCGCACATCTTTAGTTTGGGTCAGTTTGGGGGTTCATATCCGGCCTATTACATCTTTTAGGTTATAATCGTGAAGTTTTCATGGAAATTTTTGGGGTTATTTTTAATTTCCTGAGTAGGGTAGGTTTTTGACTTTGGGGAGCTGTGCCC
The DNA here is from genome assembly GCA_029691765.1 of Entomobrya proxima. Taxonomy (NCBI): domain Eukaryota; kingdom Metazoa; phylum Arthropoda; class Collembola; order Entomobryomorpha; family Entomobryidae; genus Entomobrya; species Entomobrya proxima. The sequence continues at coordinate 43,069,469 of CM056169.1, read as the reverse complement.
TTCACTTGTTCACGTGCTTTCGGGATGGTGTTTAGAAAGTATTGGGGTCAGTGCTTCTTCAATTGTCGACTCGCTTAGCGTGTGAGGGCACTAAAACGATACTCGGCCATCTGTCCACCAGTTGTTATGTCCAGTTTATGAGAACATAAATAAGGTATGAGTTTTTATGGTAAGTAAAAGTAGGTAGAGTTTTCATGTGGATTTTTGAGGAAACAAAAAGGGTACTGCTTTATTTAAATATCTGCATTCATCATTCATGGTATCTCGATCTTCAGGTTCAGGAGTTGCTCTGGGGTTGGTGGTGGTGAGCGAACTGCCTGAACTAGAGATCGAGTGGGCTTATATACGTAGGCCAAGTAACATGGCATAACAACATTCATTTCATTCATTCTGAGTTACATAATGGCAGCTTTCTAAAAGCTGAATAACAAAACTGGACAATGACAATAATAGAGAACAAGGTCGAATAACAACTTTTGTTTGTAGGGGTACAACACTGCTAGGTATTGCTGTGTATTGTAATCAAGATACATTACCAAGTCTTTGGGATTTACAACAATGCAGTGCACAGCATCAGAAGAAATAATAACCCACACTAAATTACAAGGGTATACATGGCGACACGGAAACATACAAAAAATCTCCTGTGCATTTCTTAATCCTGAAACAATAGACATCTCTGCAGGCATACTTAAGTACTTTGTACGTTTGAAGCCGACTAAAAACAAATTCCCAGAAAAAGGTAGAAATCGATGCTTTGGGTGGCTCCTACATGGACTTTGGCTAACCAAAAATAAGTAAGCTTTTCACGTACAAACAACATGCGCATTCATTGATTTTCAATAGAAATAAAATGCTGCACCCTCACACTTCCCTCTGCTGCGCATTTTATTTCTCAGCAATGTACCCACAGGGGTTGCCTTTCATTAAAAATCAAAGAAATACTAACCCCAAAACCCCAACACGTTTTTGTATATTTTTACATATTATTTGATGTTCCGCACATCATTTGTCTTCTGACTTTACAGCAGAACGGTACTGAACAATTCTAAAGTAAATTTTTAGAATAATTTAGAAAAAATTAAATCGCGTTTGTATCCCCCTGGAGTTTTAGTGTTTTTGCAAAACAATGGAAAGCCCGAAGAAGACAGACAAAATAGCACAAAATAGTCAAGCTGGCCTAATGGAAGCTAAACGCTTAGATCATGAAAAAATTCTGGAATCCAGCAAACTTTTGACAACGTTTCCAAAAGAGGTTCGTCTAAATTCCAAGCAAGTTTACAGCAGAATAATAACTAATATACATTTAGTTTAACCAATTGGAAAATGTATTTGTCTTTTCTAGATTTGGCTACTAATTTTGGGAAATATCTTCCTGCCCAAAGATCTGTTTCATCTTGAAAAAGCATCCTGGTTTTTTGAAAAACTGCTACCAGATTTGAAATCAAAATACTTATTTCAAGACGTTATCAAAGTATTTACTGCAAAATTTAACTGGAAGGCTAAGAAAACACGAGAAGTTTTGTTGAAATGCAGATCGGTTTGTCGCACTTGGAAACTTGGCGTGGACTCAGTTTTGCAAAGTTATTACAATCATCACAAACTACTTGATCCTGACAACAACCCACGTAAGAAATTATTTAGACCAATTCCCACACGCTTATGGACAGGAGAAAACACCATGAGGTTTTTGCAACATTTTGATGAAGCTTATGCCAGGAGAAATCGAAATCCGTTCATTTGTAGCAGCATTTCTATTGACTATAACACCCAAAGAGACGATTTTGTGTCATATATTCAAGACATTCAGCAAATTTTGCGTTTGCATGGGCACAACATCCTGAAATTTAGAGCATGGGTGCAGCAACCTGATGCTTCGTCCTACCAAGCGTTAGCTGAGTTCTTGCAGTTTATGAAAAATCTTAAAGAGCTCGAAATTAGATGCACCGTGAGAGAATTTTCTGATGATCAGTTGGAGGCTCTAAGGTTAAGTATGCAGTCAAGCGTATTTCCAGTACTGCTATCTCTTCAGCATTTGCGTCTGTTCGAACTACCGAGACCAGCTGTTGATGCATTTCTACGTAATTATTCTCAAATGCCAGCGCTTACAATCTTTACCAACACATTCAGAGCAAACTCTTCACTTTACACACATCAGTTATCAAATTTGACACAGCTTGAACTAAGCATAGACAGCAATGAAGGGCTAACTCATTTGGAAAGGTCGAATGCTATGTGGCCGCTAAGAACTCTACGTATTCGAGTAGGAACCATTAAATTCGACTGGGAAAAGCTGTTTCGAATATTGGAAAATCGATGGGCTGCTACGCTAGCTGAGTTGGATATTAAAGTTGGTGATGGTGCTGCTGATAGATCAGTGCACATTTTTCCATCTTTGAGTTTACCTAAACTGAAAATGTTCATGTTTGATACTCGCAACTTTGTTCCGTTAGATTTTATTCTGCCAATGCGCAATTCATTAGAGCTTTTGAGAGTGTGGTACAGGTTCAGAGACGCAGCTGAATTCGAAGTGAATGAAAAATACATTCAGTTGTACCCATTTTGCAAAAATCTTACAGATTCAAATATTTGGACATTGTTTTCAAAATTGAAGGTGGTGGAATATTATGATACAAAAATTGGATATCGCCGCCGAAGTAGGCACGAGTTAAATTGTAAATCGCAAAAACGTAGCATAAAAGACGTGTTTTGTTCGGTTGTTAGTTGGGTTTTAAATTTGGTTTAAGTAAGTTTTGTGATGTCAAAATGTCTAACATTCATGTTTATTTATATTGCGTAAAATTTAATATGAAATGTATCCAAAGTTTGAACGTGAGTTGAAACAGGGAAAAGTTTTTAGTTCTTAAGAATTTGTATTTCAATTAGAATAATTCAGAAATTCAATTCACCGTTTTTATATTGTCCAAAATATATCAATGTTGTTTATTTGAAAATACGTACTTGAATAAGTTCACATATTTTATTGCTGGGGTTTTAGTTTGTAGATATTGGTGATGAAAAGTGTAGATTAAAAAAATCATTTATATTAAACACGATACCTATATTAAGCACCTATATATATATATTTATATATATAATATTTATGTTTTTATATTTATATTTTTATTTTTATATATTTATATATATATATATATATATATACCTATATTAAACACGATACCTATTTTGTCATCCTAACTCTAAAATTTAAAATTGATAAAAGTGTCTAAACGCACATTGTGTACGTCTACATAGAAGTTAGCACAACTGTGTAAACACGTAGGTCATTCTTAAAACGATTCAACAACTTAGGAAACATTCTCATTGTGTCTGCATCCACTCTGAAACTATTCCATACTACTTGTACTCAAAATATATGTATCTAATAAATATTTGTGTTTACTGATTTTGCTGAGCATCATGTTTGCAAGCAAACATAGCTCTGCAGAACCTAACTATAGCTGATGTGCGCAAAATCTATAGCATAAATTGAAACCTGGCCTGGGAATCATCATTTAGAAGCTTTGCTGAAAATTCTCTGTAACAGGCAAGTAGACTCTCACTGAGTTTCGGAACGTAAAAAAGTACATATAAAATTTTATACTATTTTGTAAAGATACATGCATTGACATACACAAGAATGCCCGCAGCATAAGAAAGTTCACACAAAAAGATCCTTAAAAACAACAGAGTATTTTGTATGCACGTTATACTTTTTCTTTCCGCATGAGTTCTTTGAGCTTGTACATTGTTCCATTAAACCGTTTTTGGGCAGACAAAGAAAAACTAAGAAATACCGACTTTTGAACCGATACCTATAGTGTTATCCCAAATATGTCTCAATCCTCTATGACCCTTTTTAATCTGGCTTTTGCTTCAAGCTTCATTGTACTTTGTACAACTCAGTTTTCATAAAAAGGTAAATGAAAATATATTATATTATACTAAGCAAGCAATAGGCTTGTTTCAGTCAACAATGCATTCAAATAATCCTTACATTTCAAGCTATTTTTTGTAAATTTTATTGCCAATACTTAAAGTGCTTATGGCTTTCAACGCTCTTTCCAGAAAGGGATTAAATGTTGCTAAAAGTTTGTGTGCCGCTCCTTGTAAACTTTACTTGCATGTTGCATGCACATCGCGATACAAGAAATGTACCTAAAACCTTTTCAGTTTACTCCGTCTAGTCATGTATAAAGCTATTTTCAGAAATGACATGAAAGAAGAAACTAGTGCCGTGACAACGTCTGCTACGGCTATATGCAGACTTGGCGTAAAGGCATTGTTGGAATTTTCATATTGTTGCGACATCAAAATGGCTTTGAGCAACTCTTCAATTGCGGTGGAATTGTTTATGGCCGCTGGTATTTAAGTATGGCATAATTAGTTTGTACAAAATCACCAATGGCTTAATTCTGGACAGGATAAATGAATCGTTTAGCGTAGATGATGCAGTTCATAATCATAGGTTTTATACCAACTATCTATTTTCTGTATGTAATCATCATTTATTATAAATATATATTTATATATCATCTACTTTACAAGTTGCTTTATAATAATCCTCTTCACCTTTTCTCTTCTTCTTCTTTATGTCTTGCCAAATGTTTTCTCAAGTTGGCCCGATCCTTAAAGTTTTCGCCACACATATCGCAACAAAACGGCCTTAGTCCCAAATGCACCGTGTCCAAATGATGGCGGAGTGTATTTCCCCAATTAAACTCTTGTCCACACTCGTGACACACAAATTTCCTCCTCTCAGCTTGGTGAATATACAATTTATGACCTTCCAGTGTTTTAATAGTTTTAAAGATTTTGGCGCATCCTTCCACAGGACAAGGAAATGGTCCCACTAGACCCTGATGTTCTTCATTGACATGCTTTTTGAGCCTGTAGTCATTCGGAAATGCAGCTGGACAATCCTTGCATTTGTAACTATTCTCTCCATGAACCACGTCCATGTGCGTTCTCAACTTCATAGCTGAATTGAAAGTGACCCCAACACAAATCTGACAGCTTATTTCCGTGTGAACCTTGCGCTTGTGAGCCATCAAATTACCCCTTGCCCAAAATGAGCTGCTGCAGAGTTCACAGTTGAATCTACTTCCAATTTGATGGGCTTCAAAATAGTGGTGACGCCATTCCATTAACCCTTGAACTTGAAGCTGGCAAATGTCGCAGGTGTAACCGGTCAGACCAGACTTTTGGGGTGACAGGTGGTAATGTGGTCGAGGAGGTGTTCTCTGGAGGAAAACACCTGGGGACAGTCGAAGTCGCATCGAACGATTTCCTGAGCATTATGAACCCTTTTGAGATGCTGCTCCATTTCATTTGTGGGAATTCTCTGAGTTTTTGTGCATTCCTTGCAAATTTGCCATGTATCCTTGTCATTGGGTTTGTGATGCAGAGCCAAATGAAGTTCCACACTTTGACGTAATCGAAATGTCTGGGGGCAACCGGAAATGGGGCATGACCTGAGTTTTGGGGGACCCTCATGATTTTTCTGAAGATGAACAAAAATGAAGTCCAGCCTGCCTTTGGTTTTGACATCACATTCCTCACACCGGTTTTTACGCTCTGGTAGAATGGACAAGTCTTTAGAGGTGGACGTTGACCTTCTTTCCGTAATGCCCAGTTTGTAGCAGCTGCGTCGAGAAAGGATGTGATGATGAAGAGCGTATCTATGGGGAAATACGTAGGAGCACTGGTCATTAGGACACTTTCGAAGATACTCCAGTCCCACGTGTTGTACTAAATGAGCTTCAATCTCAGCGGTTGGTAGTGTCACTCCGCAAATGTCACAGGATTGTCTCAAGGGATTAAACTTGGGTGGGGGTATTTCCGAGGGATGGCGTCTCTTTCTTCGCTCCCTTTTTGGCTCAGGTGAAGGTAGACGCTTGACTAAGCTGTGGGTGCGATAAGGCTCAAAGCGCACTGAATCTCCTTCGACAATTCTAAAAAGCTTGGCACCGGATGTTGAAGGTGTACTTTTGGCTGTTATCTCCTTCCTTTTTGATTTTAGTTCTGGCTCCCAATCGGACTCGGAACTTGATAGTTGCTCACTGCTCTCATTATCGTCACCCTGTTCACCGAGCTTTGTATTATCGTCACTATCCACATCTTCATCACTTTCATTCCCCCTATCATCCATCCCCGGTTGCTTATCATCACCCTCCACCCCCTCATCATACTTATCAGCTTCCATTTCAATCTCTTGTTTCACCTTCACCTCTTCATCCTCCTTGTCGTCACCCTCAGAACCAGTGCCAGGATGTTTCGGGGATGCTGCTAAACCCTCCACTTCCAACTGTCTTACAACAAAATCGCCAGAGAATTCACACTTTCCTACAAAAACCAATAAGTCCATTCAATCAATTAACCAAAAGGACCTTATTCAAGTTCTTACTAGCCTGGGACCCTGTCTTAATTTCTCAACTACACGTCGAGTGGTTACAATTAATAGCTCGTTTGAAAGAGCAACTCAAGTGCTAGCAAACGCGAGTCCGCTTTTGTCCATATTCGGGTGCGCATTGTCCGATTTTTGCAAAAGCAATTCGCAAAAATGAGCTTCAGAGCTACAACCCAGGTACAACAATTATTCATTGCTTGACAACCACAACTCCAGTGGTTAGAAATAATGGCTTATTTAAAAGAGCAACTTAAGTACGTTTATATAACAGTCCGGTCTTGTCCCAATTTAAGTGCGCATGGTACGAAAAATTGACGTAAAAATTACGAGAGGGTCCCAGCTTAGTGAGAACTTGAATATGGCCCTTTACACAAATCCTTCTAAAACTCTACTTAAATCAATTAAATACTTTTATCAATCGCCCTCCTCCCTTTCTGTCCTTTCCGCAGAACACCCCCACTATTCCCCCTCACCTCCTTCAAAATCTCCCTTTGAACTCCCCGAAACTTCCCCACAAATTCCACCAACTTCAGATAAATCTCCCTTGCCTCCTTCACCTTGTCTCCACACCTATCACACAACCTCCATCTCCTCCCATCCCCTCCAATCTCCTCAAAACCTGCCCAGCACCCAGTTCCAGAACAATTTCCACCACAAAACAAATCAACTTCTCCTCAATCTCCTCCCTCAAATCTGTCCCCTTTTGAAATGGACAACAGCAAATGAAACACAGTTGGCCTTCCATCTCCTCAAAATCATCCTCACTTTCTTGAAGGTCGCCTCAAAATGAATGGACTTCAGGTCATCCTCAAACGTGACGAGTGACGAATTGAGAGCTTGAGCTTCAGAGCGACGATCTGCTGAAGAGATGGACTTGTGAAGAGTCAGCTGAGCTCTGTTTACCGTCGCCTTTGGCTCGGCTCTGCTGCTGACTTGACTTGACTTGAAGCTCAAAAGTGATCCGATCTTCACCGATCTTAATTGTTGGGTTGCCATGGACACCCGAAGGTTATCCCGGGTCACCGAAGACCTTCAGACCACTTGCTTTATTTGTGGTGACACACTAGAGCCGATTCTTAAAGGAAATGGTGACCAGCGCCTGAAATCCTTTGCGCTTGAGCACGTGCTGGAACTGAGGGGCAATAGCTTGGAGGGGATTTGGAGTAAGGAGAGGGGGGACTTTGGAGGGGACGGGGAGGAGTCTAGTGGCAGGAGATTGGAGCTGTGTGCGGAGTGTGCTGACAGGGTGGAGGAAGCTAAAGGGCTGTATTTGAATCTGGTGGAGGTGGTCAAGAGGTTTCGGGGGATTCAGAGGGAAATTTTGGAGGATGTCCGGAGGAGACTGAGCATTGAGGAGGTGATCGATGGCAGGAGGAGCAAGTGGCACCAAGCCATTGATAAGCGTAATGACAAAATTTATTAATTAGTTTAGTTTTTAGATAGGAATAGTTTGAATTGGGGGCTGAATTTGTAAAATCATTTGGTTTTTAGGTGAGTACGGGTTTTTGGAGGATTTTGTGGTCAGACCACCGGAGAAATGGACATTGAGGAAAGTGTCACCATCTTCAGTTGAAAGCGTCAATGTCAATGAGTCAGAGCCTACTCAACAAGAGGAGGATGAGGAGAATGACGATGAAGCACCAATGTCACCTTTGGCAGAGGCTGAAGATGCCCAGGATCCACTGGATACTCAAATTGAAGCGAAAACTGAGGAGGATGAAGAGGGAGGTGGTGCTGAGGGGATAATCATGGACGTGGAGGAGGGGACACCAGAACCTGTTAAAAGTGAAGCTGAAGAGGATGAAGAGGATTATCAAGATGATAGCTGGGAACCCAGTGGGGATGAACTGAGTGAAGAGGACATTGGTAATTCGGTGAGTTCACCCAGTTCCCATTCTGAATCGGATGAAGATGACCAAGATGAATCAGATAAACCCCCAAAGAAGAAAAGGAAGGGGAAAATAAGAAGGAAAGGGAAAAAGTGTCCCGTTTGCGGTGTCCATAAAGCCACTTGGTACCTACCCACCCACATGCTAAAAATGCATGGCATCCAAAAAGACGGCAAGAGGATAGCCATTACCCAAACGTGTGACATTTGCGGGGAGTCCCTTCCAACCTCAAAAATGGAAGCTCACCTTGTTGAACACGTGGGAAATGAGTACCTTAGAAAATGCCTTAATTCCTGGTGTACCTTAGTATTTCCCCACCAGCTTGCACTGAGGAAGCATCTCCACACTCATAAAACTTGCTACTACATGGTCCGCCCTTCCAAGGGCTCCTTATCCCCTTCCGATCAATTTCTACTTAAATCCAGGGGCAAATTGAGATGCAGCCAGTGTGGAGTTGGCCTAAGGTCACTGGAGTTCCTTCGCAGTCATCTGAATAACAAACACGAAAATTGCAATGCCTCCGAACAAACTCTGTCATGTCCCATGAGCCAATGCCTTTCAATATTCCGTTACAAACAAAGCGTCGAAGTGCACTTGGCACTGGACCACTGTCACACTTCAGACCTCAAGGCCACCATCGTTGCCCAATGTCATCCCTGTGTGGACTGCGGACCAAACCAGAAGGTCCCCTTTGACCAGATGGAAGCTCATTTGAAAACTGTGCACAAAGTTAAAGATATCGTAAAATGCAGTCATTGTCGCTACTTATTCTCCTCCAGAGAGCATTTAATCAACCATACATACGATCATCATCGCAAAAGCATTTCCACCTATTCCTGTGACCTTTGCTCTGAGGGAGAGCAGCAACTCAGTACCCCAAACAAATGGATCCAACATTATTTCGAAGTTCATGGAATTGGTCGCCAGTACCAATGCGACCAGTGTCCGGCTTCCTTTTTGCAAAAAAGGTGGTTAACGACACATAAAGCGGGGAAGCATGTTAGTGGCAATTGTGATATTTGTGGAAAGAGCTTTTCGGTTGCTCAGTTATATTACCATAAGAAGGTGGCTCACCAAGAAAAGTCGGAGGAGGTCCCCTCCAAGAAAGGGGACTGGGTTGCCGGGGAGTACAAATGCGACGTGTGTGACAAGGCATTTCAGTACCGGTATGTACTTCAAGTGCATCAACAGATGGAACATGAAGGACAAGAAGGGAAACCCAAGGAAAAGGAACATGCCAGCGATAGCTCTTCGAATCAGTCCAGAAGGAAGGATGTCACAAGTGACCAACTTGTCAAGCGTGATATTTGTGACATTCGCTTTACTCCCACACTTTTGAAGCGACACAAGTGGCAGGTCCATTCCGACCACCATTGCTCCGTGTGCCAGAAAGAGTTTAAACTTGAACATGAGTTGGACGAGCACAAAAAAACGCACACAGGTCCAGTGACCTGTCCAGAACCGGGTTGCGGGAAAGTGAGTGCAAATATCAGGGCTTTACACCATCACCAAAAAAGGATGCATGAGCAGCCACAAAAGTTTATCTGTGAGGATTGCGGCAAGGAGTACACAGATAACCGAAGTCTGAAGGAACATCGAAATGTAGTTCATTTGGGGGCTAATGAGTCCTTCTCCTGTCGGGATTGTGGAAAGGAGTTTAAAAGTAAACAGCGTTTGAATGCTCATCGGTACGAATCTCATTTGGGAGGAAGCGGTGGGGGCGTCTGTGAGGAATGCGGGCAGAGCTTCAAACACAAAAGTAGTTTAAGAAAGCATAAGACTCAAAAGCATGGAAATGAGAAGAATGAGAAGGAGTGAAAAATCATGTTATTTTAAAACAATTTTATGTTAATAAAAATGTAAAATATTTTTTTCTTGTGCATTGCTCCATTTAATCCCATATTTTTTTATCGGATATAGAGATGCCTATATAAAATTCGAGATTTGTGTATTGCAAATCAATAAGCATCATGTATATTTATCAGACACCTTATCAGGTTCAATTATTGCTTTATTCACAATTATAGACGTACTGCAATTACTTCCAGTCCCAGCCTCATCGGTGGGAACATAGTATGTTCCAGAGTGGACACCTTGTGATTTTTCTTTGCAGCCCAGGAATAAGCAGTTACCAGGTTCAGAACATTACTGATAACTTAAGTCACCGAAAAATACCAACATTTTCATTATGTTAGAAAGTAGACAAAAGTATGTATTTATATTACAAATATTTTAATGGACCATTACAGGTTACACCTAAGTCCAACGTTTAGGAACAACCCAGGACTTCAATTAATTTATACGATCAAATGAACACAAACCTGTTAGCAAATACAATTAGTACATGCCCAGCCCTTTATCAAATTGAAACATAGTTTATTTATTCTGGTTATTATGTATGAACTGAAACCTTACTAAAATTTCGGATTCTGGATTACTTTCATCGTAGGGATTTACCAGATTTTCTGAACAGCTTTTTGTGCATATGTTGCAATATTGTAAAGAATTCATTGATGTTAAAAGTATCAGTTTTAATCATAATCCTGGACCCATTGTAGATTTTACACTTATCTTCTACGATTGTATGCAAATAATATAATAAGTAATTGTAATTCCGAGCATCTGAAAAAATACACAAACAAGTTAATTAATTAGGAATTATTTCTGACAAACAATTCTGTAGTAGAGTACGTACATTAGTTATTGTACTAAAAGTTATAGGAAACACATTGCTTCCCTTCAGTGACACGAAGTTATTGTCAATGTCACTAATCAGAACACTCAATATATCTACCGGAACTTGCTTTCGATTGGTATCAACCAGTAGCCAATCCTTGACTGCGCTTACCTACAAATAATTTGTAATGTTTGCAATAAGTAAAAATAGTTTCATTGCATTATATTCTTTTATTTTGCATACATTATTGGAAACGCTGGCCGATAAAAGTAAGATGGCCCAAGTGATTGCCAGTGAAAATGTTACTGGTATTAAATGAATTGATGCCAAATTCACTTCCTGTGTTACAAAGTAGTCGTGTAATACCAAAGCCATGTAAAAGATGGCCTCCACTAAGAACCCACTAACGTTCGTGCCAAACGTCTGGTTAATTAGTTGAGATAAGTCACGCAGCGTAAAATATTTATTTTTAATTTCTTTCCAGTTCTGGTTTAAGATGGCTGAATGTTTGAGTTGTTTGCTGGGTTGGTATAATGATAAAGCAATTATTAAAATTATTAAGTCACTGTATAAGCTCACTATTCTCCTGGAAATAAAAACAAGTAAATAGAATGAACAGATTCTTCTATAAATCAGAAATTTCAGTGAATTTCTTACCGATTTATATAACCAATGGCTCCAAGTGTTCCAATTATCACATCAGTTATTGATGCATCTTCAAGTATATCAGTTGCATTTGTGATATGAAGAAAGAACGCATGTTTTGATGAGCTTATTATAACCTTAGAAATGTTGCCCTTTGCATCACAATACGTTCTAAAAATCACATATATTCGAAGCACGACAACTAAAAAGTGCAGAGTGCATAAACAAATGGCTAGTAATTTAGATATTAATTTCTTTTTATCAAAGAAATTCCTTTTGTGTTTGTTTTCAGGAACTTCTAAAATTAGCCCATATTTTTCAATACTGTTGGCAATATTAAGAAAACTATCTTGTTTTGTCCAAAACTGCGCCAATAAAACACCATTTTTGGCACAATGCAAAGTAGTTGTGGTTATTATATCAAAAAACTCTCGAGGTTTTTTACGTTCTTCCCAATTAAGTCTTCTGATATCGTCCAGGAACCAAAAGTATGCAAAAAATGTAGCCAAACCACAATACAACTTTTGAGGGAACCAAGTAGTAAGAGTGTATTGATTTTTGTTATTCCATTTTAAACGAAACGGACTAACGCCCAAGAAGAATGTGAAATCAAAATAAGTTTTTAAAAAGATGGAAAGGCTGGGACGATAACATGGGAAGTGCGTTTGAGAAGCTATTAGTTCTTTCATATTGACAACTTCAAAACTAATTTCTTACATGTTTGCCTCAAAAAATGCGAGCATTCTAGCGTTTATAATATCTTCATTTCATTGACCACAAATTACTCTGTCATTTAAAAGTACGCCTTAATAATAAGCAGAACCACCCAATGTTATAATACTTCAATGCAAAATGAAATGAAATTGTAAAGAGGTTGACTATAATAGACTGGCAATATATATGACTCCGTATAAAACTCCAAGTTGATGCAAGGCAACTACTTTGATTAAATTGATATATGTTCCATGTAATAATGATCAGAAAAGGTTAAATAGAAAGGTATAAATTAAAAACTCGGTTATGGCGATAATGATATTGCGAGAGCATTTGAAAATGAAAAATGCCGTATTATCAGTCTTTCTTTTCTCTGCAAAAACCAATAAAAGTATTTTCAAATGCAAGCTATGTAGAAAATTTCAGTTTTCGTGATATGGTAAAGCAACATATATATTTATTTATCAACTTACATATTCAGTTTTTCAACTTCACAGGGCTGTACATTTACATTTTGGAATAAAATTTTATTGTTCCTTTAATATTTTATTATATAAAAAACGGCTGGGTAGGCACACAAGCAAAGCATTAAAGCTGTAGGGGCCTTAGGTAATCCAGATGTAAATCGATAATATATTATTTTTTGAGAGAATCCCTATATGGTATATCGATTATTTAGCTTCAACATTTTATTTAGCTTTATTACACTTTATCATACATATAAGCTAAGTTTACTATACACCAGGGATGCAAAATCTGGGCATCCTGGCAACTTGGTTGCCGGGAAATTTTGAGAAATATGCCAAAATTGGGGAAATTTTCCCAAACTAGTACTAGAAGTAGTAGTAGTAGTGGTAAATTTGGGGGGAATTTTCCCTCCGGGTTGTCGGGAAATTTTAAGGTCCAGGAAGATTTTGCATCCCTGCTATACACAGCAATTTAATATTGCTTTTAGCCATCTTTTAAAACATTTGTCAATGTCTGTCTTCTAAACTTTCTAAACTATACAACTTCCTGTTAAAACAATAAGATCGCATCAAAAATCCGTGCTACCAGATTCCTTGAGAAATCTCTTTTAAATTGATGATCCATCTAAAAGAAAGGTTTATAAATTATTTGAACTGGTTGTAATGAAACTATAAGTTTCTTTAACACTAAATGTTCTAGTTTTGATTTGGTAGTACACAAAGTGTTAGCCCTGTAGTTTGCATTAATCATGTTTTGACATTTTTGTAGCATTAGTTTAGAGGAACTATGCAGGACGGACGCTAGCACAACCACTGCACACAGCAGTATAGCAAGCATTCCTCCAATGCCAATAATTAGCAAATAAACCTGTATTGGAATTATATGTTTTGCTTTTACAACCACCCAACTGCACACCACTACAGCCCAAAACCCGGCGGAAATTACCATAGACATGGATTCACTGGTCATTTTTTCCAATACTGAGACCACTAAAAGGCCTCTCGTGCACGTTCGTAGAATTGCAAGAATTGTGTCACAATCTTGGCGTGAGATTAATAGAGCCTGAAAAATTTGAAGCAGCTTGTGCATGTCATGCATGTGCTTAGCGATTATAATTTGGGTTTTAATTAAAGCTTAAATTTAAAAGTTTAACTTTAAATTGTATTTTATAAAGCGTGACAATGGTCTTTAATACTCATCTCATGGAAATGGAAATTTTGATAACCTGGCAACTTTTTATTGATGCTATTGATTTTTCTCTCCTTTCTACCAGTTCCAAAGCGCAAACCTGTTTAAGCTATTCTTTCAGAAGACATGGACACTAAAATATTTTCCATTAATATTTTGACATATTTGCATTTATTTTGTTTCAGTAGCACAACGTCACTTCCAAAAATTTCCGATCGCTACACGTTTTGTGTTGCTTACCTGATTCGCCCTACTAATTTCACCCAGCAGCATTTTAGTTATATCAAGCAGCCAGCCTTACAAACAACATTGGATCTACTAAATAGCAATTTTGCCATATATCAGGATAATATTGAAACGAAAGCAAAGAAAAAATGTCCCTTTATGCTTTGGCAAATAGTCGACACCAAGTTGAAGCTTTACCAAGTCCATTACAGATGGAGAGAGACAACTGGAGAAAAAGCAACAGCATATGACAATTCCTACACCAGACCTGTGTTAAACTTTCGCAATCGTAAACTAAACTATTGTACACTTATAATCTCGTCTCTTAATCAGATCAACGAACATCGCATATCAACTTCGCGCCAGCCACTAACTGGTTGGACGCTGTGGTTAACGGATGTGATAGGGCAATATAGATCCATTCGAATTTGCGTACATGCTGTAATGCTGGGGCTTACTACAAATCCACACGAAATTGAACTACTTCGCAGGAGGTCTGTAAATGGAAAGTCCATTTCTTTTTGGATTTTCCAGTCACCAGTTCCAACGTTTGCTGTTATGATTCAAACTCGGATACTCAAATATTGTTACAACCTATGCTACAAAGTTAGTTCAATAATACCTGTTTGCACGGACTGTCGTAGTGGAGAAGAACGCGATGCTCTACAAATGTTCAACAATGTAGAGCATCTTGTAAAATGGGAACTTGAAACAATAATTCGGGCAAAAGCTCTTGTTATTTGTCAATATTCTAAGCTATATTTTCACACTGAAAACTGTCCGTATCAAATGACTCATCAGAAATATTTAGACCACTCAGGTGGTAGGAAATACTACTGTCCCGACGGCAACACAATTATCTATAATACACTTGCCCAAAGGTTAAATCATACTGTGCTTTACGATGCCTCAGCCAGAGATAAAACCAGTTTGGATTTGTATTGCCAACATAAAGTATATGCCAGAGCTAGAGCATTTATATTTGCTAAATTTTTAGCAGAAGCTTATGGGGCTCCGAAGGATCGAATTGAGCAAGTTGGTATTGTGTTTTGGCGTTTATACACACTCCCAATACGTTACCCGCTAACAAAAGAGGAAAATACAACATCCACTATATTCAGTATTTTAGCTACTCCATATGATTGGTACTGCTGGATGTTCCTTTCCCTGTCATGCCTGACCATGTTATTGTTTTTTATATTCAGAGGGAAAATACAAGGACTTTATAAGCAGGTAAAAAACTCCAACTTGGCTACTGCCTTTATAAATGTAGTTGCCATGGTATTTGCACAGAACTCGGAAAGGTCATTGATTTGCGTATTATTTCTGGAGGCGTTGTTTCTCCTTTGCTTTGCGTACAATAGTTTCATGACCGGAAATATGATAGCACCACCTAGTCCATATATTATGGAAACTCTAAGCGAGGTTTTGAATAATGGATACAAGTTTTCCCTGAGCGAGGATGAAGCAAAAAAAGTAGAGACACGTGGAACGGCTGTCGTGAAAAAAACTCGTCAACAATTAACAAGTTATGCGGAAACGGGATTAAAATCCGAAGGTTTCAAGCTTAGTCGTGATGATGACAAAATTTGGACCATGGTTCAGGATGACTTTGGATATTTGTGGTATCACTCGAAAGCCATTCGAAACCCGTTCGATATAACCTCCATGGATTTAAATTATGTAGATGTTTTGGGAAGTTATTCAACCAGTGATGGTAAGCGGGTAGTCTGGAGAACGGCTAAGAAACGCTATGGATTGGAAATGCATTTGAGTATAGTTCACGCAAAAGTCAAAATTGCTCTTGAAATGACACGAATTTTGAACAAAATCTTGTATGAAAGTGGTATAAGGTACTTTTGGGAAAACATGATAGAAAGTTTTAAAAAGACTAGAACTGGAGACGAAAATGACTTGGCTGAAGCAGTTGAGGAGCTTAAAGTGGATTTGAGATTGCTAGGTGTTTTTGTTCTTAGCGGCATACTAGTAGCAGTTTCTAGCTTTGTGTTCTTGTTTCATGAACTTCAGGCACACAAAATAATTAAGTTGTGGATTGGGAGGTTAATATCTAATATACAACGGCTAAATAGATTGATTAATCTGAAATATCGAAACATTAAGAGAAACGGTATTGTTTTAACACATGTGCAAGTAAAACGCAAAATATGAAAATGCTACCACTGACTTAGTAAAATATATTCCAATTTGACAGATTTCTGCAGTTTAGTGCTGTGAGTTCATTATATTCTAGTTTCCTGGAATCTTGTTAAAAGTCCCATATAAAATGATTAACATAATTACAACCTCAAAAAATTATAGTTTTTCTAAATGATTATAGTATCTAAGTGATTTGTAATTTATAAATGTACGTATAAAAGAAAATTTTATTCAATGATTTTACTATTTATGAAATATTTTGAATATGAATTGTATGCAATACTAATAACTTTGTAAATATGCATTGGAGACTCAAGGTGACACTGCAAATAAATAATATGTGAAAATACGCGAATTCTACAAATTTAAACTAAAACTTTATTTTTAAGAACATTCCAAATTTAATTGATTCTGCTTATAAATTTCAATCAATTTAAGTTCCCTTTTGTTTGTACTTGAGAAGCCTTGAGATAGAAATTAAGTTACATTTTTATTAAGTCAAAAAGCACAAATTAATTGAATAGTCCACAATATTTCGTAAATAATTTATATGTGGTGCCTGCATTAAACAGAGCTGTAAAGTAGTAAAATGTAATTGGCTGCAATGCTCGAAATATTAGTTTGAAGATTTTACGGAGCAATAATCTGCACGAGGTGATTCTGTGAGGATCAAGCACAATTTGATCAATTGCAAGCAAAAAACCTGCTCAGCAAAGGCTGCAGGAGAAAGTACGTCACCTAGAAACCGGAGCCGGAGAAAGCGTACGTAGGCCCTCATCCGGAAAATCAATTTGTGTCAGCTCCAGAAACAACCCTATAACCAAAATGAAGTGACTAAATAATGCATTGCGTCCCACCGTAATATATAGAAAGTTATTTGGAAAGATTTTGATAATTGCATGTTCAAAAACGGCAATTGTCTATCATTTTTACAACTTTCATCATTAGTAGGTAATGATAAATCGGAGATCATGGATGCCATAATGTTGGAAACTTTACAATGTTTATTCTTTCATCATTGTTTATGAAAAGATTCGCCACAAGCTTTGTCAAAAAGGTACATAAAAAGTGCGGAAATCGCTTTAAATCAAAGAAAACACTCCAGAAAATATATGGAAACTGATCCAATGGACATTGGTAGCTTCAGTTACTTAAAACAGCAATTTATTTATAAAGAAAGAGTTGCTCTGGAACGTCAATTTGGAAACATTAAAACAGATATGAGAGAAATCGACCCCAGAAACTGTACAAAATTTAATGGAATCGTAGAACTGCCAATATCTCCGAGTAATTATAAATTTTGGAGAACACCTTAAAAATTCTTTCAAGTTCCACAAACGCAGAATGTAAAAGTTATAGTGCGAATAAAATCAGCAAATAGAAAAAATAACGCTCTGTGCATGTCGCAAATATAAAAATCGAAAAACCTAACGTCATGTTTATACTACCGTTTCACATTCAGTTGTCAGCTTCTTGATCAAACAAAGAAAATGCTGCAAACCCATGCATATGCATTGTAAAAGAATCAAAGGAAATGATTCATTTAACACACCTAAGATGTTATAACTAGTGTGTAAACCAGTATTCAACACATGATGCATCTATGTCAATCAAGCATTGCGTTTTGTGTGTGTGAGTGTGCATTAACAAATATTAATGTGTACGTGCTAAGGTACAAGCTCTCATATACTCTTTTTACTAACTCGGATGCCAGACACTATTGCTAGAATAACCACAATGTTCAGTTGCTGCTTGCATACAGAAACTGTTAAAACAATAAAATATAACAAAACGTACTTAAATAATCGATAAATAGCAGCCATTTTTATCATCTTTTTGGCCAACTACGTCAATCTGTTATACCCGCTTAAATTAAGGCTAAATGTTTGTATAAATATACTATTGTCGCGTTTTCAAAATTTCAAATGGAATCATAAAAACTGAAAAAGATTTTAGTATAATTTTTCTTGCAGACGGTAGAATTGTAAACAGTTTTGGTAATTCCGTGGCATCTTCTCTAAATAAAGAAAGCAATGGAGGTTAGCTTAGTTAGCTCAAAGAATTGTGTTTTCGAAAATACCCCGTCCTCCAACAAAAGTTTGACTGCTAAGGAGGCAACTGTTTTCGTGAGCCAACTGAAGAAGTTACGCCAAGATTTTTCTACAGCTATAAACTTGCACAGCAAGCTAAATAGCTCACTGTTTGCACTAGATTTACCCGAATGTCAAAACAGGTAGTTAAAGAACCAAATGTACAGTTATAAAAGTTGTTTTATGAATACTTATGCTTTTTTAAATCTTCTAGTCAACTTTCTTTGATCTTCTAGTGATTTCAAACTAGCTGAGGTACTATATTACGGTCCCACTCGACCAAGAAATGCATATTGGATAATTAAAGATAACAGCTCGGCTGATGGGTTACTAAAGCGGTTGGTTTGTATTTGTGGAAGCTCCAAAAACATAACGGCAAGCGTAGAACTGGAAATGGAAGATAAAGTCAAACTCACTATCAGTTTTAACGGTTCTCACCAGAGCATAAAACTTGATTGAAATATGTTAATTAAAGCTGGATGATGTGATTATGAAAGTTTCTGGTTTTCCAGATTTGAAAATTTGGAATAATAGTTATTTACAAGATAGATTTACAATGGGGGACATATGTATTCGGAGGTGGGGGAAATGGAACAAATCATTTACTGGTACCATAAGTTTAACTCTGAAGCTGAATAAGCAATCCTTCAACCATATTTGTATTGGTGATGTTATGGAGGGTATGCAAGGAAATAGGAAGCTTTTAGGAAGACCGCGAAGAATCTGGTGATGTGGTTGTCACGGCAAAAAATGGTGAACAGGTGAAATGCCACAAGGTTTTTTTAACTGGTATGTATGCATTTGTAATATCAACTTATTTTAAGCTATTCAAGGTATTTATTTTTACTACATCTATGACTAAACTGACGGTTACTTATGAAAATTAAAAATCTTACAGCAAAAAGTAAGGTATTTAGAGCGATGTTTAAAACTGAGAAGCAGGAAGCCAAAGACAACAGTGTGACAATGCCGGATATTACTGAGCCTGGCTTGAAAGCTTTACTGAATTTCCTATATTGTGAGGACATTACAGAGGTTCTGAGCGATAGTGCGATTGCAGTGGAATTGCTACAAGTTTCGGACAAATATGGCATTGAGACATTGTTCTTAGTATTGAAGGAATTGATCTTGGAAATGGAAAATGAATCTTTTAGTGTGGCATCGGCAGTGCAGCTTTTAAAGTTACTACTAAACAAACAGGACGATCCTGATTTGGCAAAGATTGATAAAAAGGCCAAAACTATTCTCAAGTCGTAAGTCATATTAATATTTTATCTAATTATCATTTTGTTTTATGTACGCTTACTTTAAGCAACATTTTACCTGAAACAATGTTGTATTCCTTTTCCAAACTGCAGGAAGTGTGACGAGGATTTGGATGAGTGTGAAGAGTTCCGAAATTTTTTCAAGAATCCGGATATTGGATTAAGCATGTGCTTTTTTCTACGGGAAAATTAATGGGCTTGATATTGGGCATGGTTGAATACACAGAATTTCTAATATATTAAAATGTATATCTTACAAGGTAAGCTATTTGACTGTTAATCGCAAACCAAGATGCGATCTATCACATCTTGTTCAGCTTTCTGCGTAGATTCCAAATCTGGTCTCCTTTTGGTGTAAAACGCACATTTGGAATTTTAATTAAATTAATCGTAATTAACGTCCAAATACGCGCGCTTGACCCCAGCAGCTTCCCCAAGGCGCTCCTCCCTCTACACACGCAGCACACAGAACAATGGCTAAAGCATGTGCTGGTGCGTGTGCTGCGATGTTGCTCTTGCGCATTGTTTTTGTGTGTAGAGGAAGGAGCACCTGGGGGAACCTGCTGGGGTCAAGCGCGCGTATTTGTACGTTAATTACGATTACTATTTAATTAATTAAAATTCCAAATGTGCGTTTTACACCAAAACAAAACCAGATTTGGAATCTGCGTAAAAAGTTGAACAAGATGTGGTATATCGCATCTTGGTTTGCATATAACAGTCAAATAGCATACCTTGTTAGTTGGTTTCACAGAACTATTTAATTGTAGGTTCCTATTTTTGGTGTAAAGCATAAATAATTTATAAAATTGTGTATCTTTTATTACAAAGCTCTTCCACTAACTTGATACATGGTAGCAATAATTTTGATATAAATTGAATGGAGATAATAATGGAATATATTTAGTGTATTATGTGTAACGTTCCAAGCTTCAAGTGGCATAAAGGCCGTACGGAAAAAAACTTTCCCTCACATGTGGTTTCGTTTAAATTATATATTTTATTATATTTTAGTTATTATAGTTAGTTTACTACAATAAGAATAATAATTTTACTATAAAGTATAATCACGTGGAATATGTATGGATTCTGAACAATGAATGTATAAAATATCAGCAAAATAAAATACAAACAACACGCATGGAAATTCTATGATGGAATCATCTCGATATCACGGAATTTGCGCTAATATGTAATATTGTCATTGCTGACATTGCTGAGGGTAATACTGGCATAATAGAATACAATGGAATGGTAAGGAAGAAAATGGTGAGAATAAACGATTAAACATTGGTTGGACTTCAAACTGGATGCTAAGATTGAATGGATATAGCAAATGTATATAGATTGTTTAGTACATTGAACACATTGGTAATTAAATCAAAGGTCAATTTGTAGGCCTTTAGTAAACTATTTAAGATAAGTTAAACTGTAAAAATAGTATGAGATCCAGTGTAGTAGAAGAAATAACAGATACTTAGAAGAAGAAAAACATCTTGTATTCTCCATTTCAAGTAATGCACAAAATGTTTATGAAAGCGTTCTAAACGTAACGCAGAATTATTTGATATTTGGTGTATAAACAAACACTTTAATGCTGAACTTTCTGGTTTTCACATCTTTATTTGTAAAAAATGCAATTTATTAGAGTACATATAAAATATTCACACATCACAATTACATAAGAAAAAACATTTCAACTATTCTTTCTTTTTGCGACGTACAATTTAATATTCTTGCTATCCACAATTTTGCTAGAACTGTTTTACACTTTCTACGTCCGTATTTATTTTATTGTATACTAATGCAATGCAAGTACCTTGAGAAACAGTATACGATTTTGTATGTACGTTTTTACTTATGCCTTCGTAAATCAGCCACAGCCCACACGCCTATTATAGAGGATTCTCAGCAGTGCTTTTAAAATAATGCTACGCAGTTTTCTATTAAGGTGCTACATTTTGTGCACATCAGTTACAGTTTGGCCCTCTAAAACTTTTTTTACTTGCAAATTGATGATCAGCAAAAAACGTTAGCACAATTATTTATTAGTTGTTTCATAAGTTATTTTATCTTTTTAAGAATGACCCAAATTTACGCAGCTGTGAATATTTCTTTGCAGGCGTACAAAATGTGCACTTACATACTTTCATCAGTTTTAAATCTTTAAGCTAGAATGACCTAACAGGTGTGTTGTTTGAATACAAATGTATTTTATCAAACAATACTTACAAATTGTAAGTTACAATCTACAGTAGTCATTAATTTATATATTTACCATTGCAATTGAAAAATGCGACTAATTTATGTCACTTAGGTTTCATATACCTTTAGAGTATACTTGTTGATAATAAATATAATCTATGTATCTATCTAACCATCTATCAATGCGTGTCAATACTAACAATCAATCAATAAAGCATGTATACTTAAGCAACGTATTTGTAAATGAGCACGATAAAATTTCATACAATATACAAACGGAGATCTGTGATTTGAATTGTTGAATCTTGATAGTTGAAATTCTAATCCCCTAAAATCAAACATATGTTCCAAATTACATGTCATAAGAGCAAACAAGCATGGATATTAAAGTCCTAATTAGACTTTTGATTGATTTTCAAAATGTGGGGAAAGTAAGTACTTTCAGTTGCAGTTGCTATTTCATTATCGTGTATAGATGATGTTATCTCAAATATCAGAAATCTATTTAAATAAAAGTTGTGTAAAAGTGTCACGCGTCAAATGAGGATACATTACCACCACATTGAACTATTTGTAGAACGATTTAACTAAAAAAGTTAAAAAGAATAGTATTAAAACACCAAAAATAAACAAAACCCAATCAACTAAAAAACCTAGAACGGGAAGTACATTTTTGATTGATTGACATATGAATAAAAAGAAACACACCACCATTACATAAGACAAAAATACATTTTTTGGACTAAGTTTTTGAGATTTAAAACTTAGCTCGTGCCTACTGCGTCGGCGAATTTTAACGTGCATGTCATAATATTCTACAAATTTCAATTTGGAGAACAATGTCCAAATATTTGAATTTGCTAGATTGCTGCAAACCGCGTACAATTGAATATATCTTTCATTTACATCAAACTCCGATGCGTCAGAGAATTTGTACCAAACGCTCAAAACCTCTAATGAGTTGCGCATTGGCAAAATAAAGTCTAATGGAACAAAATTGAACGTTGAGAACATGAACAATTTCAGTTTGGGTAAATTTAAAGATGGAAAAATTTTCACTGATCTATCAGCA
This sequence comes from Entomobrya proxima, assembly GCA_029691765.1. Taxonomy (NCBI): domain Eukaryota; kingdom Metazoa; phylum Arthropoda; class Collembola; order Entomobryomorpha; family Entomobryidae; genus Entomobrya; species Entomobrya proxima. The sequence goes on along the minus strand of CM056169.1, from coordinate 43,046,465 downwards.
GCGTCGTCCCCAACTAAAATTTGTAGCTCAGTTAACGTAGCAGCCCATCGATTTTCCAATATTTGAAACAACTTTTCCCAGTCAAACTTAATAGTTTCTACTCGAACACGTAGAGCTGTTAGCGGCCACATAGCATTCGACCTTTCCAAATGAGTTAGCCTTTCATTGCAGTCAATACTGAGATCAAGCTGTGTCAAATGTGGCATCTGAAGTTCGTAAAGTGCAGTGTTTGTCCTGTGCGTGTCGCTACAGGTAGTAAGCACTTGCACTTGCCAATAATAACATTGAAATGCATAAAAAACCGGTCTCGGTAGTTCAAATAGTTGCAAACGCTGAAGTGATGGCAGTACTGGAAATACAATGGACCGCATGCTTAACCTGAGATCCTTCAACTCATCATCTGAAAACTCTCTAACGGTGCATACTATCACAAGTTCTTTGAGATTTTTCATAAATCTTAACAGCTCTGCTAACGTTTCGTAGCACGAAGCATCAGGTAGCTGCACCCATACCTTAAATTTCAAGATGTTGTGCCCATACAAACGCAAGATTTGCCGAATGTCTTGAATATGTGAGTCAAAATCGTCTCCCTGGTTGTTACAGTCAATGGAAATGCTGCCACAAATCAACGGATTTCGGTTCCTGATTACATAAAATTCATTAAAATGTTGCAAGAACTTTGTCGTGATTTCCGATTTCCATAAACGTGTGGGAATTGGCCTAAACAATTTAATAAGTGAGTTGTGGTAGGGATCAAGCAGTTTGGGATGATTGTAATAACTGTGCAATACTGAGTCCACGCCAAGTTGCCAAGTGCGACAAACCGATCTGCATTTCAAGAGGACTTTCCGTGTTTTCCTAGGCTTCCAGCGAAATTTTGCAGCAAATATTTGGATTACTTCTGGAAATAAGTATTTCGTTTTCAAATCCGGTAGCAGTTTTTCAAAAAACCAGAAGGCTTTTCCAAGATGACGCAGATCATTGGGCAGGAAAATCTTTCCCAAAATTTGCAGCCAAATCTAGATAGGTAAATTTAAAATGTTGTCGAATTGATTAAGATATATATCTACTGTAAACTTGTTTTGAATCTGAACGAACCTCTGTTGGAAAAATTGCCAAAAGTTTGCAGAATTCCAGATCTTTTTCATGGTTTACGTCTTTAGCTTCCATTTGGCCAACCTGAGTATTTTCTGGCAGTTTCGATGTTTCTATTGTTTTGTGAAAAGCAGTAAAACTTCAAGGGAAAAGAGAAGTTTAATTTCTTCTTAGAGCTGGCTCCAAAATGTTTCACTACCGTTCAACTGTAAAGTCAGAAGGAAAATGCTGAGAGGAACATGATGACATAAAATAATTTTATGTTTATGTAATATGTGCAAGTATAAGCATAAGTAACAACTTGTTACTAACAAGCACTTTGAATAACTTGTCAATATTACTTCTAAAGTTGTCTTTGCAGTCTTATTGTCAATAAAATACAAAGCTGTAAATATTAATTATGTTGCACAATAGCAAGAATGTGCCTACCCGCAATTTGCAGAAGATTTTACTTTTTAATCAAGTTTACACCCTTATTCCTCAAAAACAGGAACAATTTGTGGAAACTTTTAATCTTGTATTCACTTTAGAAGTCCTTCTGGTTTTACTTAACTCCAGTAATGTTCATTTAAAATGATAATAGTGGGTTTTAACTTTGTTTTATTGCCTTCCAGAAATTATTTTCAGTTTTTATATTATTTGAACCAACACAGAGTTACAAAGAATTCTAAATCTTCTCTTTCACTTGCACACGCACGTTTTCTCAGATAGACAAACCCCAAATGCAGGAAAAGCAATGGAAAAGCATCCCTTCTGCTTCTCTCGGCTGCAGTATGTTTCTTTGGTGAGCTCCAGCTCGAGCCCGTGCTCAGTGGGTGTCAACAGCTTTCACACCCAGTGGACTCGGAACCAAGCATAAAATGCTGACTATCGTGCGAGTCGTACGGTACAACTTCCCATTCACTCGGAGATGGCTTGCTTGAAAACTCTAGAGAAAGCCAGCATTCCATCCAGCCTGTTGTAAAACAGTTGTCTCATTTATTTGCAATTCTTTCAATATGTATTTTTGTAATCAGCAAAAACTTTTTTGCTGCGGTGAAGAAAAAATATCAAGCAAAATCGATCTACACCTAGATAAATCAGGTCAATGAAAATGAAAAAAGTAGAATCTGGTTATTTACCACAACCTTTTCAGCTTCTCATCCCGAAAATACAGCAGGAACAATATATGAGCTTTGGTTTGATCCTGTCAACAGCTTTCACACCCATTGAAATCGAAGCTAAGAAAAAATGCCTTGATTGAGAAAAAAGTGTCACGTTTCGTACGACTCCCCTTTCGTTTGAAGATGCCTTGCTTGATAACTCGATAGAAAGCCAGTCAACCCTTTCATCTCAATGTGCTGCTGCTGATCACCATGGGGTAGCTACAAATTCTTTAATAATTACAAATATTGACTCAATTTTCGTTTCTTATACGTAATAAACGTATAGTTGACGGAGGAAAGCAGTGATTAGATTTCATTTTGTTTTCTAGAATTGTTCCGCACAACTACAAAAACTAAATTTTGGTAATATAATGCATAGTATACCGAAAATTATTGATTACTGAAAATCTGCGGTCACCTACATCAAAATCAACACAATCAAATCGGGAATAATCTACATGCCCCAATATCCCTTTATCATTTTTAGGGTTGCTGCTCTTTTACGACTGTTTTTTTAATTCATTCAAAATTTTTTGGCCTTTCAATGTAATTTTTTTGGTTGTTTGCGGAGTAAATGTATCCATGGAACATGAAAGAGATTTTAAAATTCATAAAATAAAATCATAAAAGTCTTTCCAGGAGAAAAGACGAGTCAGTATAATTTCATTTTGCTCTGTAAAGCTACAACTATGTATAGTAGCTAAAATGTATTTTCCTAGATGTTTTTAAAATGCATTTATGACAACCTCACCTTTTTAGCTGTCAACACCATCAATGCATCAGAAACTGGGTTTCTGTGTTCTCATTTTGTACTCAGCGGGTGTCATCAGCTTTCATCCCTTCTAGCCACACATTCTTACTTGTATTGCCTTAATCCAAAAAATACCCAAAGGCATTTTGCACGAACAAGCAAAGACTGCAAATTACCTAGAATTTCCGTTGCCGCTTTAGAGATGTTTCTTTTCTCCAGCATATTTTTTCTTGAATGCTATTTCATTTTGTTTGTGTGTTTGCGATGTGTACAAACTTGTCGCTTTCAAAGACACATAGCAATTTTCCGTGAGCGTGTTTTGTTGTCATGAAAATTAATTTCAGTTTTTGGTACCTTTTTATTGTTTGTTTTATAAAAGTTTCTAGAATATTATTACAAACGCAGTATGGCAAAGTGGATAAGCGTATTGTTAAAAACAAAAAAATGAAGTGTAAAGAATAATTGTAAAAAAACATTATGTCTATATAAATATTAAACTTGACTTTGGTTCCTAAACTTTACTCTGGTTAGTTTTTATTGATTGTTGTAGCGCACCGGGTCAATTACACCCCGCAATTATAAGAATCGAAAGACTTAATGAACATATTTATAAGTAGCATTTTGTATTCCGTTGTCAGTTTCTTAATTAAAAGAATACAAATGCTTCAAACCAAGAAATAGGCATAGCACAAGAAAGACAGGAAATGACCCATTTTATTCACATAAAATGTTATTACTAGTGCGTAAACCAAGTCCGTAGTCAACACCTAATGCATCTGAGCTTTGTAGCTTTAAAACATGGGAGTCTAGGAACGTTGTTGAGAATATAAACGTAAAAAAATCCTGCTTTTAGCATGCAAAAATGCTGTTTTTTAAATGATTTTTAAATTTTCTAGAAATGTTATAATACTCGATTAATGTCGATTGAGCATTGAGCCACCTGTATTAGAGTCTCTAAGAGAGGTTGTCTTTGGTGAAATGTAGTAAAAATGCATTTTACATTATCATAACTCATTAAGCATAGTAATCGGTTTATGTACCGAACTGTAGGTGAGTTTTGAATCCTGTTCAGCAGGATCGGACAACAGCAAATGTACACTGCAAATAAATTTTGTATTCTATTATTCCAGTGTATTTTTAAACTTATGCCTGAATCGAATATTCAGCGTAAAGTAATTTGAAGAAGAGACTGGCTGCTGAAAAATCTAAAGTACACACATGTATGCAGTTCAAAAAAACATTGGACATCAATTATATATGGCATGAAGCTACTTTACATACCATACCATACCGTATTGAGTTTTTATGAAGCGAAACCTAATGCAAAGAAAATTGGTTGTTACTAGTACGCACAACACAATCATTCCATGCAGCTGGAATACCCATATTTGGTTGCTTTTTTCGTTTGAAACGTTTTAGTTTCGTTTTAGAATCGCCATATTTCAAAGGTTGTTATATTTGGTTTGGCATATGTCTTACCAAAAATTTGTTATAATCAAGCCAAAAGTTTAAAAGAGTTTTGCGATTATTATCAAAACGCATTTTGTGTACGCAACTTGCCACACCAATTCAAAACTTACTAAATAATCAAGATTATTACTAGTTATTTTGTGAAAATAGCTATATTGTGTAAAATCTATCATGCTAAAAGCTCTACTCTCCGTTGGTCCAGAACTGGTTAAAACAGTTGGTTCTATTTACAATGCAACAAGTGCAGCTATTGATGCAAGGGTATTATTTTCAAAATTTCATCTTACTACAAAAAATAATACTACTAATTCGAAAAATTACAATAGGTGTACCTCTCCAAGACAACGAAATAATGCTGTTTGTTGTTATGTGAACAATTCACCTTTCCTTCTTCGTTCAAACGTTTATACTCGTTTGGTTATACTTAAATTGTTCTAGTTTGCTTCACGCCAGCTGGAAATAGCCAGACAAACCAAACAAAACTTGGAACAAGAAAACCGGAAGTTAGAGAATCAAAATCGAAAAGCAGTACTGGAGCTTGAAAAGCAGCAACTTGACTTAATTGGCAAGAAGCTGGACTACGACGCGCAAGTTTGTATATTACAAACAAATAAAAATAAACTATTTAACTTTAACCTCTACAAAAACAAGCTGATTTCATGATACTAGATTACTTTGGAAAAGTTAAAAATGGAACGCCAGGAAAGGGAGAATATCCATCATATTTGGATGTCTACAATGCAGGCAATTTTACTTGTTGTGGCGTTTGCTGTGCTACTGGCTTTTCTCACCAAAGTACCGCTTTCATTTATTTTTGGAGGGTGGAGTGAGCAGGATCCGGAGTGGAGTTTTAAGTCTGGTTTTATGAAAAGCTAAATTGATTTATAACTAGTGCGTTCCTGTCGCATCTATCGGTAAAGAAATAAACCTGTAAACATTCTCTTAATCAAGTAATTATGGTTGACAACTCATCACAATGCACTGTTAAGCACTCGAATGTAAATTAAATAAGTTTTAATACACAACTTTAAAAATGTTTAACGGTTTTATACAAATTTCAAGTATACTAGGCATTGAACCTCTACCGTTGGTATTACTACTACTCCGCCTCTTTGTTGATGGTAATTTTAATTGCTATAGTTCACTACTGGTTATATTTGACTTTAACTTTTCTGATCAAAGGAAAAACATCGATTGATTTTTAATAAAGTTGCAAAGTCACCTATATCAAAACTAAATAGATCGAAATTATTAAACTATTTAATTCCTTCCATTAAAATGCTGCCATTATAAATGCCATGCTAATAAAAAGAAACATTCAATAAGTTTGTTTAATAGCATTATTGCTAAAAGTTTTATTTTATTACAAACATTTGTCAAAATAGACTAGAAATGCGATCAATTTATAAGCATAGCAACAAATAAGCATTATAAAAGAGTTGATTTGCCCAAAAAAATATTTACCATTATTTCCACCACATGCACTATTAATACTAAAGGGAAAAGCATACTTACAAACACTACCTTACTTAATGTGGATGATGTATGCAACATTTAAAAAAGAATGTGTGTATTTCGTAATCTGTTCTTAGACATTACTCACACAAGCTTTGCTTAACACATTTGATAGAGACTGGCCATACTGATTTACCACAACAAAATGCAGTACAATATCAAAATAAGCGTAAATTAAAACTTTAAGAAAGCATAGTGGACGATGCAGTTCAGCTATTATGTAACTTTTTGTAGCAAATAGAGATGATGACCCAGATTTGAGAAAGATTGAGGAAAAGGCTAAAGCTATTCTAAGATTGTAAGTTAAGTTTCTGGAAAGAATGTGTTTAACTTTGATTATACTTAGTATTTAGCAAACGGAATTTAATGATCAGTGTCAAAGTGTTTTTATAAATACATGTTACAAATTATGGGTATAGCGGCATCTACAAACGCCATAGTTGCATAAAAATTCAAACGGTGGAACTTATTGGATGAAAATGTTGCAAACAGATAAAAGTGCAAAAAGGACATTGTATTATTATTATTATTATATTATAACCACAAAGTTAGTAACTTTTGTATGTATTTGTTATTTAAGAGAAGAACTGTCGAGTTTGGGCACCGTTCAGTGTCTTTATTAATGTTTTTGTAAAACTACCAGACTACCATATATTTGTAAATATATTAGTTTAAGTTTATAATTATTAAGACACTTAATAAGTAGAAAAGTCCTTAGATAACTTGAAACAATGCATATAATGACAAATTTTGGAAACTTGTATTCTGCAGAAATCAAAGTATTCAACAACAAAGATACAACCACTTATAAGCAGTGAAATTGTCAGCCACGCACTAACACATGGAACCAATTTTACAAAGTCAATTTGATCGTTGTGAATATATATTCTGTTTGGACTGCGCACATCTTTTAGAAGATTTTCATAAAGTTGAAAGTGCCATTCTGCCCAATTGTTCCACTTTAAAAATAGTCCAGAATCGTGTAGTCGTCTGTGGGAAACGCGTAACCAGTTTCGATTGATTGTAAGCATTTCCATGAATATGAGCTGTGTAGACAAGGGCTCTTTCAAATTTTGACACCTAGTATCGTTATACCTTCTAGAGTTATCTATTCTATTTGCCACATCTTGCATCCAACCGCTAATGAACTGATCTTGAGCTACAACCAGATGCTTATCTTTTAGAACTTCAGCTTCTATTTCTGCACTGCTAACTTGGGTATATCGATAAATTACTTTATCCTTTGCATTGTACCGACGAAAAAAATCCGGATATAACTCCTCGGGAGACAGGACGTTGCTCATGTTTTCGTTGTTGAAAATTATTTTGTATCCCATGACAAACATTTCATCTAGCGTGTCGTATGTTATTGCTACTGGGCCACTAACGGTTGTGCTAGTTATCGAGTTTCCATACAAGCAACTTAGCATGAAACCAGCAAACAATAAAGTTAGACTTAAACATTTATGTGTTTTGAAATGACATGGAACATCTTGGCCCACAAGTATTGATGCACAAATCAGGAAGTTTGAAACGATCCCAAATGTCTTGGTGACGGTATGTTTAGCTGATAAAAGCAAAACTATAAAAACAAGAGCCCAAATTTCTAATGGAAACGGATCGGTAGTCCATCGTTTAACATTATTGGTTTCTTCTAATGAAATGCTCGTGCAATAGACGAAAAGCTGTCTGACAAATATAGTTGGCATAAATCTTTCTGGCAAAGCATGCCTCTTATCTATTTTCAGCGTATTTACTACCGTCTGCTCACTTAAATGAGTTATTATTACTTGTTTGTTTGGGCCAAAGTTAAGCAATTCATCTAAATAATCGTTAATAAGTAATGGAATTATTGAAAAGTTGTGTGTCAGAGTCAGCTGAAGAACTGACATGATTGCACCAGTACAAAAATAAGAATCTCGGGAAGAGAACAATTTCCTAATGCACAAGTTCAAGTTCTTGTCAGTTTGTACTGTTCTTCTATAAGCATCTGCCATTGGAGTAAACAAAAACGTGTGTATGTTTGGTCCATTTAAGTTCCAATATATGATCCGATGAAACTTTGTCGCAAGAAGAAGATTCAATACATGAAGGGAACGAAAGTAACATTTGTTTGTGTACAGTGGACAAATAAACCTCAAATCTGGCCAGTCGCTGTATATATTCAAATAGGACTTAAAAGACGGAGTGCGCAGAAATGATCGTCCCATTGACCAACTTATATGGGGATTCCAGTTTATAAATAAAAATACTGTTCCGTAATTTACAGCGTAGTAATGGAAATATGCTGTAAGTTTATTGTTCCCAGCAAATAGCATGGGCATCATAATTATGCTATAGGGCTGAGAAAACTTGTGGAGAAAGTTAGGATCCAGGTATTCAGTAAGATTTGAAATGGTAAGGCTACAAATATGTTTAGAAATTGGCTCCACACATGAGGAATCCAAGCCGTAAAATATAACTTCGTACTTGCTGCTCCGTGCTTTCAACTCACTGACAAATTTGGTCATGCCATTTTGCTTTGAGTATGAGCACTTATTTGAATTTACTGAGATTAATATTCCACTGTAGGATAAAATTAACAACATTTTTGCATATTTATGCACTGAATCCATGGTTATTTTTTTGTTTCAGAAAGTGATAAAATAGTTTAGTTAGTGCTTAAATTCTACTAACACTGCGAAAAATGTTGATTACTGGAGTTTGTACTACAGGAGCGGCTCCTGAGGAGCCTATTGATCTCAAACGGTGAGTGAATAGTTGGTGCATGCAATTGCATATTTCTTTTGTTGTTGTTTTCAGAACTTAGAAAGGTCCAAACTTTTTGTAAATAATACGTGCTTTGGCAAAATTGATTGGCGTGCATTGTATATTATCTCGTTTCTTTTTTATAATATACTTTCCTTTTTGGGTACGTTTATTATGTATATGTTTATGTATGCACCATGGTCTTGAAACTGGTCTATTATTAATTTTAAAAAGTAAAAACACGGTTGAAGGTTACGATATCAAATGTTTATGGTTTTATGTTTCAGGTTTTCTGTTTAGGTATACATCAATTATAGAAACCAACAATTTAACAAAACTGTAATATCATGTCATTAAGGATGGCACAAAATACAGAAGATAAAAATCGGTGGACTTATTTTGGTTTGACCACAATAAACAAATTATACAAAACTCAAATACACTAACGTTGCTGCGACCTTTCATTAACCTTTCAGAAATAAAAGGATAATTCACGATATGGGTGTTATTCGAATAAGGTAAACTTACAACAACAAAAATCATGCATAATTCGCGTTCCAACTTGGAACATGTTATTTAAGTACGTGTAAACATGGCACAGGAAACAATGAAGAATGTATGTAATATTTTAAGATTAGTTGGATACTTTCTGTAAATTTTGAGTTTTGTATTATACTCTCTCCATGCACACTCTTTAAATTACGTTTTTAATCCCTTGCATTAAATAAAATTAAAATTTACAGTTTACAAAAGTCATAGCGAGACCTTCGGGACGTAACTGAATGAGCTTGAGCTTGTATCAACAGAAAGAAACACAATATGACAATTCAAACTATGTAAGAATTTTATTTCAAGTCACATTAAAATTTAATGATTACATTATATTTAAATTTGCACACATAACCTTTTATCATATTTTCATATTCATTCACCCCTAAATCATTTTCTCGTCCTGGTGTCTTGCCAAATGCTTTCTCAAATTAGCACGATCTTTAAAACTCTCTCCACACAGATCACAGATAAACGGCTTAAGTCCCAAATGAACCGTGTCCAAATGATGTCGAAGTGTATTTCCCCAATTAAACTCCTGCCCACACTCGTGACACACAAATTTTCTCCTTTCAGCTCGATGAATATGAAATTTATGTTGTTCCTGTGTTTTAATAGTTTTAAAAATCTTGGCGCATCCCTCCACAGGACAAGGAAATGGTCCCATAAGTCCTTTATGTTCTTCATGGACATGCTTCTGGAGCCAATAATCAGTAGAAAATGCGGCAGAACAATCTTTGCACTTGAAGCTGTCCTCCCCATGAACCTGGTACATGTGCGTTTTTAACTTGGTAGCTGAATTGAAAGAGACTCCTTCGCAAAGGACCATATGCGTTAGTACGTTATTTTGGCCCAAAAAATTTTTTTTCTGGATTTTGGTTTAGATTGTTAAATCAAGTCATAAAATGGTCTCCAGTCCAAGTTTCAGCTCAAAATCTCGTTTCTGTAAAAAGTTATGAGGTTTTGAAAATTACATGTCAAACGCATCAATGGGGTGAAGGCATCATTTTGTTGGATTTGTTTAACGTAGGTAACTTTTGCAAAGGTGATCGCAGGGATATAATTGAGGTATCATTAGGACCCTAAGAAAATGGAAATTGTGTCAAATTCTAAAATCGGTTCCATTTTGCAAAAAAATACACAAAAAAGGCAGTTTCTGTTAAACCTTTTACGAGAAAATATGGATTTTTTTTTACAAAAACTGGGTTGGCCACTTAACTACACTAGTACGCCATGCAAGTGGCATATCAAAATGAAGCCCAGAGCTTGGGCTATAACATACTTTGTACCCTTAATTCAACTCGCACTCCTCTCCCAGAAATGACAAATTGATTGATGAAAAATCCAAATTTATTTACTTTATTTACCATAACTCGGCATAGACAAGTAGTTTATTTAAGGGTACAAGGAATCTGATAGCCCTTGTTGTTGTGGTCATATTGATATGCTGCATGAGCGTATACATGTTTCCTTTGAATGGCCAGATTTAGTTGAGTTGAGTCAATTTGACAAATTGCGCAGTAGGCGATGCGCCATTATATGATAAGCAAGTGAATCATGTTTTATCAATCTCAAACGCTAAGAAATCTCACAAAATGTAGTTTTTGAATCATTTTATTAAAAAATCAACTTCTCGTGTAATGTCATTATACAAATATCTGTGAACAAATAGGATATTATATCATGCAAAAACATATTTAAATGGTAACGTAATCTAAAATTGAGCTATACCAATTTATAATTGCATTCATTATAACTAAATTAGTACGAAACGAAACAGGCTGTATCTAAAAACCAATTACAACCAAATTCAGGTTTTTACGCTAAATCAGTACTGAAATTCTTGAAAATGTTGAAACCAAATTATATGAAGAACAAATATATGCTTACTAAAGGTTAAACATAAACTAATGCTTATTACAAAATCCTGTCATTATAATTGCAACGTAATCAATAAATGAGCAATACGAATTGATAATTAAATAAATAATTAGTAGTTTAGTGCGCTAAGCATTGCCAGTTAAAATTAATAATTACTAACAAACACAATTTCGTAGTGTCATGAAGTAGGTATGAGTGCTTCTGAACTAAACTGCTAACAAAGTTGCACATTGTGACAAAACAGATCATTTAAACATAAGGGGCGGATGGATAAAAGTTATGCTGATTTAGGTTTTGCCAGTTGCCTTGTCTGGATTTCCGCTTTTTTGAACTAAATCCTTTTCGGATTCGCTTTGCAATTTTTTTCAGACTTTTGCTATAGTTGCAGCAAACTAGGTTAGTCAGAATTCTACATATGCCGGGTAAAATCCCAGTAGCCATCCCAAAATAAAATATAGCAACGCCGATAACAGTGAAAAAGATTAATTTCAAAAGTGCACCTGCTGAAGAGATAATGCCCACGACAAACCCAGCGGCGTCTGATATAAACGAGCCGACCGAACCAACGAGCGAAAACGAAGTCTTATTCTCATGTGAGCTTTCAATTTTTGTGATACCCACTACTTTTTGGTTTCTGGTTTGAATTTCCCTGAGCAAAGTGTAAAAGTTACCGACATCGTCAACTGATGACGCATCTAAGTTTCCGGTCGGTTTGAATGACAGTTCTGGCAGATGTTCTTTTTGCTCATGTACAGCGTTTGGCTGAGGAAGGGTCGGCAAATTAACCAGTGTAGCCTTTGAGCCAGACAACAGTGCAACATAGTTTGCTGTCTTAAAATAAAAAAGGGGACACTTATTTTGGTTTCTAACATTTCGATGAGTAGCATTGGCTATGATGGTGTGTGTGGATGGTGTAATGAAACCTTGGTGTAGTTGTCCCTCAAATAAAAACGTAACTGGCCATTCAAAAATGCACGACTTACGTTCAGTAAACATGTAGTCGTTAATTTCATGACATTTGTATATTATTGGGATGTCACCTGAGAAATCTGCTCTGTAGGAAAAGTCATTTTTGTAGAGAAGCCGGGTGGTTAGTCCAGCATGTCCTGATTGTGCCAAACTATTAATTAATTCCAACTGTCTATTGTTGGACCTACATACCTTCTGTTCCACCTCCCAAACTGCTTCAACAGTACCAGTTCTCATTGTCTCATACAAAAAGTTTAGATTGGCTTTTGTTTCTGCTTCAAATGGATGAACTGCGTTTGCTTGAGAATCTGGCACTGTTTTTGGTTCCAAAACTAACCCACTTGCTTTAGCAGAATCAGTAATAGCTGGAAGTAACTCCTCGTGTTCTTTTGTCAAAAAATATATGCCATGACTATGCCCAAATACCTTACCACACATGCGCACAAATTCTACGTTATGCAGGGAAAGTTTTAGATCAGGACAAGACAAAACTGTCATGTCTTCCCCTGCCCTCAGTAAACAATTAGAGTCATCACCTTGCCGCAAACGACAAGTGTTTACTTGCGAAGATTCCCAAATGAGCTGCCCTGATGTAGTAAGACAATAACTTGCATTAACTAAACACGGTTTATCTAACAATGCGGTCGTTTGAATTGTCTGATCTTCTTCCGAAACCCCTATTTTGATGACCTGATAGCGATAGTTGTGCTTAATGTCGGTATAACCTCTAGCAAAAAAGTAGTCTTCGTATTTTCGGTCAACTGTTTCCCCAGTTTCAAATATGTCGTCTGAAACCTCCATTAAAGTTTCTTTGTTAGGTGCAGTTTTTAAATGAACCATATTTTGGCACTCCCTAACTGAAATTGGCAATGTCTCCACAGTGTCGTTGACAATGGTCCAAGTTGATTCCCAGAGTTTACGATAACCGGTTTTCGTTGTCTTGCTACCAGTGCATTCATAACCAGTTATGATTTGCTTGGAAATGTCAGCCCAATACACAGTAATTCCAACGATTTTAGTCTTGTCAGTTTTTTTCGGTTGCAAGTCGCAATTCAACGTGGTAGGTAGCAGCCAAGGAATTCCTCCTGCTTCCGGGTCACACAAATACAATGGAGCCGACTTTTTGGAAACAGAAGAGAACAGAGATCCAACTTCAACCTTTATTTCTTGTTCTACACAAACGAATAAGCATCATGACTTAGGATTAAAAACTTATGTCAACAGTAAAAATTTTGAGATTTCTGCATTAAGAAATACTAATATTTTTAATTGTTCATGGAAAAATTGAACAAACCTGTAAGTTCGTCAGCTTCTTTAGTATGCCCCATTGTCAGTAGAGGTAGGAAAAGCAAAAGAAGTAACCTCAAATACCTACAAAATTGAACACAGAACGTCACCTAATTAATAACGGACAAAGTAAGTTGATTACGGACAAAATTTTCTCAAATTGTTTACACTTACATTCTTTTGACTGTGGGAGAAATCACACTGAACAATTTCATTCCGATCCGTACTTTCGACAGCCTACCAAACGTTGAATTCAGTTTATACGCAATTTACTTCTTTGTCCTCAATCAATTAACTAGTTTAGAAAAATGTTTTAAATACTTTTGGGAATTTGAATTATCTGTTAGTTAAGAGCTCACTTCTTGAAACTGCATGAAAGTCTCTAGCAAGACGGATGTGTAATGGATGAAGGTTGCAGTAAAAATGAAATTGATGTCAGACTTTATTCCCTAAATACAAACTAAAAAGGAAACTTCGACGTTATAGGCAAAACATTTCTTATTTCGAGATTATTTAACTATGGAATTTTTCAGGTATTTTAGGAAACTAGTTCTTCTTGGTTTGTGGCTTGGACTTTACTCGAGGTTCTATTTACTTGCCAAGAAATTATCAGTGAATTTTTCTCAAAAAGCATTAGAAACAAGATTACAATCCAGTTTCGGACACACTTGGCTTATAAAATACTAGCGCAAACCGGATGGACCCCTTTCCTATCACATGAGTCATATATTATGCCAGTTTAACGACATAAAGTAGTATGACTCCCTGTACCCTAAATGCATTGCATACGAACCCTTTTCCTAGCCCTGACTCTAAACAAAAGACACAAATCGGTATGAATGATTCTTTGGAAATTTTCCTCTATAATTTCAGTATACGTTTTCGTATTGATTAATGGCTTGGAGTTTACATGTACTTTGGGTTACATACCAAACATTGTCAGTAATTGTTAACCTAAATTAAAGAAAAGAAAGAATGATTTTAGTAAGGTTTACGTGTAAGTTCATCGTTTACCCTTGAATATCCCATGTTGTCCTTGATATTTTTTGATTATGATAGGTTCCTTTGATTGCATCTGTAAAACCTTATGCTTATCTATGCTTATTTAAATAAACGTAACGCCGTGCTGGTAACATTTAATGCTTTTATGTAACCCTAATGCATGTTTGTTAAACTTAAATGCATTTCTTTGCCTATTTGTAGATTCATAATTTTTGCATGACTTTTCGGCTTTTGGGAAGTCTTTGTAAAGATTCTGTTGACTTACGTTTTAAAAATGGTGGAAAACGGATATCAAAAAACGGAATAGAAATCGGTTATACTCTTTAAACATCAAAGTTACCGACGGAGGATTGGACATTTGCGTATGTACGATAGAGCAAATGTTCACACTCGTGAACCTTAACAATGTTAGCAAATCGAATGATTTCTTATTTGATTTAATGAGTCATTCATTTTGTCGTTGAAAAGACAAAAAGGGCATTTTTTACATTTAATATACAAGTGCATACTACAGTATAAACTACACAACCCAAAACTCGGCACCAAAGGTTCTTAGGTATGGCAAGCGGTCCTTCCATTTCTATTTCGTCATTTCGTATTTACATGGTAAAAGCATCTCGTTGTTCCTGTTCACAACCTAAATGCGTGGCCCTTGGATTCGCATCCTCTCAACGTATATAGCTAATGTGAGTCATAGATTGTGATAAGTATAAGTGGTATACCACAATGCTTTTTGGTGCCTAACCGTCTTTCTGAATAATTTTTCTCCGTTCCCGTCCCCGTTCCTACTTGCTATTTGAACACGGCTTCACAAATTCCCAGTTTTGCATGAAACCTAGTTCAACATTAACTATAGATTTGATTTCATTTGGTAACTGACCTTAAAACCAGTAACACTATTTCACCCTTTAAAACTTCAGTTCAGAGTTAAGAACAAGAATATTTTCAAGAAGATCTAACAAATTACTTTTTTAAACTACGAAGGAGCACTGTTGCTTAAAAATGAGTCAGGACGTGTCATTAGAATACTTTGATCAAGTGAAGAAGTGCGAGAATTGTGAAATTAGGTTCCGGAAAAATATTTCGAAACAGCGTAAACGCACTCTTGTAGGAAAGGAGGCTGTCCTACAGCGTATAAATATTCAGCGGCATGTTCAAGGGAAACCTTTGTTAAACTACGCAAACTTCATCTGCCATGGGTGCTATAGAGCGGCTGAATACGCATCCTCAATTTCCTCTGGAAGCACTGGAAGTGACGAGCGGATGGAAACAATCGATGATATTGGTAAGTTTTGAAATATCGTTTTAACATTTGGAATGGTATTCTGTGATTAAAAGATCCCATCTTAACCACCACATTCGTATGATAAAATTAGTCTTTTCTTTCTTTTTTCAAAAGGCGTTGGCGATACGGAATCCTCAGATCCAGGTCATAGTGAAGACCCTTCTGCTTTACAACGTAAGACGTTTTAAGTAGTCACGCCAGACTATAAATATCCGAAATCCAAAAAACAAACTATTTTAACGTTATGAATTATTTCTATTTTGGTACAGAAGCATCCCAATTGGAGAGTGCTGCAGCCACAGCGGGTCCAAGCCGAGGACTTTATCCATCTAGACCTGACTTGGAAGGTGATAGATGTGTCTGCTGTCCTTTGGTTTTTGATCTTAATCCCGAGGTCCGGAAAATTCAGCTGGGAGCTGTAGAAATTATCCGTATGATTATCAATGGAGAACGAGCTGACTTGGGACATGGACCGGCAGACCGAATGGCTTTTATTTGTGAGAATTGCCTGACTAGTAAATCCGCCGTTTACTCTCAATTGTGGAGGCAATCTGAGCATCTTCTTGTATGTAAAATATATATATAAAATACAATTGATAATTGAACAGTAAACAAGCAGAAGAACTACGACTAATTACCATTACAATGTGTAACCAGGTCCCAATTGAACAGCAGCCAATCTCAGGACAACCACTCGAGATGTTAAGAAATGATACTCAACCAGTACACACTGCTGGATTACGTACAACGGAAACTTCCGAAGAGTCAATTTATGAATCTGGGAGTGAGACTTCCGGCGCAGAAGGAAGTGAGTCGGAAGAATCCAGCCATGGAAGTGATATTGATATGGAAAGCAGTAGTTCTTCCAACGATGAAGAGGATCCTGTAGGGGAACGTAATCAGCGAGGTATTGTTCTTCCAATAACATCACTTCCCATTTCGCATAATCGTTGTTGCATATGTGGTAAAATTAATGTGTACACCCGGATTAAGCGTGCTAGCAGGGCTTTTGTCTGGAGTAATTTTGCCATTTTTATATCAGGCATGAACAGATGTTGTGATGAGCATAGGGATGTACATACTGTGTCAGGTCTCACAGATGATGCACTTGCAGCTATTAGGAGAGTGCAACCTAATCCTAGTTCTATATTTACCACAGAGTCGCTTCTTGAGTTTATTGCATGTGTTAGTGAGGGTGCACAAAGGTCTCAAAATCAGATGGGACAACTCTCATTTGAAATAGAAGGTATGTACCCTGAAGAATATTATCAGATTCTTTTGGCATGTTCTAAAGAGCAATTTGGGATATTGCACGACATTTGCCGGCCACATTTACGCAGCAGGTCATTACACACTAAAAATACAGTTGCTGTATTTCTTCTGAAACTTAGGTTAAACCTCACACAAAAGTCTTTAGCATGTATCTTTAACGTCAATCAAAGTGCTATTAGCCGAGCCATTGACAGGGTTTGTGACATACTTATAAAACACTTTGTTCCATTACACCTCGGCTACGGACATGTAAACAGAGAGACATTCATAAATCAACACACTACACAGATTGCAAAAATGCTTACCGGGGCAACGGATTTTCAGGCTATTACTGTCATTGATGGGACGTATTTATACGTTCAACGGTCACGGAATTTTAGGTTACAAAGACGCACTTATAGCATGCACAAGTACCGAAACTTGCTCAAGGTTATGATGGTGGTATCCACTTCAGGTTATATACTAGCCATTGAAGGTCCATATTTTGCAGACGCTGCAAATAACGATGCTCAAATATTAAATAGCATGTTGAACAATCCAGTTGGCTTCACCTCATTCTTTCGTACCGGAGACTATATAATTGAGGATAGAGGCTTTCGTGACTCCAATGCCTTACTCGAGGGGATGGGGTATTCAGTTAAAATGCCCCATTTTTTAGGCAGGCGAGCTCAGCACACTGATTTGGAAGCCAACGAGTCCAGATTAGTGACAAAAATTCGATGGGTCGTTGAGTCCGTTAACGGGCGACTAAAAAATGTGTTTAGGTTTTTTCGGGATGTAATCCCCAATAGATATATCAAAGACAACAAAGCATATAACTTCTTTCAAATAGCCTGTGCATTGTTAAATGCTTTTCATCCTCCTTTAGCTACAGACAGGGACACTGATAGGCGTTTGTGTGAACAAATGCTCCTAAGAAGCGAAATGCATAACAGTTTCATGGACCATCTTAGATCAGAAAACCTCTTGCGTGACACCCGTCAGTATCGTCCACTTAATGACCACGATTTGGTAGACTTTCCTCGATTGAGCAGAGACGAACTGCGTGAGTTCACGTTTGGTGTTTACCAAATACACTTAGCAGAATCCTACGCCATTGACACAGAAGCTCGTTTTGGGGACTATAAAATAGATTTTCATCCTTATCTAGGGAAAAGCGTCGTAAGATTCAAAATTCAGTCTAGGTTCCATTCGCACAGAGTACACACTCAATGGATAGGCTACAACACGCATTACAGAGGTGTACAAAGCATTTCAGGTTGGTATTGCTCTTGTCCAAATGGCAGCCGTATTGTAGGTTGCTGCGCACATATTGCCGCAGTTTTGTGGTACTTGTGCTACGCTCGACACTTGCCTCGTGTCGCACCACCTGGTGCAGATCTCGGTGAGTCAATTAGGGATGCACCAACATATATGTACGAGCACGAGCTCATTGATATCCCACAAAGAGAAGATCAGCGTCTAGCAGCTGATCATGTGCTAAGGCAAAGAGATGACGACGGCGAAGTTGAAAGCGTCAGCGGAAGTGATGCAAGCGATGACAGTCTTATGTCTGTCTAACGTAGGCAATTTTATATTAAAGTGATTTGTATGGTTAACTTAGCAGTTAGGTTAAAGGGCATTCAAAATATAAACCTATTTACAATTTGGAAACCATTTTCCAATTTGTGTATATTAATAAGCATTAGTTTATGTTTAATGTTTAATGTTTAGAAAGCATATATTTGTTCTTCATATAATTTGGTTTCAACATTTTCAAGAATTTCAGTACTGATATAGCGTAAAAACCTGAATTTGGTAGTAATTGGTTTTTAGATACAGCCTGTTTCGTTTTCGTACTAATTTAGTAATAATGAATGCAATTATAAATTGGTATAGCTCAATTTTAGATTACGTTACCATTTAAATATGTATTTGCATGATATAATATCCTATTTGTTCACAGATATTTGTATAATGACATTACACGAGAAGTTGATTTTTAATAAAATGATTCAAAAACTATATTTTGTGAGATTACTGAGCGTTTCAGATTGATAAAACATGATTTACTTGCTTATCATATAATGGAGCATCGCCTACTGCGCAATTTGTCAAATTGACTCAACTCAACTAAATCTGGCCATTCAAAGGAAACATGTATACGCTCATGCAGCATATCAATATGACCACAACAACAAGGGCTATCAGATTCCTTGTACCCTTAAATAAACTACTTGTCTATGCCGAGTTATGGTAAATAAAGTAAATAATTTTGGATTTTTCATCAATCAATTTGTCATTTCTGGGAGAGGAGTGCGAGTTGGATTAAGGGTACAAAGTATGTTATAGCCCAAGCTCTGGGCTTCATTTTGATATGCCACTTGCATGGCGTACTAGTGTAGTTAAGTGGCCAACCCAGTTTTTGTAAAAAAAATCCATATTTTCTCGTAAAAGGTTTAACAGAAACTGCCTTTTTTATGTATTTTTTTGCAAAATGGAACCGATTTTAGAATTTGACACAATTTTCATTTTCTTAGGGTCCTAATGATACCTTAATTATATTCCTGTGATCACCTTTGCAAAAGTTACCTACGTTAAACAAATCCAACAAAATGATGCCTTCACCCCATTGATGCGTTTGACATGTAATTTTCAAAACCTCATAACTTTTTGCAGAAACGAGATTTTGAGCTGAAACTTGGACTGGAGACCATTTTATGACTTGATTTAACAATCTAAACCAAAATCCAGAAAAAAAATTTTTTGGGCCAAAATAACGTACTAACGCATATGGTCCTTTGACATTTTACTTCAGCATGGCTGCTCTTGTGGTGGCTCATAAAGTCTTTTCTTGTCCAAAATGAGCTGTTGCACAGCTCACAGTCAAATCTCTTTCCAACTTGATGGGCTTCAAAGTAATGTTTATGCATTTCCCTGGAATCTTGCAATTGAAGTTGGCAAATGTCGCAGGTGTAACCATTCTGCTTAGGGTGGTATTTAGAAATGTGGTCCAGGAGGTGTTCCCGAGAGGAGAAAAGGTATGGACAGTTTTTGCACCCAATTACTTCCTGAGCATTATGAACTGTTTTAAGATGTTCCTCCATTTCTTTTGTGGAGATTCTGCTGGTTTTTCTACAATCCTTGCAAATTTGCCAGCTTTCCTTGTCATTAGGTTTGTGGTGCAGAGCCAAATGAAGTTCCACACTTTGACGCAATCGGAATATCTGTGAACAACCGGAAATGGGACAGTGTTTGTCTTTCGGGGCAAGTTTAGTGTCTTCTCCTTCGGAAAGCTCATGATGTTTCTGAAGATGAGCAAAAACGAACTCCAGTTTTTGCTTCGTACTGGTTCTACATTCTTCACATCGGTATTTGCTCTTCTGGGTTAAAATTGACGCAGAGGATCTTTCCTTAACGCCCAACTTGTTGTAGCAGCTGCGACGCAAAAGGAAGTGCTCATGAAGGGCGTATTTGTGAGGAAACACGTAGGAACACTGTTCATTGGGGCATTTTAGAAGGTATTCGGATCCCACGTGCTGAAGTACATGAGCTTCAATCTCAGCGGTTGGTAGTTCCACTCCACAAATGTCACAGGATTGTCTAAGAGGATTAAACTTGGGTGGGGGTATTTCTGAGGGTTTTCGTCTCTTTCTTCGGTTCTTTTTAGGCTCGGGAGAAGGTAGGCGCTTGACTAAGGTGTGGGTTCGATAAGGCTCAAAGCGCACTGAGTCTCCTTCCACGATTCTGAATAATTTTGGTCCTGGAAGACGACTAGGAGGTAGGTCATCCTCATCCTCTTCTTTCGCAGGTTCTTCTGCAACTGCAACAGAATTACTTCCGGTTTAGGTTGAAGACGTACTTTCTTTGGTGAACTTCTTCCGCTTTGGTCTTGGTTCAGGTTCCCAATCCGATTCAGAACTTGATTGATGCTCACTGTTGGCATTATCTTCCTCCCCACTGAACTTATCATCGTCTTTTTCGTCCACCCACTCCCAATCGGAGTCGTTGTCGTTGTCACTGTCTCCTTCCGATTCGCTTTTAACCACTTGCTCATCCACACTGTCAATATTCTGCTTATCATCATCTTCCTTATCCACGTCACTCTCAACCTCTTCCTTGACCTCCACCTCAGAATCCTCCTCTTCATTTTTGTCATTGTCCCCTCCAAAATCATCACCTCTTTCCGGAGATGACGGTACAAACCTCCAATCTTCCACAGGCAAAGGTCGAACTACAAAATCCCCAGAAAATGCATCCTTTTCTACAAAAACCAATAAATTCCTTTATTAACTTAACCGAATTTCACACAAAATCCTTCCAAATCTCTATTTCAATCAATTAAATACTTCTGTCAATCGCCACCCTCCATTTCTGTCCTTTCCCCAGACCACCCCCACTCTTCCCCCTCGCCTCCTTCACAATCTCCTTCTGAATCCCCCGAAACTTCTTCACCAATTCCACCATCTTCAGATAAAGTTCCCTAGCCTCCTTCACCTTATCTCCACACCTATCACACAGCCTCCATCTCCTCACATCCCCTCCAATCTCCTCAAAAACCTGCACAGCATTCAGTTCCAGAACAATTTCCACCACAAAACAGATCAACTTCTCTTCAATCTCCTCCTTCAAGTCTTTCCCCGCTTGAAATGGACAACAGCAAATAAAACAGAGTTGACCTTCCATCTCCTCCCAATCCACCTCACTTCCATTAAGGTCACCTCAAAATTAGTGGACTTCGGGTCCACCGGTCATCTCAAAAGTGACAAGTGACGAATTGAGAGCTTGAGAGCGAGGATCTGGTGAAGAGATGGACTTGCGGAGAGTCAGCTGAGCTCTGTTTACCGTCGCCTGTGGCTCAGCTCTGCTGCTCACTTGACTTGAAGCTCAAAATTGATCCGATCTCTTTCAATTTTAATTGTTGGGTTGCCATGGACACCCGAGGGTTATCCCGGGTCACTGAAGACCTTCAGAGCACTTGCTTCATCTGTGGTGACACACTTGAGGCGATTCTGAAGGGAAGTGGTGACCAGAGCCTGAAATCCTTTGCGATTGAGCACGTGCTGGAACTGAGGGGGAATATTTTGGAGGGGATTTGGAGTGAGGAGAAGGGGGATTTTGGAGGGGACGGGGAGGAGTCTAGTGGCAGGAGATTGGATTTGTGTGCGGAGTGTGCTGACAGGGTGGAGGAAGCGAAACAGCTGTATTTGACACTGGTGGAGGTGGTCAAGAAGTATAGGGGGATTCAGAGAGAAATTGTGGAGGATGTCCGGAGGAGACTGACGAACGAGGAGGTGATGGATGGCAAGAGGAGCAAGTGGTACCAAGCCATTGCTGAGCGTAATGATTAAATTAGTTTGGTTTTTAGATAAAAGTGGTTTGAATTGGGGGTTGAATTTGTAAAAATGATTTGGTTTTTAGGAGAGTACGGGTTTTTGGAGGATTTTGTGGTCAGACCACCGGAGAAATGGACATTGAAGAAAGTACCCTCGGTTTCAGTGGAGAGTGTCGATGAGTCAGATGTTGCACAAGATTACGAAGATGATGAGGCACCTATCTCCCCAGTGGCTGAGACAGAAGAAAATACCCAGGATCCATTGGGTATTCAAATTGAAGCCAAAACTGAGGAGGAGGAGGAGGAGGACGCTGCTGAAGGAATACTCATGGGCGTGGAAATGAAGGAGGGGACACCAGAACCTGTTAAAAGTGAAGCTGAGGAGGAAGAACAGGAAGATGATAGCTGGGAACCCAGTGCCGATGAATTGAGTGAAGAGGAAAATGGTGATTCGGTGACTTCACCCAGTTTCCATTCTGAGTCAGATGAGAATTCTACAAATGGACCACCAAGAAAGAAGATGAAAAGACCGAAAGGCAGTAAGGTGGAGAATTGTGATTCGATGAGTTCACCCAGTTCCCATTCCGAGTCTGATCAGGATTCTACAGATGAACCCCCGACCAAGAAAAGAAAGACGAAGAAACGGAAAGGGAAAAAGTGTCCCGTTTGCGGCGTCCACAAAGCCACTTGGTACCTACCCACCCACATGCTGAAAATGCACGGCATCCAAAAAGACGGCAAGAAGATACCAATAACCCAAACTTGTGACATTTGTGGGGAATCCCTTCCAACCTCAAAAATGGAAGCTCATCTACTTGAACACGTGGGAAAGGAGTACATAAGAAAATGTCTGAATTCCTGGTGTACATTAGTATTTCCTCATCAATTTGCACTAAGGAAGCATCTCCACACTCACAAGAGTTGCTACTACATGGTCCGCCCTTCCAAGGGCTCCTTATCCACTTCAGACCAATTTCTACTAAAATCCAGGGGCAAGTTGAGATGCAGTCAGTGTGGAGTTGGCCTGAGGTCTTTGGAATTCCTCCGCAGTCATCTGAACAAAAAACACGAAGATTGCAGCCCCTCCGAACAAACTCTGTCATGTCCCATGAACCAATGCCTTTCAATATTCCGTTACAAGCAAAGTGTCGAAGTGCACTTGGCATTGGACCACTCCCACAGTTCCGACCTCAAGGCCACCATTTGTGCCCATGGACATCCCTGTGTAGATTGCGGACCAAGCCAGAAAGTTCCTTTTGACCAGATGGAAACCCATTTGAAAACTGTGCACAAAGCTAAAGAAATCCTAAAATGCAGTCATTGTCGCTACCTATTCTCCTCCAAAGAGCATTTAATCAACCACACATATGATCACCACCGCAAGAGCATCTCCACCTATTTCTGTGACATTTGTCCCACTGGAGAGCAGCAATTCAGTACACCCAATAAATGGATACAGCATTATTTCGAGGTTCATGGAATTGGTCGCCAGTACAAATGCGACCAGTGTCCGGCTTTCTTTTTGCAAAAAAGGTTGCTAACGACACATAAGACGGGGCAACATGTCACTGGCAAGTGTGATGTCTGTGGACAGAGCTTTTTGGTTGCTCAGTTATATTACCACAAAAAGGTGGCTCACCAAGAAAAGTCGGATGACAGGCAGGGTGAATCCTCCAAGAAAGGGGACTGGGTTGCCGGGGAGTACAAATGCGACGTGTGTGACAAGCCATTTCAGTACCGGTATGTACTTCAAGTGCATCAAAAGATGGAACATGAGATGGAGGAAGGACAAGAGGGGAAACCCAAAGAAAAGGAGAACGCCAGCGATAGCTCTTTGAAGGAGTCCAGAAGGAAGGATGTCACCAGTGACCAACTTGTCAAGTGTGACATTTGTGACATTCGCTTTACTCCTACACTTTTGAAGCGACACAATTGGCAGGTCCATTCTGACCACCATTGCTCCGTGTGCCAGAAAGAGTTTACACATGAATATGAGTTGGACGAGCACAAACAAACGCACACTGGTCCAGTGACCTGTCCAGAACCGGGTTGCGGGAAAGTGAGTGCAAATATCAGGGCTTTGTATACCCATCAGAAAAGGATACACGAGCAGCCACAAAAGTATATTTGTGAGGATTGTGGGAAGGAGTACACAGATAACCGATGTCTGAAGGAACATCGAAATCTAGTTCATTTGGGGGTCAATGAGTCCTTCCCCTGTCAGGATTGTAGGAAGGAGTTTAAAAGTAAACAGCGTTTGAATGCTCATCGGTACGAAGCTCATTTGGGAGGAAGCGGTGGGGGCGTCTGTGAGGAATGCGGACAGGGCTTTAAAAGTAGTTTAAGGACGCATACCAAGAAAAAGCATGGAAATGAAAAGGAGTGAAAAATTATGTGATTCTTTTACAATTTCATGTTAATAAAAATGTAAAATACAACAGTTAATTTATAATAATATGGATTTCATTTTTACTTTTCATTTCATTTTTATTCACGAAAGAAATTACAAAATATACTTATATTATAGTAGAATTGTTAAAGGGTTATAAGCATCGATTCCCCAAACTGACATAGCATTAGCATTGAGATGTATTTTATCTTTTAGCGTACGTTCTTGTGATTTTGCTTTATAGCAAAGGAAAAAGCAGTTACCGGGTTTAGAACATTACTAATAACTTCTGACACAACACAGGCAAACAATTCGTTAAGATTAGAAAGTAGACAAACGCCCACTTTGAATATTACAACAATTTTAATGGACCTGGACCACTAAAGGTTCCACCCAAGCCCAAAATTTTTGGAATTTTAAAATTATTTTGTACGATCAAATGAATACAAACCTGTTAACAAATACAACTAGTACATTTTCAGCACTTTATCGAATTAAAACAGTTTATTTATTCTAGATATTATGTATGAAATGAAATCTTACTAAAAGTTTCAGATTATGGATTACATTCATCGTAGGGATTAGCTAGATTTTCTTAGTTTTTTGGGCATATGTTGCAATGATTTGCATTGTACATTTTACACTTATCTTCTAAGATTGTATGCAAATAATATAATAAGTTATTGTGATTCCCAACATCTGAAAAAATACACAAACAAGTTAATTAACTTTGTAACTATTTCTGATACAAAATTCAGTAGTAGAGTACGTACATTAGTGATTGTACTAAAAGTTATAGGAAACACATTGCTTCCCTTCAGTGACACGGCGTTATTGTCAATGTCACTAATCAGCACACTCAAAATATCTACCGGAACTTGCTTTCGATTGGTATCGACCAGCAGCCAATCTTTGACTGCGCTTACCTACAAAAATAAATTGCAAAAAGTAAAAATTTCATTGCATTACATTCTATTATTTTGAATACATTATTGGAAACGCTGGCCGATAAAAGTAAGATGGCCCAAGTGATTGCCAGTGAAAATATTACTGGTAGTAAATGAATCGATGCCAAATTCACTTCCTGTGTTACAAAGTAGTCGTGTAATACCAAGGCTATGTAAAAGATGGCCTCCACTAAAAACCCACTAACGTTCGTGCCCAACGTCTGGTTAATAAGTTGAGATAAGTCACGAAGCGTAAAATATTTATTTTTAAATTCTTTCCAGTTCTGGTTTAAAATGGCTGAATGTTTGAGTTGTTTGCTGGCTTGGTATAATGATAAAGCAATTATTAAAATGATCAGGTCACTGTATAAGCTCACTATTCTCCTGGAAATATAAACAAATGAATAAAATGAACACCTTTTTCTATAAATCAGAAATTTCAGTGAATATCTTACCGATTTATATAACCGATTGCTCCAAGTGTTCCAATTATCACATCAGTTATAGATGCATCTTCTAGTAAATCAGTTGTATTTTTTATATGAAGAAAGAATGCTTGTTTTGATGAGTTTATTATAACTTTAGAAATGTTGCTTTTTGCATCACGATGCGTTCTAAAAATCACATATATTCGTAGTACGGCAACTAAAAAGTGCAAAGTGCATAAACAAATTGCCAGTAATTTAGATATCAATTCCTTTTTATTGAAGCAGTTCCGTTTGTGTTTGTTTTCAGGAACTTCTAAAGTTAGCCCACATTTTTCAATACTGTTGGCAATATTGAGAAAGGTATCTTGCTTTGTCCAAAGCTGTGCCAATAGAATCCCATTTTTTGCACAATGCAAAGTAATTGTGGTTATTATATCAAAGAACTCTCGAGGCTTTTTACGTTCTTCCCATTTAAGTCTTCGGATATCGTCCAGGAACCAAAAGTAGGCAAAAAACGTAGCCAAACCACAATATAACTTTTGAGGGAACCAGGTATAAACAGAGTATTGATTTTGGTTATTCCATTTTAAACGAAACGGACCAACTCCCAAGAAGAATGTGAAATCTAAATAGGTTTTTAAAAAGATGGAAAGGCTGGGACGATATTGTAGGGAGTGCGTTTGAGAAGCTATTGGTTCCTTCATATTGTCAACTTGAAAACTAATTTCTTACATGTTTGTCCCAAAAAATGCGAGCACTCTAGCGTTTTTAATATTTTAATTCCATTGACTATAAATTACTCTGCCATTTAAAAGTACACCTTATTAATAAGCAGAACCACCCAATGTTACAATACTGCAATGCAAAATGAAAAGTAAAATGGTTTAACATAATAGATCGGCAATATGTATGACTCCGTATAATATTCCAAGTTGGTACAAGGCAACTACTTTCATTAAATTGATATTTCTTCCATTTAATCATACTCAGAACTGATTAAATGGAAAAGTATAGGTAAATTAAAAACTCGACTATGACGACAATGATTTTGCATTTGCACTTGAAAATGAAAAATTCGGTGCTCTCATTTTTCTGCAAACTATTTACAACATTTCTGTTTTCGTGATTTGGTGCAGGCAAGTTGCCTGAGGCAACAGCTATTGATCACAACTTACCTATTCAGCATGTTTACTTCAGGGATCTAAATTTACATTTTGGAATATATTTTAATTGTTCATTTAGTATTTTAGTATATAAAAGACGACCGGACAGGCACAAAACCAAAGCAGAGTAAGCTGAGAGGACCTTAGGTAATCCCCGTGGAAATCGATATCATATTATTTTTATAAGAATATATCGATCGATTATTTAGTTTCATCATTTTATTTAGCTTTATTACACTTTATCTTACATATAAGCTAAGT
The DNA here is from genome assembly GCA_029691765.1 of Entomobrya proxima. Classification (NCBI taxonomy): domain Eukaryota; kingdom Metazoa; phylum Arthropoda; class Collembola; order Entomobryomorpha; family Entomobryidae; genus Entomobrya; species Entomobrya proxima. The sequence continues at coordinate 43,018,994 of CM056169.1, read as the reverse complement.
TTACCAAATGTAGCATTTTAGTATTACTTTTAGCTATCTTTTAAAAAATCTAGTTAGCTTTCTTTTAACCTTTCTAAACTACAACTTCCTGTTAAAACAATAAGATCGCATCAAAAATCCGTGCTACCAGATTCCTTGAGAAATCTCTTTTAAATTGATGATCCATCTTAAAGAAAGGCTTATAAATTACTCCAACTGATTGTAATGAAACTATAAGTTTCTTCAACACTAAATGTTCTAGTTTTAATTTGGTAGTATACAAAGTGTTAGTTCTGTAGGTTGCATTAATCATGTTTTGACATTTTTGTAGCATTAGTTTAGAGGAACTATGTAGTCCAGACGCTAGCACAACCACAAGCAGTATAGCAAGCATTCCTCCAATGCCAATAATTAGCAAATAAATCTGTATTGGAATTATATGTTTTGCTTTTACAACCACCCAACTGCACACCAGTACAGCCCAAAACCCGGCGGATATTACCATAGACATGGATTCACTTGTCATTTTTTCTAATACTGAGACCACTAAAAGGCCTCTCGTGTACGTTCGTAGAATTGCAAGAATTGTGTCAGAGTCTTGGCGTGAGATTAATAGAGCCTGAAAAATTTGAAGCAGCTTGTGCATGTCATGCAAGTGCTTAGCGATGGTAATTTGAGTTTTAATTAAAAGTTTAAATTGTATTTTATATAGCGTGACAATGGTCTTTAATACTCATCACATGGAAATCGAAATTTTTGATAACCTGGCAACTTTTTATTGATGCTATTGATTTTTCTCCCATCTACCAGTTCTAAAGCGCAAACCTGTTCAAGCTATTCTTTCAGAAGACATGGACACTAAAATATTTTCCACTATTATTTTGACATATTTGCATTTATTTTGTTTCAGTAGCACAACATCACTTCCAAAAGTTTCCGATCGCTACACGTTTTGTGTTGCTTACCTGATTCGCCCTACTAATTTCACCCAGCAGCATTTTAGTTATATCAGGCAGCCAGCCTTACAAACAACATTGGATCTACTAAATAGCAATTTTGCAATATATCAGGATAATATTGAAACGAAAGCAAAGAAAAAATGTCCCATTATGCTTTGGCAAATAGTGGACACCAAGTTGAAGCTTTACCAAGTTCATTACAGATGGAAAGAGACAACTGCAGAAAAAGCACAGGAATATGACAATTCCTACACCAAACCTGTGTTAAACTTTCGGAATCGTGAACTAAACCATTGTACACTTATAATCTCGTCTCTTGATCAGATCAACGAACATCGCATATCAACTTCGCGCCAGCCACTAACTGGTTGGACGCTGTGGTTAACGGATGTGGTAGGGCAATATAGATCCATTCGACTTTGCGTACATGCTGTTATGCTGGGACTTACTACAAATCCACACGAAATTGAACTACTTCGTAGGAGGTCTGTAAATGGAAAGTCCATTTCTTTTTGGATTTTCCAGTCACCAGTTCCAACGTTTGCTGTTATGATTCAAACTCGGATACTCAAATATTGTTACAACCTATGCTACAAAGTTAGTTCAATAATACCTGTTTGCACGGACTGTCGTAGTGGAGAAGAACGCGATGCTCTACAAATGTTCAACAACGTAGAGCATCTTGTAAAATGGGAACTTGAAACAATAATTCGGGCAAAAGCTCTTGTTATTTGTCAATATTCTAAGCTATATTTTCACACTGAAAACTGTCCGTATCAAATGACTCTTCAGAAATATTCAGACCACTCAGGTGGTAGGAAATACTACTGTCCCGACGGCAACACAATTATCTATAATACACTTGCCCAAAAGTTAAATCATACTGTGCTTTACGATGCCTCAGCCAGAGATAAAACCAGTTTGGATTTGTATTACCAAAATAAAGTATATGCCAGAGCTACAGCCTTTATATTTGCTAAATTTTTAGCAGAAGCTTATGGGGCTCCAAAGGATCGAATTGAGCAAGTTGGTATTGTGTTTTGGCGTACATACACACTACCAATACGCTACCCGGTAACAAAAGACGAAAATACAACATCCACTATATTCAATATTTTAGCTACTCCTTATGATTGGTACTGCTGGATGTTCCTTTCCCTGTCATGCCTCACCATGTTATTGTTTTTTATATTCAGAGGGAAAATACAAGGACTTTATAAGCAGGTAAAAAACTCAAACTTGGCTACTGCCTTCATAAATGTAGTTGCCATGGTATTTGCACAAAACTCGGAAAGGTCATTGATTTGCGTATTATTTCTGGAGGCGTTCTTTCTCCTTTGCTTTGCGTACAATAGTTTCATGACCGGAAATATGATAGCACCACCTAGTCCATATATTATGGAAACTCTAAGCGAGGTTTTGAATAATGGGTACAAGTTTTCCCTGAGCAAGGTTGAAGCAAAAAAACATGGAACGGCTGCTTTGAAAAAAACTCGTCAACAATTAACAAGTTATGCGGAAACGGGATTAAAATCCGAAGGTTTCAAGCTTAGTCGTGATGATGACAAAATTTGGACCATGGTTCAGGATGACTTTGGATATTTGTGGTATCACTCGAAAGCCATTCGAAACCCGTTCGATATAACCTCCATGGATTTAAATTATGTAGATGTTTTGGGAAGTTATTCAACCAGTGATGGTAAGCGGGTAGTCTGGAGAACGGCTAAGAAACGCTATGGATTGGAAATGCATTTGAGTATAGTTCACGCAAAAGTCAAAATTGCTCTTGAAATGACACGAATTTTGAACAAAATCTTGTATGAAAGTGGTATAAGGTACTTTTGGGAAAACATGATAGAAAGTTTTAAACAGACTAGAACTGGAGACGAAAATGACTTGGCTGAAGCAGTTGAGGAGCTTAAAGTGGATTTGAGATTGCTAGGCGTTTTTGTCCTTAGCGGCATACTAGTAGCAGTCTCTAGCTTCGTGTTCTTGTTTCATGAACTTCGGGCACACAAAATAATTAAGTTGTGGATTGGGAGGTTTATATCTAACATACAACGGCTAAGTAGATTGATTAATCTGAAATATCGAAACATTAAGAGAAACGGTATTGTTTTAACACATGTGCAAGTAAAACGCAAAATATGAAAATGCTACCACTGGCTTAGTAAAATATATTCCATTTTCACAGATTTCTGCAGTTTAGTGCTGTGAGTTCATTGTATTCTAGTTTCCTGGAATCTTGTTAAAAGTTCCATATCAAATGATTAACATAATTATAACCTCAAAAAATTATAGATTTTCTAAAGGATTATAGTGTCTAAGTGATTTGTAATTTATAAATGTACGTTTAAAAGAAAATTTTATTCAATGATTTTACTATTTATGAAAATTTTTAATAAGTTAATATCAATTAATCGTAATCCCGGACCCATTGTAGGTTTACACTTATCTTCTAAGATTGTATGCAAATAATGTAATAAGTTATTGTAATTCCGAGCATCTGAAAAATACACAAACTAATTAATTAACTATGTAACTATTTATGACACACATTTCAGTAGTAGAATACGTACATTAGTTATTGTACTAAAAGTTATCAGAAACACATTGCGTCCCTTTAATGACACGGCGTTATTGTCAATGTCACTTATCAGCACACTCTATATATCTACCGGAACTTGCTTTCGATTAGTATCCACCAGTAGCCAATCCTTGACTGCGCTTACCTACAAATAATTTGTAATGTTTGCAATAAGTAAAAATAGTTTCATTGCATTGCATTCCTTTATTTTGCATACATTATTAGAAACGCTCGCCGATAAAAGTAAGATGGCCCAAGTAATTGCCCGTGAAAATATTACTGGTATCAAATGAATTGATGCCAAATTCACTTCCTGCGTTACAAAGTAGTCGTGTAATACCAAGGCCATGTAAAAGATGTCCTCTACTAAGAACCCACTAACGTTCGTACCAAACGTCTGATTAATAAGTTGAGATAAGTCGCGAAACGTAAAATATTTACTCTTAATTTCTTTCCAGCTTTGGTTTAAAATGGCAGAATGTTCGATTGCTTGCTGGCTTGGTATAATGATAAAGCAATTATTAAAATGATCAAGTCACAGTATAAGCTCACTATTCTCCTGGAAATAAAAAGGAATAAAATGAACAGCTTCTTTTATAAATCAGAAATTTCAGTGAATATCTTACCGATTTATATAACCAATGGCTCCAAGTGTTTCAATTATCACATCAGTCACTGATGCATTTTCTGGTATATCAGTTGTATTTTGGGTATAATGAAGAAAGAATGCATGTTTTGATGAACTTATTAAATCTTTGGAAGTGTTTCTTTTTGCATTATGATACGCTCTAAAAATCAGATACATTCGAAGTACACAAATTAAAAGTGCAGACTGCATATACAAATGGCTAGTAATTTAGATACCAATATCTTTTTATAAAAGCAATTCCTTTTGTGTTTGTTTTCAGGAACTTTTAAAATGAGCCCACATTTTTCAATACTGTTGGCAATATTAAGAAAGGTGTTTTGTTTTGTCCAAAGCTGCGCCAATAGAACACCATTTTTCGCACAATGTAAAGTAATTGTGGTTATAATATCAAAGAACTCTCGAGGCTTTTTACGTTCTTCCCATTTGAGTGTTCGGATATCGTCCAGGAACCAAATGTATGCAAAAAACGTAGCCAATCCACAATACAACTTTTGAGGCAACCAAGTGGAAAGAGTGTATTGATTTTTGTTATACCATTTTAAACGAAACGGACTAACTCCAAAGAAGAATGTAAAATCAAAATAGGTTTTTAAAAAGATGGAAAGGCGATAATGTGGGAAGTGCGTTTGAGAAGCTAATAATTCCTTCATATTGTCAACTTGAAAACTAGTTATTCACATGCTTGTCCCATCACAAAAGGACTAGCACTCCAATTGCCATTATTTCTTCCTTTGTTCCATTGACCACCAACTATTTTGTCATGTAAAATTACACCCTAAGTACAAGCGGTAACCACCCATTGTTATAATAATGTAATGCGAATTGAAATTGTAAAGTGTTTGAATTATTGTAATAGACTGACAAATTATTTGATGACTCATTATAAAATTTCAAGTTTTTATAGCCAACTGCTTTCATTTAATTGATATTTCTTCCCTTTAATCATATTCATAAAAGATTAAATTGAAAAATATAACTTAAAACTCGGCTATGACGATAATGATTTTGTACTTGCACTTGAAAATGAATAATGCCATACTATAAACTTCTTTCTTTTTCTTGCACAAATCAATTAAATTCTTTTAAAGTGGAACATTGCATCCAAAATGCCAACTACATGTACAAAATTTCTGTTTTCGTGATTTGGTGCAAACAGCAGTTATTGATCCCAGCTTTCCTATTAAGCGCTTCTACTTCAGGGCTCTAAATTTATATTTTGGAATACAATTTTATTGTTCCTTTAGTATTTTAGTATATAAAAGTCGACTGGACAGGTACAAAAGCAAAGCAGTGAGGGCCTTAGGTAACCCCGCTTAAATCAATAATATTTTATTTTTTAAAGAAAATCCTTATATCGCTTATTCAGTTTCAACATTTTATTCAAATTTATTACGGTTTATCATACATATAAGCTAAGTTTACTATACACAGCATTTTAATATTGCTTTTTGTCATCTTTTAAAACATTTGTACATACCTGTCTTCTAACCTTTCTAAACTACAACGTCCTGTTAAAACAATAAGATCGCATCAAAAATCCGTGCTACCAGATTCCTTGAGAAATCTCTTTTAAATTGATGATCCATCTTAAAGAAAGGCTTATAAATTACTCCAACTGGTTGTAATGAAACTATAAGTTTCTTTAAAACTAAATGTTCTAACTTTGATTTGGTAGTACACAAAGTGTTAGTCCTGTAGTATGCATTAATCATATTTTGACATTTTTGTAACATTAATTTAGAGGAACTGTGTAGTCCGGACGCTAGCACAACTACTGCACACAGTAGTATAGCAAGCATTCCTCCAGTGCCAAAAATTAACAAATAAACCTGTATTGGAATTATATGTTTTGCTTTTACAACCACCCAACTGCACACGACAATAGCCCAAAACCCCGCGGAAACCGCCAAAGACATTGTTTCACTTACCATTTTTTCTAATACTGAAAGCACTATAAGTCCTCTGGTGTACGTTTGTATAATTGCATGCATTTTGTCAGAATCTTGGTGAGACGTTAATAGAACCTGGAAAATTTGAAGCAATGTACAGCCTTTATTAACGCCTATTATTAAAAGCATTACAACAAATACTAAAGTTCTAGCTGTTTCAAAACCGACAGTTACTGTAATCGTCCGAATAGTAAACCAAACAAACTTCATTGAAGTGCTTTGCTGATTGTAGCATCCAAAAATGTCCGAAAGCACAAAGTAATAGGGATCAAAATTAAAATATAAAGCACAAGAAAAAACTATGTAGGGCCCTGGTTGCACAACCATAATTAATAGTAGAAGAACATAGTCAAAAAGTCTTGTTGTTGTGCTTGATACCCGATATGATAAGTTATCATTGATAACCCTGTAAACCAAAGAAAGGACCTTATTCAAGTTCTTACTAGCCTGGGACCCTATCTTATTTTCTCAACTACACGTCGCGTGGTTACAATTAATAGCTCGTTTGAAAGAGCCACTTAAGTACTATTAAACAGCAGTCCGTTTATGTCCATATCCGGGTGCGCACTGTCCGATTTTTGCAAAAGCATTTCGCAAAAATGAGCTTCAGAGCTACAACCCAGGTACAACAATTATTCATTGCTTGACAACCACAACTCCAGTGGTTACAAATAATAGCTCATTTGAAAGAGCAATTTAAGTACGTTTATATAGCAGTCCGGTTTTGTTCAGATTTAAGTGCGCATGATACGAGAAATTGATTTAAAAATTACGAGAGGGTCCCAGCTTATTGATAACTTGAATATGGCCCTTTATAATAGAAAATTAACTCCAAAATGTTTTTAGCAAAAATTCAAATAATTACCTGCAGGAATCAGATCTTCAAAATTTAGCAGCTGGTTTAGACCACTTAGAAAGTCAATATTTCTCCAAAATAGGGCCACACAAACCACGAATACTCCGCAAGCGATTATGGCAACAATGTGCAGACCCAAAGTACCAATGTCGTACTCCTGTTTTGAACTTACAAAAATGTGTGTTATTACGTCGTAAAAGCAACCGCCGACAACAACTAGGTGTAAAAGTACAAAAGTGCACAATCCACACACATTTCGTTTGGTGAGGTACAACGAAATTTGTGAATAATCTGAGTTCCATTCCAAGTAAAATTTTGGCATATAAAAGTATTCCCAATTCAACAGCTTGAAAGCCAATGCTTCAGCAGGCGTTAGAGCCTTCGGTTTGGTTGCGAATTTAGATGGGCGATATTTCTTCATATTGATATTAATTCTAAAATTACCGGAAGGAACTTGAGGTTCTATAAAAAAAACTTCTCTCATAAGATACTTGCGCTGCAAGTTTTGATTGTTTTGTAAGCACCGTTGACTTATTATCCAATGGGAAAACTAGAAAAGTTGTTGCTTTAGGAAATTTTTGAATTTTCCTTTGTCGGACACCGTGAAAAATTTTTTCTTTACTTGATTTTTATATATATGCTAAAGCAAAGCTTAAAAGATACCAAGGAATTAGAAAAGGAGTAGAAGCAGCCAACATTTGATGTAAATACATAATTTAGTGTTTTTCAAACAAAAATCATATTCAATAATTCGATATCAACTTTTTGCTTTCCAGACTTTACATAGCAACTATATTGGTACCTGTGCTTGGTTAAAACGAAATTTGAGGTTTGTACAGAAGTCGTATAGTCTCTTCACTATTTCCCAGTTTTAGGTCAGTATTAGACAACAGCTTCACATATTGGACGGAACTCAAGCTCCGTCTCGTTAAAGTTACTGCTTGCTGAAAAGCGAATTGTCAAGGAATGATTTATTTTAATTGCCTGCGACAATAGCAATACATGTGATGTTGGTAATACTTTGGTTTTTGTATAAGTTATCCGCATTTAAATATGACAATATTTTAAAGGAACACTAATATCGATCGGTAAAAATCTTTGTATAAATATACGCACGAAATCAAAAAATCATGTAACTTCTATTTCTCTCTAGGTATTATTTAAACTAAAACGATAAACCAAAAAATTCATAAGCAGCGAGTCATAGTATGTTATATACCATAAATACTTTTAATTCTTCCAGTTGAGTACAAAGCTGATTGTATAATCCATAATTGTTTGCAACAAGTCTAAGCACGTTGTTGACTTGAAACTAAAAAACGGACCCATTTTTATAACAAATGGTTTAATTGCTGTCGCTTGTTTGCGTTCAACGATTCCCATCCTCTGGCATTTCCAGTATTTTATAAACTTCCCCGTATGTATGCCTGGCAATGATGAACTCCGGCAGAAAAACATTAAAAGCCAATAAACTGTGATACAAATTAAACAAAGGCACACTAGCAACAGCTTTTGTTTATCATTGGCTTTGTTGTAATAAACAATGACAAAATAATTTACAATTACGCACACAAATAGTCCAACTAAAGTCATTGTTGGAACATAAAATTCTAAAGTTTTGTTAAAAACATCGGTTATAATTCTCAACTGATTGTGAATTTTCATGTAATGTTGAAATACAGTGGGTTTTGATACACCGAGCATAATTGGTTTTCTATATTCAGGATTGCTCCGCGGTGATATTGAATCTACCTTAGAGCTTGAATGAACTTTATATAACACACAAAGCAATATACTGATAGTTTTGCTGTACAGATTTTCTATTTTACTTACTCTATTTGTGCAAATTATCTGCTGACTTTCGTTCAAGTTTTGTAGTGACATCGTTTTAACAACATAGCAAAAGTTTATGCCATGTAAAATAACTGTAAATACTACGACGGTGATAACAAAAAATGTTGGAAAATTAATCAGAGCTGCTATAATGTGTCTCGGCGTTTCCGAAACTATGTTTAGTAGTATTAAATTTATCGGATCAAAATCAAATATAAATGGAAATATGGCACCAGCAACAGGTGAAATTAGACTTCCAAATACAATACAATATGATGTGAACTCGTACATATCGGGAATATGTTGAAGGTTAGGGAATCCTGCAGGCTGTACTTGCACCAATGCATATACCGCATTAGTTATACTAATCAATTCATACAACCTTAACTGAACAGCTAGAATCGTTACCAATGCTTGTAACATACAGCTTGTTAGAAAACAATATGCGATAATTTCTACGGAAAATAAATTAGAGGTCTTGTCAATTCCATTAATAAGTGAGACAAGATGGCAGACTGCGTACACAAACCTAATCAATGTTACATATTTCGTTATAGTCCATAATGGTGTTTTTAAGAGTTTGTTTGAGACTTTGTTTACTTTAAACTTCTGTTCAGTAGTACAATAGTAACACGGGGGATCAAACAGTTTTTGGAAGAAAACGTGGATGTTGATAATGGCTTCACCAAATCCCATTGTGCAAAAGTTTGAAACTTGAATTCCGTAAACGAATAAAGCTGAAGGCAATACGACTATTTGAAGAAAACCTCAATTATTTGTATTTGTGTATGCATTTGTATTTGATGATTTGAGAAGTGTTTGAGGATTAACACGACACATTAAAGGCAATTTTACGTCTGCAATTCTGCACACAATATTGTGATGTTTTATATTTTAAAACTCACTCCAATGGGCTTGATTTAATTTTCTTTCTTAATAACGTTCTTGAACTAGCAGATAGGTCTCACAGTGAGTAAATTTCCACAAAAGCACCTTCAATTAAACTAACAACGGTTGCTAAACCACTGCACACCTTCCATATACTACTAATAAACTTTCTATGGATATTGTTCTATCTCTGTATCTCGGTAGTTTAAATGCAGTTTGTTTTAAATTTGAATATAATTTAGCCTTGACACAATTCATATCAAAACATGCAACTAAAAGTTTAATAAGAAATTTCTGCAATTCTATACAACAGATTGTCCATAATTGAGCCAATTTATAGCGTATAACATAGAAATTTTTCAATGTTTTAGGATTTATTCAACGAATTATTGTTGTTGTATATATTCAGTTTTTTAACTAATTGAAAACTACGTAAATTCGACCTAGATCCTTGGAGGGTACAAAGCCCTTATTTTTGTCTCTAAGTTTAAAAAACACTTACATTTTTCATTGCCTTCAATTGCTGTCTGCATTTATGTCAATTTAAAATCCAGTTTGGACCAGTAATTTTCATTAAATTAGTAATCAATCAAGCACGAAAAATTACATGCTTCATAATTTGTGCAATGTTCTTGAAGAGAGTGGTATTATCATTGGAACGTGGGGCAAACAAAATAAGGATTTTTTTATTCACATAAGAACATGGTTACTTTCAACGACAAATCAATTTTACAACAGTAAAGGTATTATGCACTTATACCGAGGTTAAAAATATGTAGAAAAACACGTCACTAATTTCATCTGCACTTTTTCAGCACTTACTAGTATCTGCTTATGCAAAACAACAACGACAGGGACCATAAACAAATTTTGAGTAGAACACACGGTCGTTGTTGTTGTTGTTTTAAACTAACATATACCAGTAATACCAATTCAAGTTCTACTTTTTTAAACTGAACTTCCAAAAATGCAGCAGTAATTATAAACATATATTCATTTGCAATTTTTAAACTTGTAATCAATCCAATTCGACTAGCGTTGCTTGCTATTGTATTACGAAAGGGTAAAGCCATCGACGGGTTTACCTCATTTCCAGATCTATCCAGTATCGTTTCCTTCTGATTTTCTAAAAATGGAAGCTCACGCGAGCGAAAGGGTTCTTTCTATGCTAAAAGTGCATATACATATTTATGCAGGACCGTACTACGAAAAAGTGTACCTAACGAAAATGAAACTGTTTTTGAAGTAGTTCCGATTCATACTTGCACACTTTGTTAGGTACACTTTTTCGTAGTACGGTCCTGCATAAATATGTATATGCACTTTTAGCATAGAAAGAACCCTTTCGCTCGCGTGAGCTTCCATTTTTAGAAAATCAGAAGGAAACGATACTGGATAGATCTGGAAATGAGGTAAACCCGTCGATGGATTTACCCTTTCGTAATACAATACCACAGAGAATCGATTTTATGCTGGTGACAAAGCTCCATATTAACATCACTGTCTTACAAGTACCTTGAACTTGAACTCTGTCATGCATATTATGGAAATACAGTGAAGGTATACCATTTGTAAGAAGCTTATACATATAAAGTGCAATGATTAAGTGGCGTAAGCCTACTCATAATTTTGTCGTGTTTGTCTGTCTGTCCTCGAGACGGTTACAAAGAACTTAAAGCTGCAGACTAAACTTGGCACACAAGTACCGTATATGATCATATGGTCTATTTGTGTGCTGTAAAATTTGTTCGAGTTTCATGGAGCGGAGTTATTAAAAACGATAGCGTTAACGTCATCAGGCGTTACTTGTTTAAGCTAAGCATATATATATTGTATTCGTTTTTTCTAAACTTAGCCATGGGGCGCGTTTGAATTTGGTCATGATTTTAAACTGTACATATTCAATGCATAAGCGTAGCCTTATTTTGCAGTTTAGGTATACGGTACTTTGATACGCCTTTTGTATATATCACTTTATTAGGTTGCTGCTTCGGCAACAGAGCTACCAATGATATTGTTTTCCGTTGATTTTATTTTTCATACAGACTTATTTAAGGTATGCATCAATATAAGCAAGCAATTATTATTGATTTGTTATAGATGTATGTGGAAACGAGGAAGTAAACCAGGTTATATTTAAAGGTTTGAGTACTGCACTCAGGACTAATGAGTAGTACCTGAATCCGGAATTACCAGGGTTTTCAAACAGCACAAACACAAGCGTTTTTCCAGACATAGCACGTACAAAAATATAAGTTTCCTGGTTAAATAAAAGACTTAGAAACAATCCTCTATCAACTATATTTTAAGCTAGTAGAGCCTGATTATATCTGTTTATTTCAAAATGAATATTAGTGAATGTCTTATTTATTTTTCCATTTTGTGTCTGGTTTATTGTAAGGATGAAGTATTTGACCCAATTTCAGACTGTTTATTAAGAAATGGATACGCGCATATATTCAATTGCTTACGTTCACTTGTAGACCAAAAATCACCTGACATCACAACTTTTCGAATTGAAAATTTGGACCAACTTCTTCAGCAATTTCAAAGTAGCTGCAATCCTTTTGTAAATATAATCAACTATTTGGAGGTGGATATTGCACCAGTGAACATTCCTGTAACCATCATAGGTATACGAAGACAATTACCCCCTTTTCAAAAATCCAACTTTACTGGACACAAAGTTTATGAAAAATATAGGGCAAGCCGGCCACTCAAAACAGAAATTAAACTAAGTGTGATTAAGCAAGGAACAGCTTTTGACAGTAAGCTTATTTCCAGGTCGTGGTGCGGCGTAACACAAATTCACTTGTTTATGCCCGAGTTTATTATTTCCCACTGGGATAGAAAAATATATAGTTTTCGCCCTCAAACTGGATCTAAAAAATTAGGGCTGTCTGAAATGTCCGTGCCAGTGTTTCACGTTATCGTTCCAGTTCATTACAATCCTTCGTATTTAACTTCTGTGTGTAAATGGATGTCTAATAAAATTCTTGATACTGTTCTGGACCGTAGAAGAAATTACCCTGATACTGCGGAAAACCTCGCATTTGTTTTAACAAATGAACTAGGAAATAATGGTAGTGTGTTTTCTGTTAACTTGTTAGAATATCATGATTCTACAAAAAATTGCGCTGGAATAAACTTAAACATAACTACCTATTCAAAAATGTCACCTGAACAAATTGTGTTGTTTGAGTATTCCAGACAAATTCAAACAGCATCTGTGTCTGGTTTTAAGCCTGTGTCAGAAGACGTAGGTCGCTACCTAACTTTAGCTTCTCAAAGGGATTACGAGAAACAACTTAAAACCAAGCATGAAATCTCTAGTAAGAGGTTTTACTTTGCACTTTCTCAATTAGCGGTATTACTTTTGTCCAATTATACGTATTTTGTATCCCACAATAGAAAATGCTTTGCTGGCAGAAATGGCTACATGGTTTTATCTAGTAGTGACAATTGTAGTTTCTTAACATTAGCAAAGCCTAGCATAAAGCTCCGATTTACAAATGACTTAATGTTTTTTCAAACCCATCACCATATTGTAGTTAAAAATCATTTCAAAATGTTACGGTTTGTTGCTTGCGGTCAGCGAGGCTTAAACTCTTTTCCATTCCAAGAACTCTACAATGTTTTTGATACGTATATTTGGTGTGCAATATTAGTATCAATGGTTCTGCTTGCTTTTACCATTCAAAAATCTTTTAGGACAGGCAAGTACTCTTTTAAGGTTTTTGACAATTTATTCCGTTTGGCAAAAATCCTTCTGGAGCAAGGCGACCCGTTTCAGTCCTACATGGAACGTAATTATCATTTTAGGATACTATTGTCTGGACTATTTCTAGGGGGAATGGTGCTAAGTAATGCTTACAAAAATGACAATGTTTACAACATGGCTTTGCCAAGATCTCCTCTTCTTTACGAAACGCTTGATCAATTAAAAGCGGACGGTGTGCCAATCTATAGTAGAATGCAAGAAAACACCATGGGTATTTTTATTGGCGAAAAATTTGTTTTACGTACCCGCATACAGGAGGCATTTTATCTACGTTATCTATCTAAACAGATATCAAAACAAGAGAATGAGCAAAAACGCATGATGAATTCTACCTCCTGGTATGAGAAAAATCATACGATATTTTTTGTAACCCCGATTGAAAACTTTAACGACAACATAATTCCTCGACTAAAAACTTTAAAATTAGAAGTAACAACAGAAGTAGGTAGCGTGTTAAAGGAAATGCGATACTTTCATTCCGAACTCTATCGTAATGCAACAGCAATGTTACAGTTACCCATTATCAAACTTGCACTAGCCTCCAGGTATTATAAGGCGGTATTTGATAAAACTTTAAATATGATCAATTCTTTAGTTCCGCTTATGAAAATTGGCTTACTAAATGTGAGTGATACCAAACTCATAAACAAAGTAGATACGAGTTTCAAACAGATAATTGTAAAGGAACAGCAGGTTATCATTGAAAACGTTATGATGGCATGCAACAAAAGTGCACTAGTATTACCAGACTATTTATCGTCGGAATATTTTAAGAAATTGAAACGCGCTGGGAAGGGTCCAGTATCCTTAGGAAAAAATACATTTGCCACACCGCATATTGGAATAACAATCTCAAATTATGTTCCAAATTATATGTTGCTTAACGCAAAACTTCTAGTGGCGTCCGGAATTGTAGACTGGATGACAAAAACTCCAGATCTGCCAGGCGGTTACAGTCAAGATGTATCACAAGAACCTCAGAGTGCTTCGCTGAGTGGTAACATTATTGTGATATTTGCTGTGTATTTAGTTGGGTGTGCATTTGGTCTGATTGTCATTGTTATTGAGTCAAAGTCAAAACGAAATTTTAAGTGTGGTATGTTTTGCAACGTGTGTTTAAAATTGAACATAGCAGAGCTATATTTAAGAAGACGTTTGTCGAAAGTAGCCAAGTTAGTATTAGGAAAGCACTGACAATATCATTGAAACGAATTGTAATTAATAAATAACCCTAATTTTAAAATAAACGTGAAACGTTTTTAAACTTAGTAGCATGTTTATTGTAATATTTACAAAATTCATCAAATCCCATTTATGATTCATCACGTATATATTACATACATATTATCGTTACTCATGATAATATGTTTTTAGCAGAGACTATTGCTATATGGGTAAGCTTGAGTGTTAATAGATATTTTATTCTTAGGAACTTAACACTCATATATCTTCCAAATGAAGGCAGTTACATCGCATAAGCAAGATCGTTTTAGGTGGTGGCATGCTTTAATATAAATTAATTTGCATTTGATTTTAAGGCATCAACTAACTGGGGCTAATATTGTTTCGTTTTCCAAATGAAATGACAACACACAAAAAAATTTAACGGTTTAAAATACATATAGACAGCAACTTCTGGAAATGCTACAAGTCGGTCTGAAAGCAGATCACCAAATATGTCGCCATTGTTGCGAAAACCTGAAAACAGAATAATTTAGTATAAATTGTCAATCAATCAATAATAGCAACATTGTAAACAATTTTTAGATATCATACACTGGCAACTAGTCCATAGGTCACCGGAATAACATTCCCCACCTTTACTGCCACTTCACATGAGTTGAGTTGATCCAAATAGACAGCAATGTCACTAGACGGTTGCACCAGACCTCTGTTTTTAGGAACAAACAGCCAACTCTTTAACACAGTGGACTTTTGATATACATCGGCAATGAGACCAAAGAACACAACGGTCATTAAGACGTTCAACGTCAGCCATAGAACTTTAACCCACTCTTGGTTTGTATCCTCAACTAACTCTTTTATGGTAATGGCATAGTAAATAATTACTTGGCCAACAGTACAAGTAATCATATGACCAATAACACTGTTCACACTATTTGCTAAATTTGTCAGTTCAATCCAAAAGCTTTCAATGCTTTTCCAGTTTTGTTCACCACTCTGTAGAAAAGCTTCACACTTTTTGGTAGAGTTCCACAAAGTTCCAATCATGACTATAAGAAAGGTTATTCCTAGTGTGGATAATAACTGAAAATGTGCTCTGACAATACCAAGCAGTATTTCAGTGAAAGGATTGTTTTGTTTCTTCCAACTTTCAAATGTCCTTGATGCTCCGGACAATATTCCAACTGAGCTAAAAACTGCACACAGGAAAAACGCAAAACTTTTGCTTTGCCGCCAGGACCCAGATTGCTTATTTGGCAAATTTTCAAGGACTTTTAGCACGTTCATAATTTTTGTCGGCTGACGCCATGTACAATAAACCATGCACGCCGAGAATATCATATATATCAAACTATTAATGTTTCGAAAATGAGTTACCAAATTTTTGGTATTGCTTGAAAGCCACTTTTCATGAGCGTGCAGAGTAATACCAAGGAATAACAGTAATAAGCACAATGTTGTATGTAGCCAGTGACTCTTTATCGTTCGTGAATTTCCTTTATGAACAAAGCGCACTGGTGACACTAAAAGGTAGAATCCAATGCTTAGCAAATATTCTATCAAATTTGAGAACATTCTGCTGAGAAACTAACTTCTAGCTTTTACAAAAGTCATGCAAAATATTTCTTGAAATCCAGAAGGCGACGTGGTACGACAACAGTTCAATCCAAATTAAGAATATGTGGACGTTTTTGAGACAACTAAAATGTGTGCCTAATATATAAGTATATTGGCTTACAAATAAGCATAATAGAAAATAAGGATGAGTTTTTTGTTTAGCAAACATTTATAATGTAAAACTATAATTGCTGACGCCAAAACAAGCAATATTTGTGTAAATATCAAGACAGATAACAACCTGTACAAAACAATATATTGATGGAGACAATCATTCTTGCAATAAAAAAGGATCATCCAAAATTTCTAATTAGCTAATTACCTCAATAATAAGCTATATAGAAATATAATCAATTGTTTGGCTCGACACACCAAGGAAGAATGGGACATCTAATTTACACCGTATAACTAAGGTATTTGCCAAAATAATATTCTCCTTGCCGTGCGTCAATCCAGGTGGAACACCTTGAATAAATATTTGTTTGTTGTCATTGACAAAAATAACCCATGAACCTCAAAGATGCTTGTGCTAATGGAATAAATCACGTCTCCCGTTTTTAATTTCTTTGCAGAAAGATGTTTTAGATTAAATGCTTTTGGAATACGATAACTTCTTGAACATCGTACAAACTCCTATTAACTAAAAGTTTACTAGCTGACGAAAAAGTAAAACGTAGCAACAAGAAAATGACATTAGCACGTATACCCAAAGCCGTATGTACACACTCAAAAAAGAAGAGAAAGCGTTTTAGGTTTTTAGTTATAAGACTAGATTTTTTCAGTACACAAAAAGCTGAAAATATAAAACAATTACAGCACACCACAATTTTAAGTCTGATAGTATTGTGTGAGCATGAAAATTACCACCAATTGGTCAAGAAATTTTCCTTTATATACTTCATATTTGCCTTTAGGACATGATGATACTATAATTTATATTAGTAATGGCTTTCTTCTGTGGCATCATTTTTATAAATCCTACCTTTAATTCAATCCTGACTTGTAAGTGACTAAATTTCTAACGCGTTTATACATTACTCATGATTAGTAACCAACTAATATTTTGGGTAATAAGTTAACAGATTATAATTGTATTTTCATAAAACAAAACAAGCGTGTTAGTTAAGCATGTAATTGGGAATTCTGGGAAAAACAATTTGAGCACGTAGGTATTCCACTCTGTACGTAATTTAACCGACCAACTCTTGCTTTATCCTTGTAAGTAGTAATATACTTGTATTTATATACCTGTAAGAAAAATGTTAATATTTGCCATATACAAATATTCAGGATAAAGCAATGACTAGCCCGCGGTACGTATTACTATTTTTAAAAAGAAATGTGTTTACAATCCATATACCAAATAGTTTTTAAAATCGATTTTTTTTACCAATACAAGATAGTTTTATAAGTATGCCCAGCAAGTACATGTATAAGTTTTAATTATAAATTGGTAATGACGTAGACGAAATATAATTAGTTCAAGTACCACGCAGTGTTATTTTCGTTGTATTTTTTCAAATATCAGGCATATGTACTCCTACTTGCTGTGTACTTTACGCCATTATATTATACAGTTGTATTAAAGCGGAAACTTGTTCTGTGCTTTTACACTCCTTTCAAGATGAGAATGACAACAATGGACGAATATTTAAACAAACAAGTGTTTACCATTGTAAAAATTAGCGATATAAAATCCGAGGGTTTTTCCTATTCAAGTCTTGCAACAATATGGGTATACCTCTTTAAAGTACTTTACTACTTAGGATTTGTACTGTACAAGCCGACTTTTGATCCCGGCAGTTTTCAAATACAACTACAAAAAACCGAGAATTGGTTTCAAAAGGTAATTTAAACTATCAAAATAAAAATATGTTGTAATAAACTTGCAAAAGTGTATCATTTCTTTCAGGGATGTTCTTGGATTTTCATTTGGACACCCTGTGCAATACACACAGTTGCCAAAATGATACGAGACTTTATCCATTTGAATGACGAACGACGTTCTGCACGCACATATTTATTGTGTGTTACGATAGCATTATCGGCCGTAAAGCATTTTCTATTTTACCGGGCCATTAATCACAAGGTTGATCAAACTGAAGCATTTTTAGTTCGTTTACAAAATAACAAATCAAAATCTGAGAAACTTCATAAACCAAACTCAAATTGGAGCACAAATCTGGAAAAGGTAGCTAAGTGCTATCTTATAATCTTAGCTTTAGTACATGTGTCTCTCAAATTGACCGAGTTGGCCATTACAAGTGACCTACACGGAGCAAACCTTAATCACACTGAAGAATCTGATTGGTTTACTGCCCGCGTACAAGGCACAAGGCAGGACTTTTTTCTTAGTAAATCTCATGAAGATGATGTTTCCACGATTTCAAATGTTTGTTTGGCCGTTTTGGGTATATGGATAGAGCTTGTATATCGCGTGATGTTTTCAGTACATGAAAGTTTGTTTGCTGGGTGGTTACCGGTAACAATGTGGCTAGCCGCCAGATCACTGTTGGATACCACAAATAACTTACCCTCAACTTCAAATTCCATTGTATTGGAAAATGCAATTGGAAAATATTACAAACTCAGGGAGCTTACGGAAGCGGCAAATTCGGCTTGGTCACTGGCATTTTTTGTTTGGATACTATATTTTGTATTTAGAACCACGTTTTTACTAGATCATATCATAGAAGACAAAGGTGGTATTGCTATTGCGTGTTTGATGTCTGAACTAGTATTTCGATTAGTTGCACTGGTGCTTTCAGCTGAAGTCTCCAGAATGGTAAATAATTTGATTTTATGCGGTTTATAGCATAAATCTTTAAAGCCGCATATAAATTTTTGGTTTGTTGTTTTAAGATGTCATGTTTTAAAGGGTGGCTACTAAAGGCAAATAGTAATGAGGCGCTTGAGCGAAAACATCGGAAACGAATAAAACAAGTGATTTGGGAGTTGCAGTACAGTTCCAGTGGAATTAACTTATGTGGTGTGTACTGCCTAAGTTACCATTTTATAGCTCAAGTAAGCTTGGAATAAACTATTTTTCAATTTATCTGTTTACACATCTGTAATTAGGTAATTTGTTTTGTTTCAGCTGGGCGCTTTGATGATCACCGTCTTTCTGATTACATTTGAAAACTAATGTGTAACTATATATATACGCTATATTATTTAAAAAGGACAATACTGTTAAATATGTTTATAATGTTATAGTTATATATTTCATATTCTAATATCATACTTACATATTCCGATATGCTCACAAACCAAAGTAATTTTCTTAATATCCATTGAGTAAATGTGCAAATTAATTTAAACCAACCCATATGTGCAGACTAATAAACGCTTGACAAATAAATTTACCGTGCAATTGAGAATTGACGCATGATTCGTCCAGCAATATTCGTTTTGTCTCTCTTAATCATATTCGTGATTGATGACAAGCTGGTTTTTTGATCGAGACTAAAGTCACTGTGGAATGTCTTTCAATTCACTTTATGATGCTTTGTGAAAACGTGAAAAGATATAGAATGCATGGGGCATCTGATACATTGATAATACCAGTTCAATTGCAGTGATTTTCAAATACCACGTGCTCTTGCTGGAGTGCTGTGCTTGCGAATTTTATAACCTTTGAAACAATTCGTCACAGACGTAGATTAAAAGTCACTTCAGCTCATTGTTAGACTAATTAAGTAGGCAGCTAAGTTTCAATGGGATTGCTAATATAAATTTGTGACTTTGTTGCGTTTATCTTTGTTCAGTTCTGAAATATGTGATATATGCTGCCATCTTATTTATTTGTTTGAAATGTGTAAATTCTATAAAATTAGGTACCTACCTAGTATTGTCTTTTCAAGAATTTGAAAGGGCCATATTCAAGTTGTCACTAACCTGGGACCCTTTCATAATTTTATGTCAAATTTTTGCATCATGCGCACGCGAGTCTGAACAGAACCGGACTGCGGCACAAAAGTACTTGAGTTTCTCTTGTAAATGAGCTACTATTTGTAACCACTGGAGTTGCGGTTGTCAAGTAATGAATGTTTGTTGTAGCTGGTTTTGAACACTGAAGCTCATTTCTGGAAAATGTTTTTGCAAAAATCGGATCATGCGCATTCGAATCGGGACAAAACCGGACTGTTGCGTAATAGTATTTAAGTTGCTCTTTCGAATGAGCTATTAATTGTAACCACTTGACGTATTGTTGAAAAATTATGACAGGGTCCCAGCCTAGTAAGAACTTGAATAAGGTCCTTTTGTGATGCGCTTTTATGTGTGCGTGCGTTCTTTATACCTTCGAGTACGTGTACACCTGTCTACCTGCCGGATCTGAACGGATCGGTATTTTTAGCCAATACCTTCAGTACTGCACTGGATTTTATAGTTCAATATGAAACTCTACTCTAATACACTGTGTGGTAGTTGTCTATAGGCATGCCCTTTACGAGTAAATTACTGAGTAAACGTGCTTTGGTACTTGTCCGCCCACATGGCATGATCTGATGATCTCCAGAGAGAAATAAACCCCATCAAGCTAAGTAGGGAAGTAGCGCTTTAACTTTTAGCAGTGGTTTAACTAAGTAAGCGCTTAGTTTAGTTAATTGAAATAATTAATCACTTATTTCAATTTGTTTAGCTAATTAAGTGCATAGCTTAGGTAGTTTATCCAGGTAAACGCTAAATTTAACTGATTCAATCATTGAATTTCAATGATTAATAAAAAAATAGCACGAGTTCTAAAAATTATGTAAGATAACCTTTGACCTTGGCGTGACCTTGGTTGTGCCAATCAAATTAATAACACAGTTCCTTTCCAGAGCCCAAATTACTATTATACAGAATACCTGTCAAGTAAATCATGACCCCTATTGTACCCCGTGGGGATTGACCAATTTGACCGAAAATTAATCACAACCTTTTTCATTAAACATATGTACCAAAGTTTAAAGAAAATCACTCTAACGGTTCAGGAGTTATCACTCGGACGGACGGACGACAAGAAGGATCTTATTAAATAATTAGCTCTACTAAATCTTATAAAGGTACACTGCACCCAGTTCTCCTTGCCCAGTTCCTGTTCTCCCTTTCAATGTGAAGGAGCTCTCTAAATGGCTGTAAAACTCCCTACTTATATTTTTGTATTATTTTTAACTGACTATAAGTTGATCATTAATAATCGGGGATTATGGTTCTAGCAATAAATATTAATTAAAAATTTTTGTTTTCATGTTTGAAATCTGTGCTTTCATCTGCATTGGTTTAATTCGCTTGCTTATCGTTCATCTTACAATAAATAAGCCACAAAATCCCGTTTTTACTTTATCATTTTACCGGTGACTCATCAGTGCTCCTGCTCATTTTTTAATAATTGACCAATTGACACAACGATTCGGTGGCCTTAAAACCAGTTTGGTCCTTCTAATTTGTATAACTAAACATTCTACAAAATTAAAACTGAACAATTTAAATTGCAGTTTTCAACCGTGCCAGTGCCAGTGCAGAAAATTTAAGGTGATTTTTTGATTGAAGTGGCCATGGAGTCAGTCTCAGGGAAGGGCTTCTCAACTAACCCCGGAAGAATTCAGCCTGGAATTGGAATCACTCTGGTGTCCCCCGAAATCCTGACATTCCAGTATTATGGTCAAGCGGGTAACGGCACGATGGTCACCAAAGCAGCAACAATGACCGTGGAAAAGCTGGAAGAAACTCAGTCGGTTTTCAACTCGTCGTTAAATTTTTCTGCCAAACTCTGCAGTTTGCTATTAACGGATTATTCCCTTTCTGGAGGAGGTGGAGGAGGAGGAGCAAAACGACAGCGATTGAACAATCCTGTGTAAGTTAATCTTTTTTTTTAATTTAAAAATAAGTGTAATTGCTAATTAGTTCATTTTCAATCTGTTAATTATTTGTTTCAGAGACTGCAAATTATTTGTAAGAGTGTCCCACGGTCCCCTGTCTCCCGCAGATCCATCGAGGACCCACACGGGCCATTGCCTAATTACTGGTGTGACGGATTCCCACGGAATTTTACAGCGCCTTGCCAGTGTTTCCGGAGGTCCCCAAAATATCACGGCCAATTTGAAGCTAGAATTAGGAATGATCCCACCAGCGAAGTTGGAGCTTAATTTTCAAGGTATTTTAACAAGTTTTACTCTGGTGCAATTTTACTCAGTTTTTAATTATTTCATTTTAAAACTTCCACAGATTTGCCAATGGATGAGTCCTTTGGATACCTTGCCTTTCGTAAGGGCTTTGACTTTCCGGAGGCCCTGTCTCAAAATTGGGATAATTCTGGCAGGGTCACTCTTACTTTGAAGCTAAATGATAAGGCGTTGAGTGGAATTCATTTGGGAAGTTTGGGGCAGGCTGAATTGCCAAATAGGAAGTTATTGGAGACCGCTGAGGAGTCGGGGGATGCGGTGATTGTGGCAGGAAATGGAGCGGAAGTAAGGTGTCACAAGGCTTTCTTAATAGGTAATCAAAAGACGTTCAGTAAACTTGAGTTTTTTAAAGTAATTTATTTAAATGAAATGAATTATTTTGATGAATAGTGGCCAGTGACGTATTCCAAGCTATGTTCAGTAGTGACATGAAGGAAGGACGAAGCAGCAGGGTTACCATGTCAGATTTGACTGAGGAAGGA
The DNA here is from genome assembly GCA_029691765.1 of Entomobrya proxima. Lineage (NCBI taxonomy): Eukaryota > Metazoa > Arthropoda > Collembola > Entomobryomorpha > Entomobryidae > Entomobrya > Entomobrya proxima. The sequence goes on along the minus strand of CM056169.1, from coordinate 42,996,062 downwards.
GTGAAGGCCCTCTTGGATTATCTTTATTGCTGTGACCTCAAGATGCCTTTGAAAAGCTGCCAAACTGCGGTGGAGTTGTTAAGGGTGGCGGAAAAGTATGGAATTGATAGACTTTTTGAGGTGATGAAGGGTTTAATTCTGGACATGGACTATGAGTGGTTTGATGTGGTGACGGCGGTAGAGCTTTTTAATTTGGTGAGGATTAAGGAGGGGGCAGAGGATTTTCAAGAATTGGGAAGGAAGGCTAAGGCTGTGTTAAAATCGTAAGTTTGTTTTGAATTTTTATCAAATAATTTTAAACAGTGGAAAGTAATGCAATCTGGAATTTTAAAGGTTTTAATTTTGTAACTTTTAGGAAGCGGACGGATGAGTTAAGAGAGTGTAGTGAGTTCAGAGAGCAGTTCGAGGATCCTGAGATTGGGGTTGAAATGTGTCTCAGTTTAATGAAAAATGATTGAAAATGTTGACATGACATGTTACTGATATTACGTCTGTGCGTGCTAAGATAACTACATACAGTTTTGTTAATTTTTGGAACAAGTTCATTATTTGTTAAGAATGTTAAAGAATAGGAACTAGATTTATCGATTATTTTGAAGAGTACGGTTCATTTAAGTAGAAAAAGTATTAATATTATGTGGCTTTAGAATTAGAATTTTATAATTTTAAACAATATTCTTAACAAATTTGTATTTTCACATTTCGTTCTGACAAAATTTTAGTCACTTTGACTGATTCACAGTTATTTATTTTACCAATAGTCTGTTTCCTTCACTATTCAATAGTATTCAATTCATTAAACTTTAAAATGGAAAAGCTTTACGTTTTGTGACAAAGTGCCAAATGACTTGTGATATTTTGCTAATTGCTAATTATTCAACAATTTGATATTGGGTGGTAATCCGCTTTAAAAGTCGTGGTTCTTTATGAAAACAAATATTATAAGGTCTAGTGTAGTTTAGAATCTGGATTGGTTCTTTTATTACCAAAAAATTTTTGGCAAAAATTAAAATGTTATTTCGTTATAATAAGTATAAATCATGTATGTAATATCATAAGCAGAAATTCCCCAAAACATACACAAATACTATGACTTTTAGCATAGCATTGAGATGTAGTTTTCATTTAAGTAAAATGTAGTTAGCTATAAAATAATGTTTCATTTATATAACACTAGTCATGTATATTGTATATAATAGATAATATAAATATCACAGGTTTGTACTTGTAGTAGGTGACAAGGTATAAAAGTTAAGATTATAAATCTAGTCTAATTTGTAACCACCACATCTTGTCCGGTGGTAAGCGTAACAGCTCCATAGCTGATTCTGTAAGAATTAAAAATAATGACATTATAGTATCACTTCAATTGACTTAACCTGAATAGACAGTTAAATAAAATGTGTTTAGACGCTTACGTTGTGCTAGTAAGATCCGGTTTGATAACAACCAAGTGAATATTGTCCAGTTCTACGGTTTTGGCTTGAAGGGCACCTCTGCGAGTGTAGCGCAATACTAGACCTGGCTTTTCACTAGGATTCTTCAAAATGGTCTGTGGAACTTCGATCCAGTTTTGAAAGAGTAAGCCTGGAGAAATCTTGTCACTAAAATTAAGATAATATAATTTGTTATTACACATGCTATACCTATTAAGCTTTTATAAAGTTCCATTAAATATATTTATATTTCCAATTCAAAGTGTAATAAAACCTACTTGTTAGTCAATGTAAATTTTTCAGATAGGGTTCCATCCTCTGCTTGTACACGAAGCGTAATTGAGCCAATGGTTTGTTCTTGTTGTAAACTAACAGGTATTTGAAGTTGGACCACTTGTTCTGTGAACATGAATCATAAAACCACTTTTAGCATCATGTACACCTATCTGACACCTTATCTTTTTACAATATTGCTTAATATTTTATACGTACTGCAATAGCTTCCAGTCTTGGCCCCGTCTGTGGTACGAACGTAATAAGTTCCAGAGTTGACACCTTGTGATTTTGCGTTGTAGCCAAGAGATAAGCAGTTGCCTGGTTCAGAACATTGCTGATTACACTTTCCACTATTTCAACAAAAGAATTACAAAATTAGGTAATGCCCCAAAGATAACCATTAGTCTGTATAGGTCATCAACAAAATTAATGTAATGATTACTTTTCGAAATCGCTGTAACTGTTGCATGGGAAAGCAACAAATGCACAATTGTCCTTATTTGCAATGGAATCTGGGTAGTAATCTGCAGCTCTGGCGTGACTGCATGCTCGTGTGGATAATGCGCCTTGGAAATCCAGGAAAAGAAGTTCAACGAGTTCCTTGATAATGCTGCCTAATGTGTCGGTGCACCCGGGTTGCTTTTTGCCTCCATTCTAATTGTACAAAAATAAGAAATATGTTTGTAAACTCAAAACATAATTTTTAAAAATCAAAAGTAATTTGTATGCTACTATATATTATGTTGCTTGTTATTACCGGGAAAATGTCAACATGCCCAATAGATCCAGCAATACCCAGTCCAAAGTTTGTCCACGAATCAGCATTGGAATGGATTACCTCAACATATTGGGCATCAGTTTCATCAAGACGGACAATGGGGTCAGTATTACCAAAATAGAGATCAGTTGGGTCAATTGCCGTTATTCTGGCGAAGCGTCCAGATAACCGCTCACCGGCATAACCAGCAATCTAAAAATAGGATAAATATACATTTGAGAAACTTGCAATTTGAGCAAATCAAGCTCAAAGCATTTGTATTTAAATTACATGAGATCCAATGCAATGAGAAATGACATGAATATCCTCTGCTTTCAAGTCAGCCTTTTGTTCCAGATAATTAATCATGTAAGACATCATGGCACCAACCAAACGAGCGTTAGCAGTTGCCTGAAGATATTTCCTAGCGCCATTGGCCCAGTCAAGTGCGAAAACATTGGCATCTTCCTATAAAATTGAATGTAAATTCGAGTTGAATATTTGTTTCATATATTTTTTACGACTTAAAACGTCAATTCCTTACGTTTTGAAGCAACAAGTCTTTAGTACGCCATAACCAGTCAACTTTGTGGCTATCGGTAAAACCATGAATCAAAAAGTATGTCTTTCGTGTAGCATTGAAATCCGAAAATCGCAAAATAGCATCCTGGTCAGGAAGTAGCTCATATCCAATTTGCTCAGTTTCTTCGTTTCCACGAGTGAAAAGGACAAAACGAGTTCCTACTTCGTATGGTGCGTTGGGTAGGGCGGACATAGAACGCCTAGGAGATGTCCATGGAGATTCAGTTCCGAAACAGCCGTATTTCGGGTAGCATACTTCTTTGGCGAGAAGATTCTGGTCAACAAGTCTTGCTGACGCTACAAATTACAAAGTGAATAAAAATGACAGATTGTTAAATTTAAAATAGGTAAATAGTGCAGATTCGATTTTGAATATTTAAAAAACTCACTGAATGCAACAAAAGCTGATAGAATCACAAAAGTCTTCATTTTGGCTAAAGGATTGATTTTGATCACCTTGGTACTGCACTGGTAGAAATTTTTTGGTTGTTGGTGTATTTGGTTGAATGTCGGTATTGAATATGTCATCTTGCGTTTAGAATGTTGCCTTTTATACCATTTTTTGCAGTTTATTGTGGTGAGCAGGAATCCCGTTACAGGATATCATCATGATAAGATTATATAAACTAAAATAATATGTACCATAATTAATGTATTACTTTATGCATTGTATTACGCAATATCATGTCTGTACAAGGTGTAAGTGTACTAATTTATCAATGTCCGATATCAAGATATAGGGTTAGAGAATGTGGGGAAGTTCATAAGTTTTACTATATCATATTGATAATCAATGTCAACCAGATTTTGATTAGCTATGCGTTGGTGATCGGCTATATGAACAGAAATACTTGAACTTTGAACAGGGAAAGTGGGTGCATTGTGCAGTGTTCATGTCCAAAGTCCAAATTTATCTGGAGTTGTAAAGCCCGTTGGTTTCTGTACCGGGTCAAGTACCGATTAAAAGATTACCCGAGTGTACCGAAGGTTATTCCCAGATCTTTATCTATTTTAGAATGAACTTTGATTTGTTGATATTTTGGATATTGTACTAACATGACAGAGAAAAATTATCGGACATTAGAATGCATTTTGTTGTCACAACATTCATGTTCATGTAATCACATGAAGATCCATACGAAAACAATAATTTTAAAACGTAACTGACCTGTGACTACATGCTTATGTGTACTACATTTATCAGAATTTATTATATGGCCATCTAAAAGTAGTATTAAATACTTCAAAATCATTTAAAATCATATAAGCAGTAATGAATAAACGCCATTCAATAATGTTTGTTAGTACTCAATAGGAGTTAATATATTTTATATTAAGGTAGCCAAGTACATTCTAATCCCAAATTTAACGAGCTGAAAACAATAATAATTACTGCAGTTTTAAAAGATCAATTAATGCAACTAAAATAATCATAGCAGCAACAACATGTAAACATAAACAATCATTTGTGCAAAATTCATCTTTTATAATGACATAGAATGCATCAATATAATATATGATAACCGTTTTGAAAAATAAAAACCTATAAAGAGTAAAAACAATGTTTAGCAGACAATCTTACAAAGTTACTTTTGTGAAAGGTTATGAAAAATTACAAAAAACTTGTTCAAAAATAAAAGTCAACAAGTCCAACGCAAACTGTTTCATATCACCCCACATTTTCCAAGAAGACGGAATACAAAACTGTAAATGTAAATTTTACGCAATAAAGAAAACAGTTTTTGGTTGGTTTGCTGGTTATCTACGTTATCTTTAATGATAACAAGTTATAATCATTTAGTACTTAGAAATAGCTCGTTTAAGCTTTAATTGCTTGTTTTTCGACAAGCCACGACAATTCGGCAATTTTACTAATTACCACGTAAACACCACTTTTACTTTTTCACGCCTGTCAACAAACTTGTAATTACCTGTCTTTATCTTGGTCACGTCAACCTACCACAAAATGTTTATCCTAAAGCATTTTAAACAATTGTAAATATTTTTGGTTTTGAGCACTCGCCTGTGCTCCACATTAAAATTTAATTAAGATTAGGAATTCCCATAAAATATTTCTCAACCTTAAAAAGCCAACAAATCAAGCAATAATACATTATTTTGGGTATAAATTCGTTGACCTCCCACAAACCCAACCACAATTCGTACCCAAAACCTCTTTTCATCTTCCTAGTTCCTACTTCCTCTCACGACCTGTTTTTTACCATGTTCCGTTTTCTTCTTATCTCCGCAACAGTTCTTCTGTCCTCCTCCGCAGAAGAACTAAATGTTGCCCCTTACCCCCAACCCCAGAATCCTCTGACCACTTTTGTCAACCAACTTGAATATGGTCAAAGTTATCCCTATCAACAGCAACGCCTACCTGTTTCCACCGCTCCCATTTCCGTTCCCGTTTCCCCCGAGCAACAACAGCAGCAACAAGTTGGTGCTGACGTCTACTACAGTAACGGGGAATCTTCCGGTGACATTTCCAATTACGTTGTTCCCAACGCTATAGAGCCACAACGCAGTTCCCTTAGCCAACTGAACCAACGTCAATCCTCCTACTACACTGGAAACACCGTGCCTGAAAACTTTATCATTCCTGTGGTCATCCCAATCGTTAGAAAAAGCCCAGTCAACATTCTGAACTATATTCAACGCTACAGAAATCCTGTATCCGTTCCGGTTACCGGAAATGATGTGGTTGTACCTTCAACTGAGCATCCAGTTGTGCTTGGAACTCAGGTTACTGAACCAGTCCTTCCTGTGACAACTGTACCTCCACCAGTTGTGGTTTCTGAGCAGTCTGTTGCAGCCATCAAATCACTTTCAACTTCCTCCAGTCACGAAGTGCAGCCACCTCTCCCCGTTCCAGTTCAAACGAATGTCACCGAGACCCTTGTCAACAGCACTTCTACCGTGGTTTCTTCCGGCCAGCACGTGGACACCACTAGAACTCAGCAACTTGGCTCTGCTTCAATTCTTCTCCAAGTTCCAGTGCTTCTGCAAAATAGCACCACCGTCCCTGTTTCCCATCCAGTTCCTCTTCCAGTTTCCTCAGAGGTGCCAGTAGTTACCGAAGTTCCAACAACGGTTGTTCCACCAGCCACCCTTCTACCTTAGATTTATTTAAATTATTTTTATATAAAACGAATCGTTTAATTGTCAGATTTTTACTAAAAATCTGTATTATATTTTATAATCTGAAAAAATTGTAATGTGTTTTACAGAATAAAATTTCTAAAAATTAGAAACTTCCTGTTTTAATATTTCTATCCTTTAAATACATCCAACTGATCTAACCATTAGTTTCATTACATATTATCTTAGCTAATTTATACATTTTTGCAAACAACCAAAAAATCCCGGGACGTTATAAACAGTATGATTACTATTTTTTTGTCCATACATACATATACCGACAAACTCTGATAACATTGAAAATTGAAATTAATCAATAGCTCGTTATATCCCCATCGATATATTTTGTAAAAAAAATTAAACCAATATCACACATAAGCTGAGATTATACACCGCCATGTCACATGTCCGCTAAAGCATAATATATTATCAAATTATGAATTGTACGCTAACAGCATTGTAAATTTCTAATTTGAAACATTTTTTAAAAAATCCTATTAAGTAAGCATTTAAATTAGTTGACCTGTTATAAAACTGGAAAATCCATCAAAAACAACAGGGTAAAAACTTATTGCTTTACAATTTACTACCTGATAATAAATCATTAAAACGTAATTAAGAGACAGACTCCATCAAAAGTGGCAGGCGGATTTTCTTATAATTGTGACATGTCGTGGCTCACTAGAAGCCCCGGTTTGTGGTTCTCGTTAATTTGAATACACCAACATAGCAAACTGAACATGGTCTTTTTAACCAATGTAATACCCTTCCCCCAAACCTCCCCCAACCCCCCCGGGGGCGTCCCCACAAGGCTTGCGCAAGCTCCGCTAAATCTAATTTTTGTTTTATCGGATTCCCCATATTAAAAAACGTACATTTCCGCTAAAACCCAATTTAGCGGAGTTTGCGCACTGTTAATTAGAGCTAATTAACTAACAGCCAATCAGAGCATAGAGATCCATGGATGCTCCGCCTTTTTTTCATCATAACATTTAATACAAAAATGTCGTGTCGTGAAAAGTCTGTCCAAAGCTACTGACCAAACTTTGAATCCATGCACGCTTAAGAGGAAGTCTCAAATGGTGAGGTGGCAACTTCTAAAGACCAGGTAGGACTTCATATAAGCTAGGTGGAACTCCATATAGCCGAGGTGGGACTCTATATAGGCTAGGTGGGACATTCTAAGGGAAAGATGGGACTCTATATACGAGAGGTGGGGCATTATATGGGTTAGTTGGGACTCCATATACGTTATATACGCGAGGTGGGGCTTTATATACGCGAGGTGGGGCTTTATATACGCGAGGTGGGGCTTTATATACGCGAGGTGGGGCTTTATATACGCGAGGTGTGGCTTTATATATGCGAGGTGGGGCTTTATATACGCGAGGTGGGGCTTTATATACGCGAGGTGGGGCTTTATATACGCGAGGTGGGGCTTTATATACGCGAGGTGTGGCTTTATATATGCGAGGTGGGGCTTTATATACGCGAGGTGGGGCTTTATATACGCGAGGTGGGGCTTTATTTACGCGAGGTGGGGCTTTATATACGCGAGGTGGGGCTTTATTTACGCGAGGTGGGGCTTTATATACGCGAGGTGGGGCTTTATTTACGCGAGGTGGGGCTTTATATACGCGAGGTGGGGCTTTATTTACGCGAGGTGGGGCTTTATATACGCGAGGTGGGGCTTTATATACGCGAGGTGGGGCTTTATATATGCGAGGTGGGGCTTTATATACGCGAGGTTGGGCTTTATATATGCGAGGTGGGGCTTTATATACGCGAGGTGGGGCTTTATATACGCGAGGTGGGGCTTTATTTACGCGAGGTGGGGCTTTATATACGCGAGGTGGGGCTTTATTTACGCGAGGTGGGGCTTTATATAGCGAGGTGGGATTTAAAACCGGCTAGGTTTTACCCATGAATTCAGTCTCATACTAGTACTGTTCACTGTAATATTATGCACTGCATGCACGTTTTGCGTGCAGACGGGCTTCTAGTTCCAAGGAGTTTTTTTTATTCAATTGGCCTCCTCCCACCACTGCAATTTTGATGGAGTCTGTCTCTTAAGATAATCCTTAACAGTTTTTACAAATTTACGGAAAAACCTTTTACAACTCTACTATTTTACGGATGGCTTACCAGAAATACGTTTTATTACACTGGAGGCTTTTGAACGTAGCCATCATGATTTCTTATACTTTTCTATTTCTTTCAATTTCTGGGTACGCTCTATGCACGCCCATAGTTGTACCCAGAAATAATTCCCAGAAAGTTACTGAAATTCGCCCAGTTTCCGTAGATAATGATCTGTTTGAGGGAGCCAGTAGCAACCTAGAAAGTCAAGTTGTTCTTCCGCCACCTCAACGCTCTTCAAATCTGGATGTTCTTCCGAATAATGGCATTCCAAAAAGTTCATTACCAGTTATCAACCCCTTAGATACCGATAGCGACGCTTCGGTTCAAATTCTAAGCAAGTTTATAAACGTTCCGATTGTCAACCGTCATACATCTCGAGTTGAAGAAAACTTCATAGTTCCCATTGTCGTGCCTATTGTCAAAATGAGCCCGATAAATATTCGGAACAAGTTTCCTGTTTACCAGTATCCCTGTCTAAATGGACAAAATTGTCAAGTTCGGCATGCATCCCAACGACCCGTTTTCAGTCAAAATGTTCCAATTGCCCCATCCCAACCATTTGCTCTGGACATTCCACAAGTTCAAGCAAATCCTGTACCTACCACAACAGTTAGTCCAGCAATACCACCAAGCCCTCTTCCTCCAACAACACAAGTTCCTGTTCCAAATCAACCTTCCTCAGTTCCTGAAACCCCAATAGCTTCTACAATATCACCAGTTACCACAGAAATCCCACCTGTGTCATCCCTCGTACCTGTGGCCGCTGTTGTACCTGTAGAGGCAGTCAGTCCAGTGCCCTTAGTGCCTAGCACCGGAACTCCAGTGGTTCATAATCCAGAAACTTCTGCCATCAATTTGAATGAGCAGTCAAGTGGAAACCAAAGTAATAAACGTAAGTTCATTGCTATTGGACGCTAGCCATTGCAAAATTTTCATTAAGAATTTTTCAATATTCCAAATACTAAAATATTTTATTTATAATCTTAAGTTCTGAAATTTTATTATAAACTTTTAAAAGTAATTGATTGTAAAAATTTGTATTGAGTAAACAAATAAAAATGTGTTATTTTTTATTAATTATAGTGCCTCTAGCACTTGCTGTATTGCCAGAGCAGACAGTTAGTCCTGAAACCTTAACACCAAGCACCGAACATCCGGTTACTCATATCTCAGATTCTTCCGCTAGTCCCATTGCTAACTTGAATGAACAGTCAAGTGGAGGAGGTGGCGGCGGAGGTGGTGGCAGTGAAAACCAAAACAATGGACGTAAGTCTAGTTATTCACAAACTTATATGTGAGATAAATTGTATGAATGAATTCTTTACCTAAAACTCGCTTGTCTCTTGCATAGTTCATATTCAGGCACCATTAGGACTTGGAAGTTTGACCATTAACAATCAAGGGAGTAAGAATATTTTTAAAAAGTTTTTGTATTTCTTTGCATTAATTGTATTTTACAAAAATTATATAATTTTAAATACATAATTAGCTCAACTAAATCTTGGAGCACTTGGAATGAATACTAAATATTCTCTTGGACGTTAATAAAGAAAATTGTTGAGACGATGCCTAAAATGAAATAAGGCTTGGATACAAAAATATTTTATGCAAAATTGTATTAACTATAATTTTTATTTTCAATATTTTATTTGGACATTTATGCAGAAATAAAAATTTACAATAATTTATTTGAATACTTGACAATCATACTATAACTGGCTGCCTATTAACTTTCTCCTCATAATAATCCCCACCATCCGCAATTTTACGCCAATAACCCCAACTTTCATTCCCAATAGTTCTCGGCACGTCAACAGCTTGATGCATGAAAACTTTAATTTTCATAGCCTCAGCCCATTTTTTCATTCCATCCCAAAATAACTGAGACTTCTTTGGCGAGTTCATATATTCCGGATTACTAAGCGATTGTCCCTGTGTTGTCCAACCTGTCATTGGAAATATTTCTAAGTTTGGTACATATCTCTGGAAACTGGACCTTATTGTTTGCCACTGCTTAATAACCCAATTAAAATAATCTTGTGGTTCGGATACTGACTCATTAGGAAAAATTGTACAAATAAAATAATCTGAAACTTTTGCTATGTCTATTAGCATTAATTTAAGTGAGCCCCCTAAAATGTCTTCACATTGATCAACATAAACTCCCAATTTTAAATTCATTCCGTGTGCTCTAGTCAATTGTTGCCTAAGCTGAGCTAACACAAAATTTTCAGAATTTTCAATTTTTGGAAAACCGTCGTTAGATAAATGATCATTGTAATTTGGAATCAGCGTAATACCCCAAACAGTTTTAGGCAATATTGCATTGGCTTGCTGGGCCGAGTTAAATGCAGCTTCGATATCGGGTTGAAATCCGGATTTGCTTAAAACACCGGCGCCCTGATTTACAGTCAAGAGCATTTGGTTGCTTTCTTGGTTGATATTAGCGGCTAATGTGGCGATATGGGAAGCTGTTGTTGTATCCCAGGGTCCATCGGTGTAGCTTTGATCTAAAATTCAGAAATATCCAAATTCAATTTTTCTGCAAATTTATGTAAGTTCGTGTTTTATAAAAATTACCTTTATAGCCCATTTCCATTGTCAACACGCTATGGCTCTTGGTCAAAATAACTTTCAGCATTGTTGTTAACTCATCCCTACTGTAGTCATTTATCGGCACACTAGCAGATTTTACATACGGCACAAACCCCACACCAAAATATGGTGAAAACTGGGTATTTTCGGATTTTACAGTTGCTTTGTTATCTACATCCTTATTATGCTCATTAGCGTCGCTGGGTTTAGCTTGTTGATTAGGATTTGCACTTCCTACTCCGTAATTATTTTGCTGTTTTACCATTGAATTGATATATGTCTGGTTCATGTAAACTATTTGCAGTTTGCCATCTTGAGCTTGACAAACCGGTACTAACCAGTAATTTACCAGAATGGTAAAAAAGAAGCCAAGATAAGTAAGGCAGCAAAATCTCATATCGCGGTCTTTAGAATTCATTCCTACAAAAATACAAGGTTTAAAAAACTAGGTAATATTTTACAGCTGTAATCAAAATTGGAACTGGATTGGGTTAAAGGTAGATGCAAGCAACATTCCAAAGCTGCGTGTCTGTTACGTGCGTCCCCGAGCTAATTAACTCATTAGTGGTCAAATTATCGATATAACTGGTTTTTACGTTTAACTTATATAGCTTGATATGCATTTATGCTCAGAAATGTTTAATGACGTTTGACCATAATGTTTCACGTTTCTTATGATTATGTAATGATTCGATACTTTAGGTAGACATGAACCATAACAATGTTTACAATATATCCAACAATTTCAAGTTATGTTTTTATTTATTTTACTAAAATTTGTATGAAACTTTCACAAAAAAATATATTTGAATAAATTCAAGTTTATTCAAAATATTCTCTTAACTTACTCATGATTACTTAATTAACTTTACAGATAATCCCGTGCTCTTTTCAAAATACCTATTTCTATTATCCAACGACCTATAAAAGTACCCCATTTCCGCTTCCTCTCTATTCTCCGGAATATTTATAGCCTCATGCATAAAAACTCTAATCTTCGCTTCCTCACTCCATTGTTGCACCAAATTCCAAAACTCTACAAATCTTTCTTTGCTTTGGTATTCCGGAGAACTAGCAGGATTTCTTAGAAACGTTCCTGTCGACGGTATTCCCGTAGCCAAATAGATTTCTAAAGTTGGGAGCTCTCTTTGAAAAGCTTGGGAAATATTCAAATATGTTTCCCTAACTGAGGCAAAATATTGAACTCCACTTTCTACTGGAATTTGCGGATAAATGTGGCAAATCAGATAATCCGTTGTTCTACCTAAATCAAACATTTGTTTTAGATTCTGATTTTCTCCCAAAATTTCCCCACAGTTGTCTACATTCGCCCCAAGCAACAAACCCATTCCCCTAACCTTCTCCCTAATTTTTTCCGCTTGCTTAACAACCAATTGCCCTGAACTTAAATCATTAACATTTCCAAATCCCTCAACTACTCCCAAAGTCAACGCCCAAACCGTCTCAGGATAAATACTATTCGCCTTTTGAATCGAATTTAAAGCAGCCTCCAAATCTGGTTGAGGTTGATCTTCCCCTAAACCCTGTAAAAGCCTTACTCCCTGCGCCACCGAAATTGTTAGATTTTCATACGCCCTGTTAATCTCCGCTGCTGCTGGCCCAGTATGTAAAATTGGCGAAGTGGCAAAATCCGAACTATTTCCAAGCTCGTATGTATGCACCGAATGAAACTTGGAATTAATTATGCGCAACATGGTTTTCACATCGTCAGCGGTGTAATCCGAGTGCTGGAAGTTATCTGATCTAACGTATGGGCTGAAATCCACTCCGAACAAAGCAGCGGTTCTCTTAGTTCGTTTTAGAGGCTCTTCAGCAATTAATTTTTCAGCAACCAATTTTTCGGCTTTTGGCGTGCCCAAACAAAAACTGCCAATGCATCCATCGCCACCTCCACCACTTTCTAATGTGCTATTAGTTTCCAAAATGCTTTCATTTTTAGCTTCAAGGGCTAAAGCTTGAGGCTGAACTGAATCCAATTTATGCTCTGGTCCCCAAAAAGCCGTTATCAGATCATTCGGAATCTGGGTTTCATTTGCTGTTGTAACAAAGCTATTATTTTGCAAACATGCTAAACTAGGTGGCAACTCCATCACCACTCCGTTTGGAAGTTGAGCAGTTAGCCTAAGATTCAAATACTTGTGCCATGGCTCCCTATGCACTGATAAGAGATTCAGAAAGTGTTGGGAAACCACATATTTGGAAATGAGATCCACTATCCGGGGATCCAATAATGGATAGTGGAAATGCACAGCTTCTTTAAATCTTGGTGTTAGCATTGTTTGGTTGATTGTTATTTGCTGAGCGGTTAAGGCAGCAATGAGGTTGTTTAGAATTGAAGCTAGAGCTTCATCGCTGGGTGGAAAGTAGTCCAGAGATGGAGTTGGGGTTGTGGTTGGTGGGGGAGGAGGAATGTAAGTGGTGGGATTGGTGGGTGGAAGAGATGGACAGACGCATGTAGGTTCAGGGGAAGGTGTTACTTGGTTTGCGGAAGAGTCAGGAGCTAAGGAGATGACGATGGGGGATAAAGTGATTGATTCCGGGGTAATGGGGCTAATTGAGATGGGTGCCAATGTTGGTGGTTCTGTGGTGGTGGGTGGCTCCGTTGTTGTGGTTGTGGTGGTCGTAGATGGGGTGGTAGGTGGTTCAGTAATGATTGTGGTCGGTGGAGGCTCCGTGGTCGTTGTAGGTGGCTCTGTCACAATTTCGGTGGTTGTGGTTGGAGGTTCGGTTGTTGTGGTGGTCGTTGTTGTAGTTGGCTCTGTTGTAATAATCGTAGTTGGAGGTGGCAACGTTGTCATTGTCGTAGAAGTGGTTACCATCGGTGGCAAAACCGTTTCCGGTTCATGTCTCCCTTCTGATGGTATTGGTTCTGGTGGAGGTGGTAACGTTGCATACTTAGGTCGCACCCAATTTAGCAAGTTGATAGGATCATCTTCAACCATGGGAATTACCACGGGGGATAAGACGCTGTTTCTGGATGCATTTTTTGCAATTGCGTATCTGCCAAGGTTATTTTGACCGTTTCGAAGATAGACTGGTTTGCTAATGTAAGTTGGCGATGATTGTTGGGTATAGGCTAATCCGGTGTTGGATGGTTTGTATTGCGGTGATAAGACTACGTATGGGTTGTTTTGCTGATGATGGTTAAGGCTATTTTGAAGAAGTGGATTGGACTGGTACTGTTGGCAGTGAACCAGAACCGGTGATAAGCAGAAGACTAGGGCGATGAAATTCTTTGGGAAAATCATTTTAGGTGAAATGGTGAGCTTAATTGTTAAGCTCGTAGTTTCAAGGTCGCTGGGTGAGTTCTGAATATATGAATTTCAAGATCAGGTACTATTTTATGTGCCCCATGAGCTTAAAAAATGGTTCTTAATCGTGCTAATTGCTATTTTATCAGTATAACGGGTATTTAAGGGTTTCCCGTTTTTCCCAGAATGAAGCAGGAAATAGCTTGGTAATTATGATTTATTTTGATGGCATATTTTTCAGTTTTAAGATATGAATGTTAACGACATTTGACAACTTTTTAATCACAATATGACACAACGTCAACACAGTTTAGTTTAGTTTGAGCCAAAATAGACACATCTGAAAACTTGACCAGGTATGATATGATATAACATTGAATGGTGCTACTCACTACTCAATATTAAACTTATGGAGTAAAAACGGAAACGTTTACAATTACCAAAACTTTTTTGTACATAACTGTCGCAATGTAATAAAGTTTGTGTAGTAAAGTCCAAAAAATGCAAAAACGTATGAATGTATCTTAGTCATATAATTGAAAGCATTTTATGTATTTAGTTTTTATTTTCATGAAAACTCAATAAAGAAAGCTGGAAGAAGAAAGCAAAATGACAAATTTGAATAATTAATAAAATTTGAAAATTTACGTTGAAGGTTTTTAAAACAAAATTCAATTCTTAAGAAAGATTTCTAGCTCGACCAGTTCCATCTAAAAGTGGTAAAAACAAAAGCATATTAAATATCATGTTTTACTAGTACAGATATTTCTATATCATGTAAATTTTGTAAGACTTTTAGTTTTCTTACTAATCAAGGAAGAGAAGAGTTGAGCTCCTTCTTGGTCTTTCCCTGCCACAATGGGAACAGGTTGGGCACTTGTTGTTTCAATTGGAGCTGTTGTGGTGTTTGCCTAAGAATGTTAAAATAGTCTATTAAACAAAATATTTCATTTAAAGCTAGCTGTCATTTTCAAAATTGAAAATATTTTTACAGTAGACAACCCTGGGGCAGGCGTTGAAGCCTCAGGAGCATCCTTAAGCAATCCCAAGTGCGTTGCAACAGTTTGATTAGCCACTGGACTGGTACCATTAACAATCAAATCTTTGGCAAGTGCACTGTTTGGAAAGAGAAACTCCAAAAGAGCCATTCTAAACTGGTCTAGATGAGCCCTTGGAATGACAGGCTTGGATCCCCGAGACGATTCCAAAATGCGAAGCAAGACTTGCACCAAAGCGTCATCATATTCACGACGAACCACAGATTGCAATTTCTTTTCCAATTTAATCAAACGCTCAAGTTTGGCCAACTCGATCTTCTTCTTGTTTTCAATTTGACTCAATTGTTGGCGTTGAGTGGTTGGCAGGGCAGTCCTGAACTTGTTAACAAATCCATTAGTCGTCAGATATTTTGGTGCTGAGCCATATTGATATTTGGCCGAGCTGGTAAATCCATGCAAATTTCCGAAAATAAATGGGCGATAGGAAACTTTGTAAGTGTGAGGAAGACTGCTTTCATAAGGATCGAATGTAGATCCCTTAGAAAGTTCGTTTTGTATAAGTTCAGGAAAGTAGGCACGTCCTTGACAAAACTGACCAAGGGTACCCACAACCAGAATAAAGGTCCAAAATGAATTCATCTTAACAAATTCAACTAAAATCACGGAAGATTAACTATAAAGCGTTAGTCAAGTGATGTAATAGAAGTGACTTTGGAAACAGCCAGAACAAGCCATTATATCGTCACTGATTATTCCAAAGCTAATTACTTTATGGAATATTTAAAAGATATGAGTGCTTGCTTTAGTGGAAAGAGAAAGGCACAAGCAAGCATTAGGTTTTTACGGCATACTGACAATTGTGTTTTACCGAATGACCACTAATTAAATTTAAATAACCTGGCATTATTATCTTTTACATATTTGTTGGTAATTAGTGCACGTGTATTTTAAAAATATTTGTACATTTTACAAAAAATGTTCCAGGAAGTCTGATATTCTTATATCCTATCTTCATGCACTTGTAAAATCACATGAGCTCTGCATGCAAAGTTATTAACCATTTATATAAAGCATACTTGCAAGACTATTATTATAATTTGGAATCTTCTTTATTTTTATGCAAACTTACATGAATTTGAGCAATTTTCAGCATTATCTTAACTTAAAATAGAAAACGCACATGCCGTACGCGCGCAATTAAACGCAGTCTCCCATTTAGACGCAGCTCCCAAATAAACGCAGTGGGGCAAAATTGAATCTTGCAAAATAAACGCAGCTCTCAATTAAACGCAACCCCTATTTTGGCGGGGCGATTTTTTTCCTCATAACTTCTTGTATTGCATGTTAGGCTAGTGCTAAAGCGTTTTGAAATAGTTTTAAAACTCAATAAATTGTCAAAAATTCCTGATTTTTTCTATAAATTGACCATTTTAAAAAAGTATCGTTTTTTTTGGGAAATAAGAGCAAACTATACAAATTTTCTCAATATTTTGCGCATTTTGCTGCTACAAAATTGTAAATTCGAAATAAACGCAGCTCCCATTTAGACGCAGTTCTCAAATAAACGCAGCTGCGTTTAAGGGGTAAAAATCCTTTGAAGCAAAATAAACGCAGCTGCGTTTAATTGCGCGCGTACGGAATCGGTATTAAAACCAATTTAATTCAGCCATGAATGGTACTAGAATTTAGGCATTATGATGCTTTTATTCAGTATCCTTTTTCTTCCAAACACCACGTACTACTTTGCTCACCGCTATGATAATGAATCCACTGCATAAACTCCGATACTCTTGAGTAAATACCTGCCGTTTCATTCCTTGCACAACCTTCTCCCCAACTGACAATCCCAATTTGCATATGTTGTTGAGTAAGTTTTCCTTGAATACTCAACCCCGCACCTGAATCCCCTTGACAAGTATCCTTTCCCCCTTCGGCATACCCAGCACACAAAATTCTTTTATTCCATCTGAAAAGCTTATCTTCTGGCATCATGTCAAAACACTTTTCAAAAGGAATATACGGGATATCTTCAAGCTTTTGTAAAATGGCCATGCTAACATTTGAATCTTCGGCAGATTTTCCCCAGCCAACTGAAGTAAGTAGTCTTCCAGTCCAAGATGGCATTAGGGAATCCCATGTGGTAGACTTAGGTAGACAAACTGGCGTAATGGTAGAATTTCCTGAGATATTTAATTGTACTGGTTTGATTTGCACAAGAGCAACATCAAAGTCCAGGTAGAAAATGCTAAATAGTGGATGAATTATTACGTCTAGAACTTCAAAGCGCTTTGTAGATTCGGCAGCGTCTTTTTCCTGAATTAGCTTTTGATTTAGGTCAGGTCTATTCCAAGAACAAAATTTATCAAAAATTCAATACTATTTTTTAAAATGGCAATGCATTTTTTGTAAACGTGCTTACTCTGTATCAACCACAGTTCCATTCACTTCATAAAGTAAATCCAGAACGTGAACATGCAATAAAACCTCCATTTGTGGAGTAGAATTTCCACGAAAGAAACAATGAGCAGCGGTTAATATAAAGTCGCTATTTACTATGGAACCACTGCAAAATGGTTTTCGAGTTCCTTTAAAAACCAGTGCTACATTCCAGGGAAATTCGTTCATTGTTGCGTTTTTGCCACCAACAATTCTAAATTTTACAAAATATCTTTAAAGTTTGCATTTAAATCAAAATATGAATACAAATGCAAATAGGTTTTACCTGCGATTTCTCTGAACATCCACATCATTTTCTTTAGCATATTCCATTTTCACTGGTCGATTTTGTAAACCACATACGCAACTATGATCCAATTTACGTTTCATGTTTCTTGGCAATCTTTGTAATGCTTTACCAATTCCGCATTTTGCTATGCATTCAACCTCTCCCAAACTAGCTTCCTTTTCATCTGAAATATTTTTGGTAGGCTTAGTTGTTTCCAGGACGACAAAAATGTCTCGTAATTTTTCAGTAGCCCGAAGTCCATGTATATCAGCTTCTCCGCATGCTACAATTTCTCCTTCTGAGCCATCAGTTATTCGGATACTGTCATCTAGACAAACTGTTTGGTTGACTTGTTTTGGGATATTGATTTTGCATGAGATATCTATGTCACAGTTTTCGTCTCCGACGATTGTCCAAATGCATTTGGTGGCTGGAGGTGGCCGTTTAGTGTAAAATCGGGCAAGGTAAGATAAAACTGAAAAATTGCTTTGGAATAAGTGAACAGCTCCATCACATGGGGATTCGGGAGCAGCTGTAACGAAATGAAGATCCTGAAATAGTAAACCTTCAATAGAGGAAAATTATTAAGACCAGCAAGTTGCAAATTTATGTTACATGCTTACCGCTAGAATAATAATGAAATAAAAAGTGTTAACCAAAATAAGTGTTCTCATTTTATAATATTCGTGATTTCCTTAAAAACCGAACCTTTAATCTTGCAAATTGTAATTGCATTTTATTTTTTCAAAAGTTAGTACAAAATGACATTGAACTAGACAATAGCAAGAACAAAGACAATGGGTTCATTTACCTTATTACTTCAAAGAGGTTGCGCCAATACATGCAAAAATGGGTACACATACCCAAACATTTTTGGCAAGATATGAGTAGCCAATAACTGCTTGAAATTTCAGTAGCCATACGGATTTTGCTTTTAAACGGGTAGACTTTAAATGTCTCTTTGTACTTTGTATTTACTTATAATTGAAACGAAAACAACGGTAAGTTGTTGTCCATTTATAACTATGTTTAATTACATCAGTAATAAGTCAACGACTTTGGTTTACTAAACAAAAACACCAATTACATGATTGTCTGGAGGGTTTGCTGAAAGGAAGTTGAGCAAGTTGAAACCAGTTTCCAGTGTTTACTATGTAATTACATAAAAATGCTTTGCCATTACACATAAAAATCTTTTGAACAGGATGTAATTTAATAGGCACATAATTCAATGTAATATGCCACGTGTGTGTAAATGTAAATACGGATTAGGAACATGATGTATAATGTTGGTCGTTGGGAATAATCAATACCTATTTTAGTTACCATTTACCATGTGTATATATTTTGCAGACAGAAAGTCATTTTTTTGCTTCATGATACATATCATGTCATTCAAAGCAGGCATGCAAACTACGCGTGCATGTTAACCACTTTATAAAACTCTGATATAATTCTTTCCAGTTTTTTTGTACAAAAACCTTACATAAATATATTTTAAACTTGGCATTGATGCTTTACACAACCGGATATAGAATCAAGGTTTTCTCGTTTCTGAGAATTATTAGTAAAGCTGAATGTAGATTATGTAACAAAATGAAATTGAGCACCCGCTAAAAAGCCCTTGATTAAGCAAGGTTTGAAATAAGGTCGTTTGAAAGTCAGTGCTGGATTATTTAAAAGGTTGCTTAATCCATAAGTTTCATAATCGTATCTAATCAAATCTACTTTCACACTTTTAATTTGACTTTGTCAAACACATAGTTAAACTTAATTAGAATTAAAACCTTATAGTTTTATTCTAAAACCAATTATGCTGATCGCACAACACCTTATACCAATATTTGGTAAAATGTTGGAAATTGCTGACACTTTCAAATGTGTGCCATTTTATCGAACATCAAAAGCAGGAAAAATCATTGCAATTCGTAGTCAAAAGTGCTTACATTGGTACAAGTTATCTATTGCTGCTGTGATTATTTACGTTTTTCAAATGATTGTTCAGCTATGGACTTACTGGAGAAACATATCAGTAACTACACGCCTTGAATGTTTCTTCTTTGTTTGTGTAATTTCTTTTGGACCCCTTCTTCAACTTGCGCTACTTCCAGAAAAGGACCTCTTTCCGCAACTAGTAGCAACTATGTATCGATACGAAATTAGAAATAACCGTAAGTTCTAAAGTCAAAAGTTTCAAAGAAATTTTAGGAACAAGTTTATTTATTTTGTTTTGATCCAATTTACCAATTTATAGCTCATTTGTGGACACCAACTTGCCATACATACGACTTTTGCATAAAAATTATCATGTATCTCTACATGTTTAGTGCTGTAGTAATTCCATTCTTTGGAACTCTTTACTTTTGGCTAAAGCCTTGCCTACCTATCAATCCAAGCTTACTTTTCTTCCAGTCAAGCATTTGTGAAAGTTTAAAAACACAAAGCAAGTACATGCCACCCGTTATGGGATTTTATAGGAATGGAGATATTCTGGTATACCTTGGAAGTTTTTACGAAATAGTTTGGAATTTCCGTGCATGGTCGTTTTTCAGTGGAAGTTGCTGTTTTTGTGTGATCAATGGATTTATGACCTGCTGCCATGCCTTAAAAGCTTACATTCATCTATACCAAATGTAAGTACAAAATAAATTAAGATGAATAAACTATGATTTAACAATTAATTTTAATATTTTGAAATCCTTTCAGGAAAGTTAACACTGGAATTGGAAGATTTCATGTTAGAAACCATCTCATAGTATACCGAGAAATCCAAATATTGCAAACCATTTTCGACATGATTTTCAAAAAATATCTAATGGTCGTATTTCAACTGATTGGAGCAATCGTACAAATAATCAGCTTCTACCTAGTCTTTAAGCTTCGCAACACTTTGGACATTATTCAAATTATTCTTGTTTTGCTTATGGGTTGTGATTCCGTTTTATTTATAATCTTTGTATTTGGAACTGCTGCAAAAGTATTTAGTACCTCACAGTCATGCATCACCGGATTTCAAAAGCATTCGGTATTTTACAAAAATTCAGTAAATAAACGCTTCTTTGCATCCTGTCCCCCAATTAAAATACCGTTTGGGCCTGTATCGTTTATAGATAATTTGACGCCTTTGGGTTTTATGAATTTTAATTTATTGCAAACTTTGAATTTGTTACTTTTGGGGTAACGTGAACAGATGTGCAAATGATTGACAGCTATAAGGAATAAATGCATTTTGAAAAATGGTTAATTTTTAATTCAGTTTATGAAATCAAAAAAGCATTTAAGATAAATTCCATAAAATTGATGACGTGCTTATCTTCTCCAACTAAAATCATCAAGATTGGTCTTGTCAGTCCGTTCATACGCACAAGCTCCCAAATGCTTTTCATTACACGGTATAGGTTTAGGCTGAGTAAACTTGTACTCTGCTTCAGCTTCATGCCACTTGACCAACACACAACAATTCCTTTGATCCGAACTGCACCCGGACTCTTTGGGATCCAATGCTCTTCCTGCCCAAATGTCCTTGCGTAGATTTAAACTTTTGTAAAATGCAAACATTTGTTTTTCCTCTTCCTCGTCCAAAAGCGTGTTTGGGAAATAGGAGTAAGAATCAGAAAGTTCAGAGTGCTTGCGTCGTGTCATTTCAGTAACCAGTTCCCTACATTTGTCCCCAGATTCCTCACGCTCCATCTGAAAAAATAATTCAATAATTTAAAATCCTAAACATGGTAACTTAATAAAGTCGCACAACTTACATCTCGAGTAGAAATCCAGACATACCGCCGAAGAGTTTCCAGGTAACCTACATATTTCCACAATTCGGTCGATAAATTTTGCTCCTCTTTGTTGCACTCACACACAGAACAAAAGCAAAAGAGTAATATAATGATATCAAAAATATTTTTAAATGAGTCACAAGGCTTCATGTTTAGTAAATACGGAGTACTGTTTTACGCACAATTTAAGTGAGCTACTTCTTCTATGATGATGTGAATAAGCATACACAAAATCTTGCGAAATGATGTAGTCACTATATCAAAATTGTTGGGTGATATTAAATTCTTTCACAGGCTATTAACTCAATACAATATACATAAGCATATTACTCTGACAATTCAAGCAGAAGTTTGATTGCTTTTTGTTCTAGCAGCTCATACCTAATCTCATTTCTGATTATGATAGTCACTTGTGTTGCACGTCACAAAGCAAAAAAATGACTCGGGATTCACATTCATTCCCTGTGAAACGTTTTGATTAAGTGAGATACATTGGATAGTGTTTGCGCAAAGAAGTTTTGTATGGAACCCCAAACGCCATTGTCAATTGACTCCAAATGAGCTTGAAGTACTAGTAATTTAAACATTCCTGTTTTCACCCGAGTAGGTTTTTTCTTTAAAAAATGTGATTCATTTTTATTGACAAACAGATATCCTAGTAAAATCAAATATAGAGATAATATTTTAAGAATGCAGTCTAGTGATGATTTTGTTACTTCTCGTTAATTAATATAAATAAGTATTAGTTTGATACATTTAACGTCAAGTAATCAATCATAATATTTGGATGGATATCAGACATACAAAAAAGTAATGTTGTCATGTTTCCCAAACCTCAATTGCATAAAATGCTCTGACACTACCGTACAAAGCTCTTTAGTAAAAAAGATTAAGCACTTATCTAATAATTAATAAACTTGACATATTTAAATTAACTTTTTCACTAGAAAATTACAGCTTAGCAAAATTGTTTTAAAAACAAAATTATGAAATATCTATCATTTTGAAACTCAAACACTTTTCTAACCCGGATTACTTCCATGATACAACTCTATATGCTTTTTTAATCCACTTGAATAATTAAATCCTTTATCACAAAAACTACAACTATACGGTGGCTGAGCCGCATGCGTTCTTTTATGCCTATTATACTGTCCACTCTGAGAATACGATTTATTGCAAATTTCACAAGTATACGGTCTCTCTCCTGTATGTACCCTTAAATGTTCACTGATTGCCGTGGTGTTCATAATCTTTCCACAAATCGGACATGGTTTTTTCTTTCTCGGAGTACCCACTTTGTTTCTTTGTAGCAAATGTCGCAAAAACTCGGAAGAGGAGGAAGTGTGAGGATGATAAAATAACGTTGAGGAAGATCTGGAGGTAGACGCTGTTGCTGGAGGAGGTGTAGGGACTTGTAACATTGGCATGGGAAGAATTTGTCTCGGTTGGATATTTAAAAGTTGAGGACTTCTTTCAGGTTGACTTTGAACTAAACTTCGTACCGGAGTAACAATCACTGACGTTACGTTACTAATTATTGGAGTATTTGTTGAAAACTCTATTTGTTCATAATGTTCTTCTGGATTTTCTTGAGGTTCAGGAACTTCAACTTTGATGAATGGTGGATGGGGATCAATGGGTTGATTAGTCATGGCAACAGGATCAGTCCTTCCATGGGATTCTTCTAAAATTACATCAAATAGTTTTTAAAATCGCACTTAAATTTGATAGCCTTTCTGAATTATTTCAGAATTTATACAAACCTGTTCTTGAATTTGATAACAAGTTTGCACTAGGTTCCACATTTCCAATTTCAATTTCCGGAAGTCCATTACACATTCCTGTTAAAAACTGCAACGCCCTTCCAATATTCTCCTTTCCAAACGTTGCTCCAGCCAGTGATAACTGCATTTCCCGATCCCTCCACAGATTTGGTATAATCGTTCTATCTTCTTCATTGCAAACTTGAGCTTTTTGACAAATTTTATTAATCCTTTTTACTTGTAAATCAATTGTTTGTTTTAATATTTCTAATTGATTATGAAGCACGTCTAATTCGTCCAGTTCTTTACTACACTTATAACACACCAAAATATTATCTTGTTTATTTTGCACAGAATTACAAGTTGAGCTTAGTGACAAACTGAATGTTAACTTAGGCACTGGAATATTGGAATTGTGTGTCAATTGAAGATTGGTCGGTGGTTGAAAAGTTTCCCGAACATTTTCATGATACAAGTAATTCCATAAATATTTACCTGGTTTTTGAACCACGCTACAATTATGTTTATCTGTGAATAATTTGTTCAAAGTTTTTGAGGTAAATGCACAACGGCACAAGTGACATTTAGTGTCTGTGGTAGCCATGATGTTGAAGTATATATTGTTTGTCACTGTTTAAATTATAAATTATGTACAAATTATTTCCAAATTTCACAAGAGTTTTATGGCACTATAGTGCTCTTCTGTATTGTGAAATTTTGTGTAGAAACTTGATAATGTGTGAGCATTCCCTGCTCAGCTGTGAGAGCAAGACGACGGGGAAACCTACTAACACAGCGAAGGCAGTTTTATGACCTGCTTGTCCCACGCGTTGGCATAGTTTCACCTTCACCAAACTAGAAAAAAAGACAAGCAACAATGCCGCTTGGCTTTTTAGGTAGGATTTTATATCGTCTTATTGCTTACTATAGATAGCAATTTATGAGATTATGAGGTTTGTAAGAGTCGTTCGTTCCTGGCGTTCTATATGAAAAAAGACGAATAAAGTTGTTTGAAATGTGATTACTAAATAACTGTAGAATTATTAACAATGAAACGCTACTAGAAATTAACCGATTTTCCGAAATAATTTCCCATAAAAGGATTATCATTTCCAGTTTTGTTTGCGTTTATGTTATGTAAAGGAAA
Source organism: Entomobrya proxima (assembly GCA_029691765.1). Taxonomy (NCBI): domain Eukaryota; kingdom Metazoa; phylum Arthropoda; class Collembola; order Entomobryomorpha; family Entomobryidae; genus Entomobrya; species Entomobrya proxima. The sequence continues at coordinate 42,971,449 of CM056169.1, read as the reverse complement.
GCAAATATTTTATGTGCTATAATAGTTTTCATGGCTTGCGGTAGAAATCAGGTAGATTGTGCAAAAATTCTACAATATTTTATTCTACATATATGTTGATATCGGAGTCTAAAGGCAAACATAAATCAATATGTCAATATTCGTTGGAAAAGCAAGCTATTATAATTGAAGTAAATCAAGCATGTATTTCGATAAATGGGTTTATCTGAATACATTAATTTTTTATGAGTGTAAGGATATAACATTAGAAATTATTTATACTGTATTCTATCTGTCAGTGAGTCTTATGCTTTGTCTCATATTATGGAAACTAGCGGTTTTAGTAAATGACAATCAGGCATAACCCGTGTAGTATGCCAAACGTTGTTTGATCATATCAATGTATCACTGACTAAATTTTATTCTAAGTTTCGTTTGAACATTTCTAAAACAATTTGATAAGGATTCAAGGTTGCTTCTGCATAAAAACAAAATTCAGACAAAGAAAATCTGGAAATGTCACATTTTATTCCCATATTTACAATTTAAGCAGATGTAGATTTTATGCTTAAAAACTTAGGGTAGTAAAGAGTATTGGTTTGAATAAAATTTGCTGTGCATGTGCATAATGCTAACCCAACGTTCATTAAAAACTATCACTGTTTTAGAGATGTCACAAAATTCATGATGTTTTTTTAAACTTTCAATTCAAAACTGTAAACTTATTCACAAAGACACATTAACAAATTTTATGCCAGCAAAACGTGCTCCTTATCCTGAAGATGATCAAATTCCATATATTATCACTACAGCAAACTGTTAAATTTAAGAATTTACAATAGGAAGGTTATGAACACTTTGACCTTGTTTTCTGCATAACAAAAAGTACTAAAGATGAGCAAACGACGTCTAAGAATACTCGAACAAATCATCTGAGAATCCCAGATGACTAGAAAACACCGGGGAACAAAAATAAATATGTAACTAAACAAAAGATTCTCAGCGTAACTAAAATGTACTAAAACGTTCATTTGTTGCGTTTACACATGCCTATGTAAATATTCAACATAAATTTTTAGCCATGCAATGTTTTTTTCTAAAAACACACGATTGATTAAAAAATTTCATCTTTGAACTTACTGCCCAACAGGAGCAAAGTTCACACCAAAATAAATAGTATATTACTTTAAAGATATAAGTACGTTTGTTGGCACAGGTACAGGCACAGACAGGCATGATACTGCAGTATACTGTAGTAAATAAAGACATAATCGATAATGTGTATATACCTGATTGATCAACGGCTTAATGTTGATTGCTTTTAGATTGACCTTTAACCCCACTTCATATTCCCTATATAACCTTAGTACTATACACTAAAATTCATAGAGTTCAAAGTCCAACTATTTATGTTCAAAATACTCTCCCATATATTCTTATTCTCAAGTATCTGTCAATCAAACAATTCAAATACCTGGCTTATGCATATTATTCACCAATTAAATTAAGCTCAAGTACTATTTTTGAGAAATTCCCTGCAATACCGCATGATGATCACTGTCAATTATATTCCGTCTTCTGACATTGATGGATTAGTGTACCTGAACAAACCATGTACATTCTGGGGTAAAAGCAGTTCCTAACTGATATAATCTTATCATGATATCCTGTTCACCATCAACATCCGAAATTGGTATATAAAGCAGCAAATTAAAGCTAAAGGATTATGTTTAAAATCGACATTCAACGAAACACAACAACCATCGCTCAATTTTTTACCAGTGCCAAGGTGATCAAAATTAAACCTAAGCCAAAATGAAGACTTTATTGGTTCTATCAGCTTTAGCTGCAATTGGTAAAATCATTTCCAGTTTAAAAGTTTAATTTAAAATTTCTTCTAAAACATAACAATAATTTTGTAAAATGATTTTGTAGCGTCAGCAAGGCTTGTTGACCAAAATCTTCTCGCCAAAGAAATTTGCTACCCAAAATACGGTTGCTTTGGCACTGAATCCCCATGGACTTCTCCGAGGCGTTCCATGTCTGCCTTACCCAATGCACCATACGAAGTGGGAACACGCTTTATCCTGTTCACCCGTGGAAACGAAGAGACTGAGCAGATTGGATATGAGCTACTTCCTGACCAGGATGCTATTTTGAGATTCTCGGATTTCAACGCTACAAGGAAGACTTATTTCTTAATCCACGGTTTTACGGATAGTCACAAAGTTGACTGGTTATGGCGCACAAAGGACTTGCTACTTCAAAACGTAAGCAATTTACGTTTAAAATAATAGAAAAACATTTAAAACAAAATATTCAACTAAAATTGTATTAATTTTTATAGGAAGATGCCAATGTTTTCGCACTTGACTGGGCCAATGGCGCCAGGAAATATCTTCAGGCCACAGCTAACGCTCGTTTAGTTGGTGCTATGATGGCTTATATGATTAACTACCTGGAACAAAAGGCTGACTTAAGAGCAGAAGATATTCATGTCATTTCCCACTGTATTGGATCTCATGTAATTAGATGATTAGAATATATTTATTGCATTATTTCATGTTTTATTTACAAAATGCAAGTTTCTCAGAGATTACTACATAGCTTTATATTATGTTTCTAGGTTGCTGGTTATGCTGGAAATCGTTTGTCTGGACGCTTTGCCAGAATCACAGCCATTGACCCCACTGATCTTTATTTTGGTAATACTGATCCCATTGTTCGTCTTGATGAGACTGATGCTCAGTATGTGGAAGTCATTCATTCCAATGCTGATTCATGGACTAACTTTGGATTGGGTATTCCTGGAGCTATTGGACATGTTGACATTTTCCCGGTAATTAAAATATTTATTTTATGCATGGCGTTTTTTATACTAAATAATATTTACCAACATGAGTGACATACATAATTGGTTGACTCTAAATAGAACGGTGGCAAAAAACAACCCGGATGCACTGACACCTTAGGCAGCATCATTAAGGAACTGATTGAGCTTCTTTTCTTGGATTTCGATGGCGCATTATCCACACGAGCTTGCAGTCACGCCAGAGCTGCGGATTACTACCCAGATTCCATTGCAAATAAGGACAACTGTGCATTTGTTGCTTTCCCCTGCAACAGTTACAGCGATTATGAAAAGTAATCATTGCAACCATTCCCTAAGCTACCATATCAGAACGCTTAGTATATTTCCAATCATACTTAAATTTTGCAATTATTTTTTACATTTTCAGTGGAAAGTGTTATCAGCAATGTTCCGAAGCTGGCAACTGCTTATCTCTTGGCTACAACGCAAAATCACAAGGTGCCAACTCTGGAACATACTATGTTCGTACCACAGACGGGGCCAAGACTGGAAGCTATTGCAGTACGTATAAAATATTAAGCAATATTTGAAAATGATAAGGTGGCAGATAAGTACACACATAATGCTAAAAGTGGTCGCATGATGTGTGTTCACAGAACAAGTGGTCCAACTTCAAATACCTGTCAGTTTACAACAAGAGCAAACTATTGGATCAATTACGCTTCGTGTACAAGCTGAGGATGGAACCCTATCTGAAAAGTTTGCATTGGCCAACAAGTAGGTTTCCATTCTGGTATAAAATATTAAGCAATATGAAGTAAGAATGTATGTAGCATGATGTTATCTTTATTTTAGTGACAAGATTTCTCCAGGATTGCTCTTGCAAAACTGGATCGAAGTCCCACAGACCATTCTAAAGAACCCTAATGAAAAGCCAAGTCTGGTATTGCGCTACACTCGCAGAGGTGCCCTTCAAGCCAAAACTGTTGAACTTGACAATGTTAACTTGATTGTTATCAACCCGGATCTTTCCAGCACAACGTATGTTCCTCTAAACATATTATGTAATATTATGTTTGGCTTTTGATATGAAAAACTTATAAAATATTAACATAAATTATTTGTTGTTCTTACAGTATTAGCTACGGAGCTGTCACACTTACCACTGGACAAGATGCCGTGGTTACAAACTAGCTATGACCTTCAATAGCTTTTATTGCTCAACTATTTGCTCAAAAACCATTTACAATACTTTTCAAGTACAAACATATTTATTTGTTGTAATTATGTATGTACAAAATTAAATTGAAATTGCAAAATACGCTTGCAACATTTTCTTTTTAGAAACGAGTAACTTACAATAAGATAAAATACATCTTAATGCTATACCAAAGTCATATAGTATTTGTGATTGTTTTGGAGTAGGGGAATTATAATGCTTACTGCTTACAATGTCATTTACCATTTTAATTATAAGCACTAAACATTTATTTTGTAACTTTAATAAAAAGAAACCAAAATTCTCAAATAAATAGTTTGTTTTGCTGGGATTTATTTTGCGCACATAAATCCTAAATTGACATTTCTGAATGGTACTACATAAAACACAAGCAATATTTGATAACACAACAACCTCTTGTACATATTATTTATGTGGACAAATTGTAGAAAAATTGCTACTAAAATTCAATAAGACTTAAAAGCTCCTTTTCAATCCGTTTTGCTCTCATGCTTTTGAGTCTTATGCCTTGTTAAACTAACTTTGTGTTTGAAACTCTGCCCGCATTCGTCACAGACGAAAACTCCCTTCTTACTTCCTCCCAAATGAGCTTCGTACCGATGAGCATTCAAACGCTGTTTACTTTTAAAATCCTTTCCACACTCCTGACAGGGGAAGGAAGACTCGTGTCCGCCCAAATGAACTAGGATTCGATGTTCCTTCAAATTTCGGTTATCTGTGTACCCCTTCCCACAATCCTCACAGATAAACTTTTGTTGCTGTTCATGCATCCTTTTCTGGTGGTTGTATAAAGCCCTGGCATTTGCACTCACTTTCCCGCAACCCGGTTCTGGACATGTCACTGGACCAGTGTGTATTTGTTTGTGCTCGTCCAACTCCCACTCAAGTTTAAACTCCTTTTGACACTCGGGGCAACGGTGGTCGGAATGAGCTTGCCACTTGTGTCGCTTCAAACGAGCAGCCGTAGCAAACTCCATTTGACAAATATCACACGGGTTTACAGGCTTTGGCTTTGGAATGTCAGTCTTCTTTTCTTTTTCCTCTGTCTGACGAAATCCACCTTCATGCTCCATCTTTTGATGCACTTGAAGTACATACAGGTACTGAAATGGCTTGTCGCAAATGTCGCATTTGTACTCCCCAGCAACCCAGTCCCCTTTCTTGGAGGTCTCCTGCCTTTCTTCGGACTTTTCTTGGTGAGCCACTTTTTTATGGTACTTCAACTGAGCAACCGAAAAGGTCTCTCCACAGACATCACACTTGCCACTGACATGTTGCCCCGTTTTATGTGTCGTTAGCAACCGTTTTTGCAAAAATGAAGCCGGACACTGGTCGCATTGGTACTGGCGACCAATTCCATGCGCTTCGAAATAGTGCTCTATCCATTTGTTGGCTTTACTGAATTGCTGCTCTCCATCTCCAGAAGGACAAATGTCACAGGAATAGGTGGAGATGCTTTTGCGGTGGTGGTCATATGTGTGGTTAATTAAATGCTCTCTGGAGGAGAATAAGTAGCGACAGTGAGTACAATTTATGATTTCTTTGGCTTTGTGCACGGTTTTTAGGTGGGTTTCCATCTGGTCAAAAGGAACTTTCTGGCTTGGTCCGCAGTCCACACAGGGATGTCCATGGGCACAAATGGTGGCCTTGAGGTCGGAACTGTGGGAGTGGTCCAGTGCCAAGTGGACTTCCACGCTTTGCTTGTAACGGAATATTGAAAGGCATTGGTTCATGGGACATGACAGAGTTTGTTCTGAGGCATTGCAGTTTTCGTGTTTGGTGTTCAGATGACTGCGGAGGAATTCCAGTGACCTTAGGCCAACTCCACACTGACTGCACCTCAATTTGCCCCGGGATTTTAGTAGAAATTGATCTGAAGTGGATAAGGAGTCTTTTGAGGGGCGGACCACGTAGTAGCAACTCTTGTGAGTGTGGAGATGTTTCCTTAGGGCAAACTGGTGGGGAAAGACTAAGGTACACCAAGAATTCAGACATTTTCTGAGGTACTCACTTCCCACGTGTTCAACAAGATGAGCTTCCATTTTTGACGTTGGAAGGGATTCCCCGCAAATGTCACACGTTTGGGTTATGGATATCTTTTTGCCGTCTTTTTGGATGCCATGCATTTTTAGCATGTGAGTGGGTAGGTACCAAGTTGCTTTATGGACGCCGCAAACGGGACACTTTTTCCCTTTCCGTTTTGTCCCCTTCCTTTTCTTAGCAGGTGGTCCTTCTGTAGAATCTTCATCTGACTCGGACACGGAATGGGAACAGGGTGAACTCATCGAATCACAATTCTCCTCCTTACTCCCTTTCGGTCTTTTCGTCTTCTTTTGTGGTGGTTCATCTGTAGAATCCTCATCCGACTCATTCTGAGAACTGGCACTCATCGAATCACAATTATTGTCCCCTTCACTCAATTCATCCCCACTGGGTTCCCAGCTATCTTCTGGTTCCTCCTCCTCATCCTCCTCAGCTTCACTTTTAACAGGTTCTGGTGTCCCATCCTCCAATTCCATGATTATTCCTTCAGCAGCATTCCCCTCCTCATCCTCCTCAGTTTTAGCTTCTATTTGAATACCCAGTGGATCCTGAGCATCCTCAGCCTTTGCCAAAGGTGACATTGGTGCTTCATCGTCATCCTCGTCACTGTCGTCACCCTCCTTCTCTTCTTGAGTAGGCTCTGACTCATTGACGCTCTCAACTGAAGATGGTGACACTTTCTTCAATGTCCATTTCTCCGGTGGTCTAACCACAAAATCTTCCAAAAACCCGAACTCACCTAAAACCAAATCATTTTACAAATTCAACCCCCGATTCAAACCATTCTTAATTAAAAACCAAACTAATTATCAGTCATTACGCTCGTCAATGGCTTGGTGCCACTTGCTCCTCTTGCCATCCATCACCTCCTCAATGCTCAGTCTCCTCCGGACATCCTCCACAATTTCCCTCTGAATCCCCCGAAACTTCTTGACCACCTCCACCAGTTTCAAGTACAGCTGTTTCGCTTCCTCCACCCTGTCAGCACACTCCGCACACAGCTCCAATCTCCTGCCACTAGACTTCTCCTCATCCCCTCCAAAATCCCCCTTCTCCTCACTCCAAATCCCCTCCAAGCTATTGCCCCTCAGTTCCAGCACGTGCTCAATCGCAAAGGATTTCAGGCTCTGGTCACCATTTCCCTTAAGAATTGTCTCAAGTGTGTCACCACAGATGAAGCAAGTGCTCTGAAGGTCTTCAGTGACCTGGGGTAACCTTCGGGTGTCCATGGCAACCCAACAATTAAAAAAAAATGGACCAGATCGGACCGCTTTTGAGCTTCAAGTCAAGCGGCAGAGCTGAGCCACAGGCGACGGTAAACAGAGCTCAGCTGACTCTCGTCAAGTCCATCTCTTCACCACATCCTCGCTCTCAAGCTCTCTTCGTCACAAGTCTTGTCAATTTTGAGGATGACCGGAAGTCCATTAATTTTGAGGTGACCTTAAGGAAAGTGAGGTGGTTTTGGAGGAGATGGAAGGCTGTTTCATTTGCTGTGTCCCATTTCAAGAGGGAAAAATCTTCAGGGAGGAGATTGAAGAGAGGTTGATGGGTTTTGTGGTGGAAATTGTACTGGAACTGAATGGTGGACAGGTTTTGGAGGAGATTGGAGGGGATGGGAGGAGATGGAGAGTTTGTGAGAGATGTGGGGATAAGGTGAAGAAGGCTAAGGAGATTTATCTGAAGATGGTGGAATTGGTGAGAAGATTTCGGGGAATTCAAGGGGAGATTGTGAAGGAGGTGAAGGGGAGTGGCGGGGGTGGATTGGGGAAAGGACAGAAATGGAGGAAGGATCTTGACAAAAGTAGTTAATTGATTTGAATAGAGTTTTAGAAGGATTTTGTGTAAATTTTGGTTAATTGAATGAAATGAATTTATTGGTTTTTGTAGGAAAGGATGAATTCTCTGGAGACTTTGTTGTTCGACCTTTGCCTGTGGAAGATTGGAGGTTTGTACCGTCACCTCCGGAAAGAGGTGCTGATTTTGGAGGGGACAATGACAAGGATGAAGAGGAGGATTTTGAGGTTGAGGTCAAGGAAGAGGTTGAGAGTGACGTGGAAATGGAAGATGGTGATAAAAATGAGGAGGAGGGCGATAAGCAGAACATTGACAGTGAGGATGAGCAGGAGGTTAAAAGCGAATCTGAAGGAGACAGTGACAACGACAACGATTCCGATTGGGAATGGGTGGACGAAAAAGACGATGATAAGTTCAGTGGGGAGGATGATAAGGCTAAGAGTGAGCATCAATCAAGTTCCGAATCCGATTGGGAACCTGAACCAAGACCAAAACGGAAGAAGTTCACCAAAGAAACTACATCTTCAGCCAAAACCGGAAGTAAATCTGTTACAGTTGCAGAAGAACCTGCGAAAGAGGAGGATGAGGATGACCTACCTCCTAGTCGTCTTCCAGGACCAAAATTATTCAGAATAATTGAAGGAGATTCAGTTCGTTTTGAACCTTATCGTACCCACACCTTAGTCAAGCGTCTACCATCACCCGAGCCGAAAAAGAAACGAAGAAAGAGACGAAAACCCTCCGAAATACCCCCACCCAAGTTTAATCCTTCTCGACAATCCTGTGACATTTGTGGAGTGACACTACCAACCGCTGAGATTGAAGCTCATGTTCTTCAGCACGTGGGCTCCGAATACCTTCAAAAGTGTCCCAATGAACAGTGTTCCTACGTGTTTCCCCACAAATACGCCCTTCATGAGCACTTCCTTTTGCGACGCAGTTGCTACAACAAATTGGGCGTTAAGGCAAGAGCCTCAGCGTCAATTCTGACCCAGCAGAGTAAATACCGGTGTGAGGAATGTGGCACCAGAGCGCACCCAAAGCTGGAGTTCGTTTTTGCTCATCTTCAGAAAAATCATGAGCTTTCAGAAGACACCAAACTTCCACCGAAAGCCATGTCATGTCCCATTTCCGGTTGTTCCCAGACATTCCGATTGCGTCAAAGTGCAGAACTTCATTTGGCTCTGCACCACAAACCTAATGACAAGGAACACTGGCAAGTTTGCAAAGAGTGTACAAAACCCAGCAAAATTCCTTCAAATGAAATGGAATCTCATCTCAAAACGGTTCATAATGCTCAGTCAATTATTGGGTGTAAGGACTGTCCCCACCTATTCTCCTCTCGAGAGTATCTCCTTGACCACATTACCAAGTACCACGCCAAAAGTGTGACAGGTTACACTTGCGACATTTGTCAGTTTCAAGTTCAAGGACGAACGGAATGGCGCAAGCACTATTTTGAAGCCCATCAGATTGGCGACAGGTTCGACTGCGAAATCTGCAATAGTTTCTTTTGGACAAGAAGCAGTTTGGTGACGCACAAGAGCAAGAATCACACGGAAATAAGCTGTCAGATTTGTATCGGAGTCACTTTCAACTCAGCTAATAAATTGAGAACGCACATGGACCAAGTGCATGGAGAAAATACCTATAAATGCAAAGATTGTCCGGCAGCATTTCCTAATGACTACAGACTTAAGAAGCATGTCCATGAAGAACATCAGGGACTGAAGGGACCATTTCCTTGTCCTGTGGAGGGATGTTCCAAGATCTTTAAGACAATGCATACTCTGGTAGCCCATAAACTGCATATTCACAGAGCAGAGAGGAGAAAATTTGTGTGTCACGAATGTGGACAAGAGTTTAATTGGGGAAATACACTCCGACATCATTTGGACACGGTGCATTTAGGACTAAGGCCGTTTATCTGCGATACGTGCGGAGAAAGTTTTAAGGATCGGGCCAACCTGAGAAAACATTTGGCAAGACATAAGGACCAGAAAAGGTGAAGAGGCTACATGACTTATGAACATTTTATATAACGATGTTTATATAAGTTAGAGAGTAGATGATACATTAAATAACGAGTGCATTACGCACTGTGCTTACAAAATTAGTATTTAAAAAAATACATTGTTACTTTTAGTATTTTTAAGTTTAGCATATTTTGTCGCACAATAAATTGTGTCGTTTACAATTATATCAAATAATTTAGATGTAACAATATAATTATAAACTGTGCGCACTTGGCACTTGTGGATTATCCCTATAAAAATTTTGAAACCGATCATTAAATTCCGTTTGCTAAACGCTAAGCATAATCATAGTCAAACAGCATTTTCTAAAGAAACTCAACTTAGGTTCCTAAAATAGCTTTAGCCTTTTCCTCAATCTTTCTAAAATCTGGGTTGTCCTCTCTATTTGCTACCAAAGTTAAAAGCTGAACTGCATCATACACAGAAAACGATTCGTTTACCTTGTCTAGAATTAAGCCCTTCATGATTTTGTACAAACTTATTACGCCATGCTAAACAGCGGCCATAAACAATTCCACTGCCGTTGCTGCTACGAACTGCATCCCAAGGCCATTTTAATGCAAAGCAGCAATACAAAAACTAAAATAAACGCCAACAGTGCTCTAACGTCAATCTCGGTTATATCAGACATTGCCACACTATAATTGTGTTGTGTTAATTATACTTTTGTTTCATCATTCATTGGAATAGGCAATAAAAAATTGGCACGCATCCAGCCGCATTGTTCCGCAGGACAGGCTCAGACTATATAAAGCACACTCCAAGAATCGTTTTTGAAGCAAAAAACTGTATACTAGCTGTCTAATGGTGATACTGAGACCATAGTTTTAAGTGTGGAATATACACAATCATAAGTGAAAATTATTACTAAAAGTTTTATTTAAAAGTTTAGGTTGATAAAAGAAATAAATCCCCTGCAAATTGGTTTGATAAGTTGTTAAAGTTAAAAGATAGACACACGCATAACCTAAAGTTGTAAAGTTCACAAATAGCAAACCCCTCAATTAGTATTCTTGAGTTTTGAGTTAATTCTTAAAAGAAGATTATGATTGTTTTGTTATGGTATGGTGTAGACATGGTCATTTTTGGGGAACACGTGGGCATTTGTAGAATGAACTGCGTTAGAGGGGAATTCAAATTTTGATTTTATAAGACTGTTAGTATCGGAAAAATTAAAAATTGCTCACAAGCTTATCTTAGTACGCAATAAGTAATTGTAAACTGTGTTTATTATTTTTCGTTGAACATGATGCTTGCAAGCTAAGATAGTTTTATATCCAAACTGTGTCTCATGTGCACAGAATCAATCACCTTAATAAGAAACTGGAAAGATTCGTTTTAAAGGCATTGCTGTAAATCCTCTGTGTAATGCCAATAAAATTTTCATGGACTTGGTACTTGCACTACTCTTTTTTGTGAGTTAAGTAGCAAAAAATCATGTAATGTTTTAAACTTAGTTGTATTGGCATGCACAAAAGTGTCCAGACGGATGGATAGGATGAAGTAAAAGATTTCACTCAAAAGAGTAGATAGCAACAATCTTAAAAACCGTGGCATTTTGCATGAACGTCTTTATAATGTTCTTTTGCTTTAGTTCTTCTCGGCTGCACATTATTACATCAACCTGATCTATTAATATTGCTGCAAATATATTTTGATCATTTAGATACCTTTTTAATCCTGTTTTGCACGCTTAAATGTTTGCACAGAGGAAGTTTTCTAAAAGCAGGGTAAGTCTATGGTGAATGGGAACTTATGTGCCACGCAAGCATTAGCGTGAATTATTTCAATCCGCCATACCTGAAAACATTCTTTACCTTTTAATTTTTGGCGTTACTTTTGTAAATTATATTTTCAACTGACAATACTTATGCTTGTGGCTTTTAACGCTCTTACTAAAAAAGAGTTTAAAAAACGACGTGCATTTATCGCCATGTCGGAGGAAAAGTAAAAAATAATTCCCTCTGTCCCAGATAAATCGCGACTCGCCACCAAAGAATGCATCCGTTTGCATAGAATTTATATAGACATTTTTATATAAATATATATAATATATAAATATATTTTCGACATAAAATATAAAACATTTTCGAGCATTCTTCATCTAGTCAAGACATTCCTGCTCAAACGTTAAATCGGGCTTCGGCGTGTCCATGTTGGTACTAAATGTACAAACGTAACATGTTATGCCAACACTCAAAATTAATGCGCCCGTTGCTGTTATTGTTTTCGGTTAAAAATTAATAAATCTTATCTTATATTGCAATATTTACCCAATCCAATTCCCTTTTCGTAAATGTAAAGACTTTGGGCCTAGTTAGATAACATATCGACATATTATATATCAATCCAAAATGTTCTTCAGTGTCAAATTACCCTTAGTATGAAGTTTAATAATAGAGCATGCAAAGGCATTTTATGGTGGCAAGTCGCGATTTATCTGGGACAGAGGGAATTATTTTTTACTTTTCCTCCGACATGGCGATAAATTAAATGCACGTTGTTTTTTAAACTCTTTTTATTTTTAGGTTTTTAAAAGCATCGCTCAACATACTTGATAATACTGATAAATGCCGGCCGTCCGTATGCGTTTTTTCAGCAATGGCTGTATTATTTGCAAAACTTGGTATACAGATATTACAGAACCTCAGTCGTAACCCTATTGAATTTCAGGTCAATAGGTCAACTCTAGGTCAGATGTCACAGCGATTTCGAAATTTTTTATAGAGAGACCTAAAGAATGCGACACATAATTACAGGTCAGTTTTTCATCAGCATTACAAATTCTAGAGCCAGTTTGTTAAAATTCCTGTTTTAAGGCCCTGATTCAGGACCTTAACTTCCAGATATAGCAGTTTTACAGCCTGTGTGCTGTGTTACACATAATTTTAGGTCCGTTTTTGACCAGCATTGTAGTTTTACAGTCAGTTGGTTAAAATTTGTATTTTAAGGCACTGATTCAGGACCTTAATTGCCAGATGCATCAATCTTACAGGCTATATGAAATGCCACACATGATTTTAGGTCAGCTTGTTGTACACCATATGATTTTAAGTCAGCTTTTTATCAGGAATCCCATACCATTTACAGCCAGTTTGTTAAAATTCGGGTGTAAATGTCGCACTAAATCATAGCCTTAATTGCCAGATACCGCAGTTTTACAGCCTGCATGCTGTGTCAAGTGTGCCACTCATAGATTCAGGTCAGTGTTTAACCAAGATTACAAATTTACAGCCCGTTTGTTAATATTAGGGTTTAAAAGCCCTAATTAAGGCGTTTTAAGCGATACTTAATTCTGCTTTCTTAAAGTTTATTCTACATAAAATTCATCCTTGCAACATCGATTTTATACACGTTTGCAACATAATAATCAAAACATGGTTAAGTTGGACGTTGGACGTTAGCAAAATTGATATAATGCAACTTTTCCCAAATTTTCGAATAACTTACAAATCCGCAGGTGGCAAGAATGTCCACAAAAGTGTTTCTCGCAATTTAGACTCGTGGTTCGCGCGATAATATGCAAAATATGCTTATTGTGGACATCAGTAACATTACAGCCTATCGAAATATGACAGTTTTTCAAAATTTTCGAACAATCCGCAAATCCTCAGGTGCTGAGAATGTCAATTTTTTTTTGTTTCATCAAAATCGGACAAGTCGTTTGCGAGATAATTAAGGGAGTTTGAAAAACGGAGGTCGGTGAATGCAACATAAATTCTTCATAAGCCTTTTTGCTTCTCAAGGTACGAGGGATAATCACCTGATCAGAATCCCCAGATAAATGCACAAAAAGGAATAAACTGTTGCTGAAAATTTGTGTGCTGTTTCATGCAAACTTATTTTCACATTATACACATCCTGTCATAGACAATGTACCTACAAATTTCGGTTCAGTCCGTCTGGTTATGTAGTTTCTGCTGAAAAACGTCGCAGTACAGGTTTTCAGAAGGAACCGCAAGATTAACTTTAACATTCCAAACGTGATGGGGCTATTATTATGCTTTATTGCAAAGTGTAAAAAAACATGCTCACGAATAATTGCAAAGCATCCGTAAAAGCAAAGATTTATACGCATCGCAAACACACAAACAAAATGAAATAGCATTCAAGATATAACATGCTGGAGAAATGAGCCATCTCTTTGCCGCGGAAATTTTAGGAAATTTGCAGTTTTTGTTTGTTTGTGCAAAAACCTTTTGAGGAATTTATTTTTTTGATTAAGGTAATAGATGTAAGAATGTATAGCAAGAAGGGATGAAAGCTGCTGACACCCGCTGAGTACAAAATGAGAACACAGAAACCCAGTTTCTGGTGCATTGCTGGTGTTGACAGCTAAAAGTGTGGGGTTGTGATCAATGCATTTTAAAACCTCTAGGAAAATACCTTTAGCTACTGTACACATTTTTAGCTTTACAGAGCAAAATGAAATTATACCTACTCGTCTTTTTTCCTGGAATGGCATTTATGGTTTTATTTAATGATATTTAAAATCTCTTTTATGTTCCATGAAAACATTTACTCCGCAAAAAGCCAATAAGAGTTATATTGAATGCCCAAATTTTGAATGAATTTTTTTAAAAAAGCAGCAGTCCTAAAAATGAAAATGGAATAATATAGTAGATGATTCCATATTTGAATTTGTGTGATTAATTGTGTTGATTTTGATGAACGTGACTGCAGATTTTCAGTAATCAATAGTTTTCGGTATAGTATGTGTTATATTACCAAATTTGTGTTTTTGTAGTTGTGCGGAACCATTCCAGAAAACAAATTGAAATCTAATCACTGCTTTCTTCGGTCAACTATACGTTTATTACGAATAAGAAATAAAAATTGAGTCAATATTTGTAATTATCAAAGAGAGCGTAGCTACCCCATGGTGATAGCAGCACATTCAGATGAGAGATGAAAGGGTTGACTGGATTTCTCTCCAGTTATCAAGCAAGGCATCTCCGAACGAAAGGGGAGTCGTATGAAACGTGACACTTTTTTCTCAATCAAGGCAGTTTTTTGTTAGCTCCGAATTCAACGGGTGTGAAAGCTGTTGACAGGCTCAAACCAAAACTCATATATTGTTCCTGCCGTGTTATCGGGATGAGAAGCTGAAAAGGTTGTGGTAAATAACTAGATTCTACTTTTACATTTTCATTGACCTGATTTATCTGGGTTTAGATCGATTTAGCTTGATTTTTATGGTTCACCGCAGCAAAAAAGTCTTTGCTGTATACAAAAACCTCATATAGCATAATAGCATTGCCAATAAACACGACGACTGCTTTGCAACAGACTGGGATAGTGGCTTTGTCTCAGTCTCGTGTTTTCAGGCAAGCCATCTCCGAGAGAATGGGAAGGTGTACGATCGTCACAGCATTTTATGCTTGGTTCCGAGTTCACTGGGTGTGAAAGCTTTTGACACCCGTTGAGCACGGGCTCGAGCTAGTGCTCACCTAATAATCACACTGCAGACGAGGGAAGCAGAAGGGATGCTTTTACGTTGCTTCTCCTGCATTTGGAGTTTGTCTATCTGAGAAAACGTGCGTGAGTGGAAGTGAAAGTGAAACAGAAGATTTATAATTCTTTGTTGGTTTGAACCAATAAAATGTATACCAAGAATAATTTCTGAAAAAAAAACAAAGTTTAAAACCCACTATTAACATTTTAAGTAAATGAACATTACGGGAGTTAAGTAAAACGTAAGGGATTTCTAAAGTGAATACAACTTGTATTATACAAGATTAAATTTTTCCAAAAATTGTTCTTGTTTTTGAGGAATAAGGGTGTAAGCTTGATTAAGAAGTAAAGTCTTCTTCAAATTGGTGGTAAACATTCTTGTTATTGTGCAACATAATTAATATTTACAGCCTTGTATTTTTTTGGCAATAAGACTGCAAAGGATTGGGAGATATTTTAAGCTCAATTTATCAGCTAAACTTGTTGGTTTCTGCAAAACTTCTTGTACCAGATAAGTTTTAATTTTTGTATCAGATAAGTAAAGCCACGCTTGAGACAGATTTTATTTAAGCAGTAATTCGTATGAACCATACAGAAAAAAAGCGTAGATTTTTTAAAGTGACACAAGCATTTAGTGTGATGTTTTATTTAATGTTAAAATGCACACCCATATATACGATAGATAATGCTTAACAAACAAAGTTTATCTAGCCAAGACAATTTGTAATTATCTATTCCAAATACTACAAAATTTTTCTAGACAACTTAAAAACTAACAGTGACAAGTTATTCGAAGTGCTGGTTACTTGTGTTTATATTTATGCAAAATCCCTTATGTTATAACGTTCCTCTAAGCATTTCCCTCTGACTTTTGAGCTGAACGGCATTGAAGCATTTTGGAGCCAGGTTTAAGAATTAATTGGCAAAGCGTCCTTCCTCTTGAAGTTTTCAAAACAATGGAACCATCAAACCAGCCGGAAAATTCTGAGGTTGGCCAAATGGAACCTAAAGGCTTAAACCTTGAAAAAGCTCCGGAATCCAGCAAAATTCTGGCAATTTTTCCAACCGAGGTTTGTTCAAATCAAGACAAGTTTAAAACAGATATATAACCAATATAAGTATATTTAGCTTATTTATTTAAACAACCTTTTAAACTTATCTAGATTTGGCTGCCAATTTTGCAAAATATATTTCAGCCTAAGGATCTGTTTCATCTTAAAAAAGCCTCGGGTTTTTTTGAAAAACTGCTACCGGACTTGAAAACGAAATACTTATTTCCGGACGTAATCAAAATATTTACTACAAAATTTCGCTGGAAAGATAAGAAAACACGAGAAGTTTTGTTGAAATGCAGATCGGTTTGTCGCACGTGGCAAATTGGTGTGGACTCAGTTCTACGCAGTTACTACAGTAATTGCAAACTGCTTGATCCAGACTACAACTCACACAAGAAATTATTTAGGCCAATTTCCACAGACTTATGGACATCGGAGTACACACTGAAGTTTTTGCAACATTTTGATGAAGCTTATGCCAGCAAAAATCGAAATCCGTTGATTTGTTGCAGCATTTGTGTTGCCTATGACAACCAGAGAGACGATTTTGTGTCCTATATTCAAGAAATACGGCAAATCTTGCGATTGTATGGGGACAACATCTTGAATTTTAGTGCATTGGTGGTGCAACCTGATCCTTCCAGCTACGAAACGCTAGCCGAACACTTACACTTAATGAAAAATCTTAAAGAACTTGTGATAGAATGCAGCGAGATGGAGATTTCATATGATGAGTTCAAGGCTCTGAGTTTAACCATGCAGACCATTATGTTTCCAATACTGCCATCTCTTCAACATTTGCAAGTATTGAATCTACCGAGACCAGTTTATGTTGCATTTCTACGTAATTATTCTCAAGTGTCAGTGCTTACAACCTGTACTTCCACGTCCAGGACAAACACTGCACTTTACGCACTTCAGTTACCAACTTTGACACAGCTTGATCTCAGCATTGACAGCAATGAAAGGCTAACTCATTTGGTAAGGTCGAATACTATTTGGCCGCTGACAGCTCTACGTGTTCGAGTAGAAACTATTAAGTTTGACTGGGAAAAGCTGTTTCAACTGTTGGAAAATCGATGGGCTGCTACGTTAACTGAGCTACAAATTTTAGTTGGGGACGACGCTGCTGATAGATCTGTGAAAATTTTTCCATCTTTGAATTTACCCAAACTGAAAATATTCATGTTCTCAACGTTCAATTTTGTTCCATTAGACTTTATTTTGCCAATGCGCAACTCATTAGAACTTTTGAGCGTTTGGTACAAATTCTCAGACGCTTCGGAGTTCGATGTAAATGAAAAATATATTCAATTGTACGGGGTTTGTAGTAATCTTACAAATTCAAATATTTGGACATTGTTTTCCAAATTGAAATTTGTAGAATATTTTGACAGGCACGTTAAAATACGCCGACGCAGTAGGCACGAGTTAGATTTTAAATCGCAAATACTTAGTGAAAAAAATGTGTTTTTGTCTTATGTAATGTTTGTGTGTTTCTTTTTATTCATATGTCAATCAATCATCAATGAACTTCCCGTACTAGGTGTTTTCTTTGATTGGGTTTTGTTTATTTTTGGTGTTTTAATACTGTTCTTTTTAACTTTTTTAGTTAAGTCTTTCCACGAATAGTTCAATGTGGTGGTAATGTATCTTAATTTGACGCGTGGCACTCTTACAAAACTTTTACCTAAATAGATATCTGATATTTGAGATTACATCATCCATGCACGATAATGAAATGGCAGTACTTTCCCCACATTTTTAAAATCAATCAAAAGTCTAATCAGAAGTCTAATATCCGTGTTTGTTTGCTCTGGTTCAATGTAATTTGGAACGTATATACGCTGGTTATAATAGATAAACGGTTGTTGTGTTTCTGGGGATTAGCATTTCAGCTATCAAGATTCAACAATTTAAATCACAGATTTCCATTTGTATATTGTATGAAATTTTATCGTGCTTATTTACAAATACGTTGCGTAAGTAAGAATGTTTTATTTTTATTAAATGGTTTCTAGTTTGTCAGTATTAACACGCATTGATAGGTAGTTAGATAGATACATACATGTAGATTATGTTTATTATCAACAAGTATACTTGAAAGGTATATTAAACCTAAGTGACATAAATTAGTTGCATTTTTTCAATCGCAATGGCAAATATTAATGACTATTGTAGATTGTAAGTATTGCTTGATAAAAAACATTTGTATTCAAACAAAACACATGTTAGGTCATTCTAGCTTAAAGATTCAAAACTGATGAAAGTATGTAAGTGCACGTTTTGTACGCCTGCAAAGAAATATTCACACCTGTGTTTGGGCCATTCTTAAAAAGATAAAATAACTTATGAAACAATTTGATTATGGCTTTACCCATTCTGAAACTATTCCATACTACATATATTGCTAATATTTACTTACCTAATAAATAATTGTGCTAAGCTAACGTTTTTGCTGATCATCAATTTGCAAGCAAAATTGTTTTAGAGGGCCAAACTGTGCACAAAGTCTAACCCCTTAATAGAAAACTGGGTAGTATTTTAAAAGCATTGTTGAGAATCCCCCATAATAGGCGTGTGGGCTGTCGCTGATTTACGAAGGCATAAGTAAAAACGTACATACAAATCGTATACTGTTTCTCAAGATACCTGCATTAGTATGCATAAAAATATATAAGGACGTAGAAAGAAGTTGTAAAAGATTTCAAGCAAAATTGTGGATAGCAAGAATAATAAATTGTAAATCGCAAAAAGATAGCACAATGGAAGTGTTTTTTCTCTTGAAGTGTGACGTATGTGGTATATCTATTAGATATTGTTTATTATGTGATTAAACGATCTATTATACACCGAACATCAAATAATTCTCCGCAACGTTTTTAACTTTTCCGTGCAAATTTATACCATTTCTTGAAATGGAGAATACAAAATGTTTTTTTGTCTCTAAACATCTGTTATTCGTTCTACTGCATTCGATTCCATACTATTTTTACAGTTTAACTTATCTTAAATATTAAACTAAAACCTAAAAGTTGATCTTTGCTTTAATTGCCGATGTGTTCCATGCAATAACCTTTTATTTAAACCTCAGCGTCCATTTAGAGGTCCACTTGGCAATATTTAACCTTTTATTTTCACCATTTTCTTCCTTATCCTTACCATTCCATTGTTTTCTATTTCTTCAGTTTTACCCTCAGCAATGTCAGCATTGACAATTTTACACGTTAGCGCAAATACCGTGATATAATAAGTTTCGCGCAATTATACCATCATAGGATTTCCATGAGTGTTGTTTGTGCCATATTTTGCTGATACTTTATGCATTTATTGTTCAAAAACCCTACATATTCTACGTGATTATACTCTATACTAAAATTATTATTATTATAGTAGTATACTAATTAAAATCAAATATAATAAAATACATAATTTAAACTAAACCACATATGAGAGAAAGTCTTTTTGGCGTTCGGTATTCATGTCACTTGAAACGTTACACATAATATATTAAACATATTGCATTCATAGATCAATTCAATTTATATCAAAATTATTGCTACCATGTATCAAGTTAGCGGAAGAGCTTTATAACAAAAAAATCACAATTTTATAAATAATATTTTTAGCTTTCCACGAATATAAGAACCTATACAATTAAAAAGTTCTGTGAAAGCAACTAAGATATACCGTTTAACGTATCAGAAATTCTGTGTTTTCTACCACGGCCAGCCCCGAGCTCATTAATTTTCCCGTAGAAAAAAGCACATGTTTAATCCAATATCCGGATTCTTGAAAAAATTTCGAAACTCTTCACACTCATCCAAATCGTCGTCAGACTTCCTGTAGTTTGGAAAAAGGAATACAACATTGTTTCAGGCAATACATAATCTCAAATTTTTGCTTACAGTAAACGTAGAATAAAATAAAATGATTGATAATTAGATAGAATATTAATATAACTTACGACTTGAGAATAGTTTTGGCCTTTTTCTCAATCTTTCTCAAATCAGCGTCGTCCTGTTTGTTTAGTAGTAACTTTAATAGCTGCACTGCCGATTCCACACTAAAGGATTCATTTTCCATTTCCAAGATCAATTCCTTCAATACTTTGAACAATGTCTCAATGCCATATTTGTCCGAAACTTGTAGCAATTCCACTGCAATCGCACTATCGCTCAGCATCTCTGTAATGTCCTCACAATATAGGAAACCCAATAAAGCTTTCAAGCCACGCTCGGTAATATCAGGCATTGTCACACTGTTGTCTTTTGCTTCTTGCATCTCAGTTTTGAACATTGCTCTAAATACTTTACTTTTTGCTGTAAAATATTTAATTTTCATAAGTACCCATCATTTTGTCTTAGCCTTGTTAAAGATTAATAGCCTAAATAACTTAAGACAAGTTAATATTGCTAAAATATTGTACGTACCAATTAGAAAAGCCTTGTGGCATTTCACCTGTTCACCATTTTGTGCCTGGATAACCACATCACCAGATTCATCCCGGTCTTCCAAAAGCTTCCTATTTCCTTGCATACCCTCCATTACATCACCCATGCAAATATGGTTGAAGGATTGCTTGTTCAGCTTCAGAGTTAAACTTATTGTTCCAGTAAATGATTTGGTCCATTTCCCCCATCTCCGAACCAACATGTCCCCCATTGTAAATCTATCTTTTAAAAAACTATTATCCCAAATTTTCAAATCTACAAAACCAGAAATTTTCATAATCACATGTTTAAGTTGCAGTAGGAATTTTTCAATCAATTGTTATATGCTCTGGCGTTAACCGTTAAAACTGAGCTTGACTTTATCTTCCATTTCCAGTTCTACGCGGGCCGTTATGTTTTTGGAGCTTCCACAAATACAAACCAACCGCTTTAGTAACCCATCAGCTGCGCTTTTATCTTTAATTATCCAATATGCATTTTTTGGTAGGGTGGGACCGTAATAAAGTACCACAGCTAGTTTGAAATCACTAGAAGATAAAAAAAGGCTGTGTGAAAGATTTAAAAAAGCATAAGTATGTAAGTATTTATTGATTAACTTTTATAACTGTACATTTGGTTCTTTAACTGCCTGGTTTGACATTCGGGTAAATCCAATGCAAACAGCGAGCTATTTAGCTTGCTGTGCAAGTTTATAGTTGTAGAAAAATCTTGGCGTAACTTCTTCAGTTGGCTCACGCAAACGGTTGCTTCCTTAGCTGTCAAACTTTTGTTGGAGCTTGGGGTATTTTCGAAAGCACAATTTTTAGAGCTAACTACGCTAAACTCC
Organism: Entomobrya proxima; assembly: GCA_029691765.1. NCBI lineage: Eukaryota > Metazoa > Arthropoda > Collembola > Entomobryomorpha > Entomobryidae > Entomobrya > Entomobrya proxima. The sequence goes on along the minus strand of CM056169.1, from coordinate 42,949,756 downwards.
ATTTCTTTGTTTATTTAGAAAAGATGCCACGGAATTACCACAAACTGTTCAACAATTCAAACATCTGCAATAAAAATTATACTAAAATCTTTTTTACTTTTTATTGTTCCTTTTGAAATTTGGAAAACGCGACAATATTATATTTATACAAATAGTTTACCTTAGTATATTCGGTTACAATAGTTTGACGTAGTTGGCCAAAAAGATTATAAAAATGGCTGCTTTTTATCGTTGTATTTAAGTGCGTTTTGTTTTATTTTATAGCTGCAACAGTGTCCGTATGCAAGCTGCAACTGAGCATTGTGGCTATTCTTGCCATGATGTATGGCGTCAGAGTAAGTTAAAGAGTATTAAAGAGCTTGTACGTTAGCACGTACGCATTACTACTTGCTAATGTGTCATTATACACCCGCACACAACGCTGTGCTTAATTGACAATAAGTCAGCTTTTCCATTGTATAGACGGGATTTTGTATGCTGATATATTGGACAAAGTTTTTAGACTCCGATCTTGCCAAACTGCAAAGGCCAGATGCATCAAGTGTTGAATACTGCTTTGGTTAATACACTAGTAATAATATAATAGGTGTGTGAAATAAATCATTTCCCTTGTTTCAGTAGCAATGCATATGTATGGGTTCGCACCATTTTCTTTGTTTGATTAGGAAACTGACGACTGATTGTAAAATAGTATAAATATGACATTTAGTCTTTCAATGTTTCTCTTTGCAACGTTTAGTTGACCCGCTGCAGCATCAACAATCAGTAAATTTGAGGAAACAAGTTCAAATTTTAAATTCATACACAAATATTGCTTTATTTACAGTTAGTGTCTACAGTTAACTATTTGAATTTTTTATTGCTTTGGAACTAGGAGTCAGTACACGGATGTTTGAGCCTAAATATTGTGTAAAAACGTTGTACCATTTTGACATTTACTTTAATGTGATCCGTATTATTTTTAATCATCGCTGCACTTGGTGTCAAGTTTCCTATTTTAAATTATAGCCATGACAATACTTGGCTTTTAATTACCTGTTACACCGCAGCATTATCAACACATAGTTTCAATGTTTTTGCGAATTCATTACTTTACACCATTTCACATTTTGTTTAGAAAAGGTTTTAAAAACATTATGATTATGCACTACTTATCCATATTACTAATTATTCAAACCCAAATTACAAATATAAAATGCTCTTTAAAATTTCACCATTTAACATCCTAACCGCAATTCTATGTAGACTAACGCGTCTATAAAAATACTTATGTACGCCTTCAGTGACTCTGGAACTCTTGTATAAAATCAAACTATGAAATTGCAAACTTAAAAAAACGCAAGTGCTGTACATGTATGAATATTAGAACATTTTGTTACATATTTACAACAATATTCAGAATAAAAAAATTAAATATCAAGCTTTTAAAGGTATAAATTGCTCTAAGCATTCTAAGTTAAAAGTACCGTATTTATTCGATTTATACTCCTCGCTCGATTTATAACCCCCCTCGAATTATACCCTTCTTTGAGAGGAGAAATTTGAAATTTTGGCCCCCCTCGGATTATAGCCTCCCATCATTTTTGATACTAACATAAACAAAATCATTCACTTTTATATTGACTTTTATGAGTATGATAATCATTTTTAATACAGTTAACGCAATTATTTATGCTAAAGTACGTTCTAACAAGGCTATAGCTGAACAGTTCAATGTGAATTATCATCATAAATAGAAAATCCTTCCAAAATGTATCATCAAATTTGAAATTTTAGCCCCCCTCGATTTATGACCCCCCTCGAATTATACCTTCCTTTGAGATGTCAAATTTGAAATTTTAGCCGGGGGTATAAATCGAATAAATACGGTAGTTCTGTTTCCTCCAATATCACAGTAGATTGGGCCAGTACTACTTTCTGAAAAACTTCATCTCTTCCACATGTTTAAAGTGGTATAGATCTCCGACAAGATTATTCAGCAACAGATATAGCTAATTTACGGAAACTTGTTTGTGAAATTTTTTTATGCGTTATGATTGGAGTTTATCTGCCATCCGTATCAATATTTGGTCAACTAGTAAATTACGGAAACTATTACAGCTATTAGATACACGTTATCTTGCTAATCATTAGTACATTTGATTTGCATGAGATACATGCACATACTTATTCCATTATCCGGATTGTTAAAATGTTCTCGAAATTCCTTACACTGTTTCAATTGTTCTGCCGATTTGCTAAAATCAACAACAGATTAAAAATATAAATTACACCTGACATTTTTAAACATTCATTTGATCAGCCACTGCTGCGGTAATAAATAAATTTAATTTAAGCTCACGATTGAAGAATGGTTTTGGCTTTGTTTTCAATCCCTTTTGAATCCTCCTCTCCTTTATTCCCCACCAAAATTAAAAGCCGTACTGCTGGTGCAACACTAAACAAGCTATTGTTCTTGTCCAAAATTATATCTTTCATAATTCGGAACAACTTTACAATTGCTATTTATCCGCTGCCATTAGCAGTTCCACAGCAATTTGAGCACTGACCAATGCGTCCTCGATGTCGTAGCAGTACAAAAATGCTAGCAACGCCCTTACACCAGCCTCACTTATGTCCGGCATTGCCGCGGTATGGGTTTGTGCTTCTTGCATGGCATTAGTGAACATTGCTTTAAACACGTCACTTTGTGCTATTTACAATAAAGAATAAAAATATTCTCAGAAACTAGAATACTCAATTTTTGTTAAATTACTAACTACTTACCAATAAGAAATGCCTTGTGACATTCAACTTTTTCCCCATTCTTTGCCGTAATGACCAAATCGCCCGAATCCTTAGCTTGAATCAGCAACTTCCGGTTTATCAGAGCATTTTTGCTTTGGTTGCCCAAGTGAATAAAGTTAGTTGCTTTAGCATTTAGTCTTAAAGTTATACTCAATGTACCCGAAAATTCAACCTGTTTGTCCCATTTCTGTGCCAAATTTTTCGTTAAATTGAACTGTTCTCCCAAGCAATGGTCATTTAGCATCTCCACGTCTGTACATTTTGAAACGAGAAACCAATTTTTGCTTTAACTTGATGATACGGTAAAGTACTCATAGTTTCGTGTTTACCATCAAAAATGATCTTCATCGTATCATTTGACGCCATGAGACTCAGTTTTATTTCAGCCGTTATATTGCTTGAGACAAGACACACCCACCAAAGTCGCTTTAAAAGCCCATCAGAACAATTTCTATCCTCAATTTGACAAAATGTGTTATGAGTCGGATTATTTGGAGAAATGGGTCCAAAAAATAGTGCCACGGACAATTCACAATCCCTATGTGAAGCAAAACAAGCAATTTTTCTCAAACTATAGCTATATATGTTCATAATAACTTTAGGAAAAACTTTCTGGGGATTACATGGGTTCGCTTAACTTCTGCAGATTGTTTCCTGACAACCTATTTGCCAGCAGCAGGCTCTCTAACTTGGCAAGCAAGTTTAAAGATTTTAAGGAACCTGGCCGGGATTCTTTTAGTTTGTCCGCACAAACAAAGGCCACCTTTAGGGTAGTATTTTTGGTTGAGGTTCGAGCATTTTTGAAAATAACGTTAGCCGAGTCAACTACGGTGAATTCCATTACGTGAACTTTCTGGAGGTGTTACCTTAAATGAAAAAAAAACAACATTGCAGTGTAGTTTGATTTTTTTGAATCCAAATTCCAAAATATACTCCCTAAAACTTTTTAGTCTAGAAATGCTGATACAGTTCTACCCCACAACTACTAATTTTGAAAACTAGACTGGTAGACTTAGACTAGACTAGTCTAGACTAGATAAGCGCAGTAAAGTCTATTGCAATTCTTTTTGACAAATTATCTCTGATAAGAAAAACATTTAAATTTTTAATAAACAAAAACTAAACACTAAAAATTAAGTTTAAATGTTTGTATATTTGTGAAAAATGCGCTTAAACTAATTCCCATAAATTTCAAGAGACTTACCGCTAAACTTATTATGCAGCCTATAGTTGTATGCAACAGAATTTAGAGCACTTTAAATGTTCGACTCTTATTCCATCACTTTATATGACTTTTTTTTTAATTTGAGCGTTGAAGATCACTATATAGAGTCAAATGCTATAATGCATAATTGTTGGGCAGGCATTTGTTGGAATGTAATTTATATACCACTGCAAGATCATTATACAAGCATTAAATCTCTACATATATTTATTCTTGATATTCAAGAGTTATGCGTGCTGCCTGCTTTATCCTAAATCAGATGTTGAAAATGTAAAGCTAATATGCACACTTGTAGACATTGCAAATTCATTTAGGCAGCTTAGTGTAATGATTAGGCACTCGGTTACTATGTTTTCTTATAGCAAAATTACGTTTGATACTTTGCCTGGCCAAGACAGCGTAAGCAATTTTTTTTATATATTTTTTCTCAAGCAGTTTAAGTCAGATGCGATTACTTAAATCAAACTTCTTGCCGGAGAAAGTGCCAACGAATGCTAATTTTAAGCATAGCTTTTCAAATACAGGAAGCAAACACATTTGAGCGGTCATCAATTTATGCATATTTACATAATTTTTTGTTTGATTAAGAAAAATGGCATTAAAAATAAAATGTTTTTGTTGCAGTTGATAAATCATTAGCTCGCTGCTTCAACAGAGGGGCTATTGCAGATGTCGGTGCCCGCGTGTCCGTCTGTCCGTAGACTTTATTTTTAAACCAGGCTAAATCGGCCCTAGACCAAGCTAAATCGCCTCTAGACCAGGCTAAATCGGCTCTAGACCAGGCTAAACCGGCTCTAGACCATTCGCTGCTTGACCTTGCTTCAAAACTAATACATTCTAAATTATTTAACCAAAAAATCAAGTCACCAAATCAAAAGATCGTATTTTGTAAAAACGTTGAAAGCCAAGCAAGCCAAGGCGGGCGCAATACACTACTAAAAGGTTTAGCACAGAAAAACAATTTTCAATTCTAAATCCAAAAATTCTGAAAAGAGAAGGCAACGTTAAAATAGATAATATTGATACCCAGACTAGACTTAAAATGCTTATAGTATAATTTTTAAGATGTTTGTTGATTTTGAAGCCTTGGCAAATAAAATATTTTTGCGAATTGTAACTGCGTTTTTATGATTTTCACAGCTAATATGTGAAAAATTTAATTAAAATTTTCCAAAATCAATTCCTAATTTTGTCCATTTTGTAAGTAACAATTAAAAAATTGGCATGACAGCCATTGAGGTATAAATATACCTTTTATATATATACGGGTTCCAGATGTTTCGAAGTTCTATTTCTGTTGTTATATTAGCGATTGATACACTCGCATTATTACTCATCTGAATTGGTAGTAAATTGCTTCATCATATTGTATAAAGCTATAGTCTAGTGCCAAATCTAACATTGTTTTCAATTGTGTTTCTGAAATATTTATTGTCAGTTTGACTTCATGTTGATGAGCTTTGAAGTAATTTAAGCAGTTTTCTTTGCATACATTAATTGGTAGCTCCTGATACATTGATTGAATATCGGCAGCCATTAATTAACATAAGCAAATGTGGACTGTCAATTATTAAATTTGGTATGCATACACATAGCGGTCTTAATATTGAGTCAAGAAGGATTGAAAAACCTCGATTTATTGTTAGAACATTGCTACATATTGGCCTGCCTAATGGAAATACTTCGTATTTTTTATGAATTTTAGGCAGTATGTAAAAACTTGCTGGTTTGTAGGATTTGGGAATTAATGTTTTAAGATTTATCTTAAATTTACTAAATAAAAGATTGTTGACATGTCGTGCTTTGTCTGTAATATTATCCATTTCCCGTTCATAATGAACTCTGGTACTAGGTGTGTACGTGTTTAGATCATTTAACGGTCTAAGACTTTCATTTGTATAATCCTGCTTGTTCATTACAACCAAACCTGCATTTTTATCACTAGGTTTTTTATTACTTTTATCTTGAGATGTAATAAAATGTTTTAATTCCTTGATGAGATAAGAGTGAACTCTGTTTGATTTATTAGCATTTACTTTAATAGCTTTTTTACATCTACTCAAAAACTGTTTGCTAAATAAAACGTCCTCAATAGGACTTCGTAGCTTGGTGTAACCTACTGATTTCTTCAATTTCATAATTAATGAAACAAGTTCAGTATCCTCTTGGTTTGTTTTGATTGTTCGATTTTCAAAAAACACTTTCCCGGTATCTTCATAACTCCTTCCTAAGCCCACAGAGGTCACAGGAATTTCAAAACTTTTTATAAGGGACATAATATAGCATGCGACACATGATTTTAGATTAGGTTTTGACCATGATTACGAACTAACAATCGGAGTGTCACAATTCGTGCTTTAAAGCCCTGATTCAGGGCCCTAACAGCCAGATACAGCGTTTTACATAATATATGTTGTGTGACACAAGATTTAGGTCAGTTTTTGACCAGGATTACAAATTTACAGCCGGTTTGTTAAACGTTGTGCTTTAAAGCCCAAGGCCTTTCAGGGATACTTAACTATGTGTTTTAAAGCCTTATTGTAATATCACAATGCAAAAACACTAAAGTTTATTAAAAATCAAATAAATTTAATACTGGTTGTTTCACTATAACAGGACTTTTTAAATTGTTGCCCGCTAAAATTAGGTTACAGAATATTAAATTGTTGACAACTGTAGCCAAACGGCTGTGTAAATAGCATACTAGAAGACATGCACAAACTTAAATGCTAATGTTAAAAGTAACCTAACTTTGTTTAAAAATATAACATGTTTTTACCTTTATTGGCCAAAACCCTATCAAAATAGTAAATCTTTTTAAAAATTGAATTAGATTTAATAACTTATTGCCTCATCCATATAGTTTTTAAATGGCAATCTCCTTTCCTAGTACTTTGGAATCTATGTAGCACTCACGAAAAATCAATAGTAATGCTACCTAAGAACATGCACGAGGCTAAAAAAAACAAACTGCAAACAATCGCAGTACCAGGACAAAAACAGCTTATAAATAATAAATTTTCCATTTTTAGACAAAGCTAACTTAAGTTCAAAAACAACTTTTACCATTTTTTGCAACCATGCTAAACACGGCGCATTACTTTCCTCACTGACATTGTTTCAAATGATTTTATAACAATTGCGTTACAGGGAGTTTCAATTTGGTAAGTGCATTTAGTAACGCATCCAAACATCCATAATTCTAACTTTCAACCAATGCACTTATAAACTCTGATAAACCCGAAAGGTTTCTAGGATGATACAAATTCTAAAGAAAAAGATTCTGAGCAAATACACTTCACGTGTAGCTCCACAACCGGCCAAACCTGCAAAACTAAACTACTTGACAAAAACTGAAAAGCAAGCTATTCATCTGCACACGCTTGCCTTTAAGTACCTCTGGCCGTTGGCCATAAAATGGAACGCTGATTACACACAACTATCGTGGACGTACTCCCGTCTTAAAAGACTTCCCAACGTTACAGCAATCTATCTTATGTTTTTGTACGGAATAATAAACCTGGTTTGTTGTGCAAAATGTACTGCTCTCTTTCCAGACGTAGAAAGCAGCCTGGCAAATCAAATGATATTTTTTATTCTTGGTGGTGCTTGTTGCATGATCTCATTAGACTTGTATGTTATGTCGGATGACACGTTGATACAAAGTTTTAATCCGTTGCTTTCTTGGTCAAGCAACTCTTTGAGACGTAAGTTAATTAATTATACGCTAAAACAAGCAAAATTGACTAAAAAACATGTTTATCGTTTGACTTACTAAACAGGATTTCACTGTGCTCATCGAAAAAATGTCTCATTGTTTGAGAAACTTAAAGACTATGGAAAGTTTGGGTTTGTTCCTGTGCTAGCAATTCTTATATGGATTGTTCCAATTGCCTGCTATTTTTCAAAAATAGACATTTTCTACTTTTCATCCCAACAATTTGTGAAAACACATAAAGTTGACAACTTATTATTACTAACTGCGCTTATGTTAACCTACCGTGTTGTTTCCGTATTCTTAATATTTTCAGAAATGGCACGTATTCTGTCTTTTTGTATTATTTGTTTTGTATTGGTAATCTCCCGGTGGAAGAAATCAGCAAATATATTTCTTCATCAACAACTGTCTACTGCAAGCTTTGTTCAATTTTACAACAGTTGTAGAATACTTTTTAAAAATAGTCAAAAGCCATTAGACCAAATGTTATTTGTTACGTTTACAACCATATTTTGGGCTTCGGTTTTTTTAGTTTGGGTACTGGTGCGTTCCTCCGCCAATGAATTAACCTATATGATATACAGTGTTGTTTTTATATGCTTCGTTACCATGGCTACTACCACATTTATTAGTTTGTCGCAGCTATGTGAAATTGTAGAAATGGGGAAAATAGCGTTAAAACGGTTTCAAATTACATGTATGTATTATTACGCAAAACGGAAAACCAAAGAAAACCGCGTACACCTATTGCAAATCAGGGCTTTACAACCAGTTCCTCTGAGTTTTGGAATTTTAACGGAAGTTGATAATGATTGGTTGGTAGCGTATAACTGGCAGATGTGGCTGAAGATTTTTGATGTAATTTTGATGTTTAATACAGCTTAAATTTTGCTTTTGTTTGAAACTATTTGATATATATATGTATTTCACGTCTTATTTGCTCGCTGCTTTGCAGAAAAGCTATTTAAGCAATTGTGTGTCCGTCAGTCAACTTTATTTTCCTTATCCTACAAACGTATATTACCCCATTAAAAATCAACATATTTATATAATATGATAAACAATATGCAATTAATATTTCTACAACCATAGCAGCGAGCATCTTGTAATGGTTTATTATGGATGTTTATTGTTTTCTTCAGGTCTATACACATACACGTGTATGTAATAAAAAGCTTCTAACATCTGTCAACAAAAAATGCGTTAACTACAATTTGCTTACTCTATAGCAGTTTAAAATGTATAATAATATGCGAACAAATAAAAATTAAGTGATACGTATTTCGAAGAAAAATTAAACTTTAACGAAAGCACAGTTTAAACAACCTTTGGACAAGAATGCATTTATAAAGCATCTGTTTGATTGAGTATTTTTAAATGTAAATAACATCATGTTATACCTTTATTTTGCATTAGCTTATTCAACCTTTCGGTTTTCAGCACCTTCCGAAACAAATACAACGACGAATGTAACTAATTAATAGACAAATACTGACTAATCATGTTTCTTTTTAGTTGTGTTTTCCTGGAATCTATTTACTTCCAATAAACTACAATAACATGCTCATGGAAAATATTAGAAATTGATTTGATTGATTTTGAACCTAATCGGTCATCCTCCTGAGATAATAGGGGGAGGTAACCCTCCTGACCATATACTTTGTCAGAATCACACCAAATTTGGTGTCGTGATTTACTGGGCTATAATAAGGAACCCTGTTGACTTTGAACCAGATTGGTCATCCCCCTGGAGTAATAGGAGGAGGATACCCCTTGACCATAAATGTTTTCAGAATCGCACCAAATTTGGCACTGTGGTTCATTGGGTTATGAGAAACAGCCCTATTGATTTTGAGCCTGATTCGTCATCCTCTGAGGTAACAGGGGTGTAGAAGCGAGAGAATCAGACAGATAGATAGATATACATATAATAGCTCAGCTACGTATTTCAAATGATCATTATGTCAGGATTCGACCATTTGCCTAATTATCCTTATCACATTTTTCGTTTAAATATTTTTGGGCTCTACGAGCCAACAAGTTTGTTAAACTTTTTCCTTCTTTTTTGCTCGTACGAGCTTAGTTTTTGTGAAGCAGAATGGCTGAGAGTTTAGGGTTCCTGTCCTCACAGCAGTCAAGGTCACACAATTTGTCTGCTGTGTGGCTTTTTCCATAAGAAAAAAGTGAAGAAGACGACTGGAGCCCAACTCATCAACTCTAAGTTTACTTATAATTTTTTGGACGAAAGCGTCCTTTTTACTATTGTAAACTGGCTGAAAACCAGTACTCTCTCTGAAGCTTTCATGGGCTACAGATCTCTGTAAATTTGCTAAAAAGTTGTATAAATTTTCTTTCTGTGTTTTTCGTAAATCCTGACGTTTCCGAAGTCCTTCTGCATTGATTTTTACCAAACTGGCAGCATAAAAAGGCATTTTGGTTAGGTAGAAGCAGTGGGGAAAAAGGAGCAAGCAGGGAAGGAGAGCAAAAGCAGCATAAAAAACTTTGGGGATTTTGGGAGATTTTTAGTTTTTTGGGTTTTTGGGGGTATCCTGTGATCCGAACCTTCTGGAATTTTTCTGGGGCAAAGTTGGGGGCCCTACGCAGTCAAATATTGTGTCTAAACCCCACACATTAAATCGGTTTAATGTCTACAGGGTTTGAATCTTGAGTAGAATTCAAAAATTTTCGTCTCCAAACATAGCTAGTTGGGTCATTAAATGGATCAGTCACAGTAGCATAAATTAATCTTGTTTCAAAGTGCCCCTGTCGATTGAGCGTGAGCGCCAGCAGAGCTAGAATGGAAGCCACCGCATCGCACCCTCAGGTTGATGTCGGTATTTGGTGTTACAGCTCGTTTGGTTGGGTTAGTACTTGGTACAAATCATTTCGTGCCTGAAATAAATTAAAGTTAGTTAATTAGTCAAGTTATTAAAGAAACGGTAACAAAAGGCAAAGTGTTTATTGGGTTGAAGGTGACGAAGAAAAAATGAATTTGTTAAATCTTCCGGAAGAAGTGGTAAGCTGAGGAACAGAGTTTGGTCATCCAAAGCTAATAGTTTATTTAAATTGCTCTGAGGTTTTTTATTTCGTGCGTTTTACTGTATTTGGTTGTTTTTAGATTGAGGGTTACATTCCCCCGTTTGCGTTTCTGGAGTGGAATGACCTGTTGAGGTTCCGAAAGGTGTGCAAAAGCCTTCATGGCTTTGTTCAGGCCTACTTGAAGGTTCATCCTGCGCTGGCCCCCGAACTGGAAATCAATGAGGAGGGAAGATCTTTTGACCAGTTTATGAAGCTGGGCATTCCAACAACCAAGCTGTTTCTGAACAACACTTTGGATTATGGACATGGACTTTACTTCAAGCAGTGGAATGACGCCAAGGAATTCCTCCAACATTATGGACCATTGATCAAAAGTCTGAGGGTGAAGCAGGTGTCCTTGTACATCTGCGGAAAGGAACTGGAGTTTCTGGAGGCACTGGTAAATCTGAAGGAGTTTACAGCGGGACATTATGCACTTGGAAAGAACATGGGAAAAGCGGTGTTTGATAACCTAAAGCGTGCCAATCGCCATCTTCCAATGTCAATGAAGTACCCCATTCCTCAGAGTTTTGGAGGATTGAAAGCCTTCAAAATTGGAAGTGGAATGGGCTTCTATTTATTCCTAAGTGCATGTCTTAAGACAAATGTCAAGTTAAAGAATGTGGCTTCGATTTGGTTTCCCCGACCACATAATCCAAACGCGCCGGATTTTCCTGAGCTAGGAACTGTGGTCCTGTCACTGGTTAATCTTCATCCGGCTGTGTTTCAACTGAACATGCCAAACTTGGAAAGAATTGAGATAAGGCAGACCTCACGTCGTTACATGGGAAGTCAATGGCGTCAACTTGGAGGTAGACCGGAGTGGCCTGCTTTACAAAGTTTGGAGGTGAATGTGGATTCTGCCAAGCCTGATGAGCCAGTTGATGCCAGGATTTTTGCCATGCCGGAATACCCGAATTTGTTGGTTGGTACGAAGACACTGCTCCAGTTTTTGTTTCAAGGGGCAAGTCACTTGGCACTGACGGTATTGAAACTTAGCTTTGAGAAGGAGGATGGCAGTTTGCCCACTCCGAAAATGGAGGAGGTAGTGGCGTCATGTCCAAGCTTGAAGAAGTTGACGTTGGTCAAATGGCCAGGTACAAATAAGGCTTTGGTCAACCTATGGAGTGGACTGCCGGGATTGGAGGAGGTGTCACTGGAGTACTGCAGGAATTTGGGGAACGTTACGTTTGTTGGAGAGGATCGGGAGAATCCTGTTTTCTTTAAGTTGAAAAGTATGATTCAAGTCAAGAATATTTAAAGAAATTTGATTATTTTGATTTCAATTGTATTTTAAATGTATTTCAGATCTGAAGAAGCTCACGTTAAAGGGATTGGACCAAATGCCCAAAATAACAGATCTATTGTTCTCCTTGGTTATTCGGCACTTGAGCTTGACGCACTTTATCCTTACTTCTGATGGCCCAGTTGAGTCGGTAAGCAAAAATTCAAAAATTCTGAATTAAAATTACAACTATAATGTAGCTGCTACATAGATTTTATTTGTTTGACTTATTTTTTTAGATTTTCAGATTACTCCAGTCGGGATAGAGTCGCTGCTTTGTGGACGATTCGCAGAAACCATTGAAAAGTTCCCGTTTCAAGATTGGTCTCTGTCCAAGCTGACGTCGGAGGATTGGAAAAAGCTTGAGAAAAAGTTCAGGTCTTATGAAATGTTGTAACTTGCGGATTGTAAAAACTTACGAAGTTTGATTGTTTGTTAAGTTTTCTAGTTCAAAGACACTTGTAATGGTTATTACATTAAATGAGTATTCCGCTGTAAAATTTGAAATCAATTTCTACATTTTTATTAGTATTTAAAATAGTCTATTTTACAGCTTGGAACATTTCATGTATCCAACTGACCTTGACCTACACATTGACCTTTTTTTTTGGAAAAAAATCCAAACCAATTCCAAATTTGTAATTTTTGCATAAAATTATTAAAACTCAGCTTGATCTTATCGGCCATTTAAGTTCCAAGTCGGTCCCATCTGAAAAATTAGATTTCAAGTGAATTCATTTAAGTTTTGTCTTCTATAAATTCGGTTACATGAACTTTTTGTGATTTTTCATGCGGGTGTTTGTCTATAAGCATTCTAATTGTCCTGTAGCTTGTATCTTGGTATTTACTAAGATTCATGCTATCATTATCATGAATATTTAAATACAGTGAGTCAATTTGCATAATATTTCATAATTTACTTCCTATTGATCATTATACATGTAGTATAATAGGAGACGTTACTATTTAAGCAAATCTAAATGGAGTTGTACTATCTCATTTTACTACCTTCGCCTTTATTCGCCTCACGCTTTTATATTTTCATTATATTATCGCGCTCAAACTCATAACTTTTAGAATCATTACAACCAAAAATCTCATCAGACATTGCGACACTTTTTATTTGGTCCTAAAACTAAAACGCCAGACATGTGATTCACACCATCTGAATATACAAAAAATTTGCTATTTTCTTGCCAATTTGCAAAAAAACTAATATCAAACTTTTGAAAGTGCGAATGAAGACATGAAGGGTAAGCAAAGAATAATACGGAACCGTTTAAAATTGATTTCTAAATTTTAATGGACTATACGTTTTTATTTCATGCACCAGAGTTTAATACATAGACATATGCCAATGTTCAACCTCAACCAGCTCAAAAAAGGAAAACAAATACAAATAATATAAATATTTTAACTGATGGTAACCATAAATATAGTAACAAGTTGCTTCAGTAGTTGCAGTTGTTGTGGTAAAACTAAGCCTTGAAATGGTTAGGTACAAATAACTCTAAGCATTCAAAATTAAAGTTAGTTTTGTTATTTTTAGTATTGTTAAGCTCCTTTGAAAAATTTCATCCTTTTCACATGTTTTAAAGGGTAAAGATCTCAAACAAAACTAATCGGCAACAGCCATAGCTAAATTACGGCAACGTGTTTGTGAAGATTTGCATTGTAATATGCTTGGAGTTACCTACAGGTTACAGGCCGTTCCAACTTTAGTTAACTTGCGAACTGCGGATACTTTGACAAATATTTTCGGTTAACATTAGTTACCAAAACGATACATAAAATATACAAGATACTGAAGGACTGTTAGTGCAACACTACAGCTACAAGTAATGTTACTAATCCCCACACGCACAGTTGATTTGCATGAGATAAATGCACATACTTATAGCACTATCCGGATTATTAAATAGTTCTCGGAATTCCTTACACTGTTTCAATTCTTCTTCCGATTTGCTAAAACAAACAACAGATTAGATTATAAATTCAAATTAAACCTATTGTTTTAAATACACGTTCTCTAAGGCGCTGATGGGGTAATGATCATATATTTTATTTGAGCTCACGATTGAATAATGGTTTTGGCTTTGTCTTCAATCTCTTTTATACCCTCTTCTTCCTTATTTCCCACAAAAATTAAAAGCCGAACTGCTGATGCCACACTGAACGAACTATTTTCCTTATCCAAAATTATATCTTTCATGATTTCGTTCAGCCGTTTAATTGCATATTTATCCGCTGCCATTAGCAGTTCCACTGCTATTTCACTGCTGAGTAATGCCTCCTTGATGTCGTAGCAATACAAAAAGGCTAGCAATGCCCTTACACCAGCTTCACTTATGTCCGGCATTGTCACGGTATTGCTTTGTGCTTCCTGCATTTTATTAGTAAACATCGCTCTAAACACGTCGCTTTGCGCTAATGACAATAAACATAATATTGTTAATTGTCATGTTGAATCGTCTTATAAGTTTGTTAAATTAAAGTACTTACCAATAAGAAAAACCTTGTGACATTCAATCTTTTCGCCATGTTTAGCCGTAATGACCAAATCGCCTGACTGCTTAGCGTCTTCTAACAGCTTCCGATTTATAAGCTCACTTTCGCCAAGGTTGCTCAAGTGAATCAAGTTAGTTGCTTCAGCATTCAGTTTCAATGTTATGCTTAATGTAGCAGAAAATTCGAACCGCTTTCCCCATAATATTTGGGTCATGCTTTTTGTTAAGTTGAAGTAGAAACATAGTCGATTATCCTTTGTTATAGGTGCATCTATAATAAAACAAAAAAATATTTTTTATGCAACTTGGTATTAATCTGGTGAATTACGTAGAACTTTATGTTTAGCTAGACTTACCATCAACATCTATATGAAGCTTTTCGTTTGACGCTGCAAGCATCAGTTGTATTTTTGCCGTTATATTTCTGGAGCCGCCACTCACTAACCCAAACCGCTTAAAAATCTCATCAGAACCTAAAGCTCCAATTTCGCAACAGGCGTTATGAGTAGGATAATTTGGAAGAATGGGTCCAAAAAATAGTGACACCATCAGTTTACAATTCCTGTGTGTACCAAAACAAGCACAAAATTTTTCAAACCGTTAAACATATTCATAGCAACTTGAACTTTGTATGGAAAACTTGTCGGAAATTACATAGGTTCGCTTAACTGATGAAGATTATCTTCTGGAAGCCTTTGAGCAAGCAACATGCTCTTTAACTTGGCAAGCAAGTTTAAAGATTTTAAAGAACCGGGTTGCGGCAGCATTAGTTTGTCCGCACTAATGGTTGCTTCTTTAATAGGTATCTTTTTATTTGGGATTTGGCCATTTGTAAAAATAAAGTTGAGGGAATCAACTATAGTCACATCCATTGCTTGAAACTTCTTAAGATGTTTTCCCTAAATGGAAAAGAACATTTCTGGAAATGCTGAAACAGGCTTAATTGAAATTCAAGTTTACTTAGACAGTTAAAATTTTTACCTGTATATCAATTTGGACAACTGATTATGATGGATTATATAACTTATGTAATTTATGGTGTGAGGCCTTTAAAATAAATTATAAATTTGGTTAGTTGTATTTGAAAATAAAACCCACTTGTTGAGTTTTGAAACTCAACGCATACACCCCCAAGTCTGGAGCACGAATGTAAAAAATTTAAAACCTAAATATTTATACACCTGTATATTAATAGGGCTCTAAATCCCTTAAAAACGTTCACAACACAAGCTCATACTTGTTTGTGTAAAAGATGTACGCAAAGGTGTGAACAGACTGTTAAATTAAAACCTAAGAGCGCATTAGGAAGGGCTTGTATACTTACATTGTATTGTTAACGGCTTGACCTGAGCTTCATGCACATGTTGTGCCAACAATGAGTTACACATTTAGTTTCTCAGGTACTTTTAAACAAGTAAAAAAGCATGAGCGTAACTTATCTAGATACTCAAAAATAAACAATTGCCGTATTGGATGGAATTGTTTTCACCCAAACAGTGGTTTGAACATTTTTCCTAAGAAAAACTCAGTTTTTTATGCTGAGCGCGATAAAGTCCATTGTTTTTCCGTAACAGAAGAATTATCAGAAAATAGATTTTAATCCCTTTCGAGATGTTGCCTTATTCTACCACACTGCTTGCTTTTGATCTGGTTATGCATACAAAGCAATGAACAGAGCAAGACTTGATTTTGCGTAAAGTTAAACGTGAATGTCAGCACGGATAATTTCCATTCATTTTTTGAATGAAAGCTACCTTAAGCAACAGACTTCTACACTTTTTGGTCGGTGCCTTAAAAACCAAAATTGATACTGCATGTATGACGCCAATATTACATATGTATTTATTCGTAGAAAATTCGATAGTACATTTTGATGGATAATATTTTTTTCTTTACAATACAATACAATTTTACTGTACACTTCTAGGTAATGTCGGGTATTGTTAACAAGATACGTTAACAAGTCATGGATATTTACAACAAGGCCTTAATTCTTGAAAAAAGCTTTATGCATGTGAATACAAAAAAATGAAATTACGTACAAAGAAAAAGCCCATGACCAAGTTTACATCAATATGCACTCGTTTCAGTTTTAATCATTTACGAAAGTAATAATAGTAGTATATCTATCTATTTATCTATCAATTGCGTTATTTCATCATCAACAAGTGATTTAGGTAATTTTACAGAATAGCTTGCTTAAATTAAATAATTTTCTCATATATTAAATCACATAAATTTGCGAAAATGACACACAACCTATTTGTCTTAAATTTAACACAGTTTAGTGTAATCAAAACTTTAGTTGCACTGGTCACATAATGTTTGCAAATTATACTTCTTCCAAAATTTTATAATATTTCATTCAGTCCCTATAAACTACAAATTCGTTAAATTTCGCCTTCGAGTTTTGTTTATGCTTTGTAAACTACTAGTGTTACAACCATTAAACTATCTATTACTATATAAAACAAAATTGTGACTTTATATTCCAACTTCCAGCTATTAGTAATTCTATATAATACGTTGCTACCGTTTTACTGCTATTAATATTTTTACAGTTTATCACCTTTTATGCTTGCAGTTATAATTTCCATAAACTGACCATTTTTAAACAAATTCGTAACAGGAAATGTCAACATTTCTCATTTGTTCAGATACTACAATACCAAAGTTTTTACACGCGCTCTGTTTAGTGCAATATTGTTATCTTACTTTACATTTTAAGTGTTCGGAAATAAATCATGCATATTTCCCTAAGTGATAATAATCGGTAGAATCTAAAAACCGATTTGTGAGGGTTTGATTTTGTGTAGATTTCAATTGTTTTGTTTAACTTATAAACTTGTATACCGTCCATATTATTGTATAGAATTATGCTTTATTACTAACAGTAATTCATGTGTCTTATAAATGTAAACTTTTACACAACCGACAGTCCTGGAACTGTTGTTTTCGGATTACAGGGCAAATATCTCTTCGAAATTGAACCCCTGCATACACTTTGCTGTATCATATTCCATTCAAACTAGCAACTTTTATAAAAAGGAGCATACAATATATCGTATTTTAGTTTAGCGGAAGCACTTGCGTTGTTTCAATATATGCACAAATTTATAGAGATTTTATACATTACACTATAACTCAAATCTAAAATTACGTACTATGCATTAGAGCTATAAATAGACTACATAATATAATGCGAATTCTGTGCATTCTACTGCAGCCAATTTTAAACCTATTTCGTTTCCCGAAGAAAATAGAACATATTTAATCCAATATCGGGATTGTTGAAAAACTTTCGGAACTCTTCACACTCATCCAACTCGTCATCAGACTTCCTATGATATGGTAACAGATTATGATAAAACTTTAAATAATACAAGTTTAATGTGTTTTATTACCGATAATCTAAGCAAGAATGGTTAGTTATATAGTATGACTTACAACTTCAGAATAGTTTTGGCCTTTTCCTCAATCTTTTTCAAATCAGCGTCATCATTCTCTTTCCGGTTTACTAGTAAAGTTAACAGCTGAACAGCCGATGCTACACTAAACGATTTATTTTCCATTTCCAAAACCAAGTTCTTCATGAATTTGTACAAGTTTTGAATTCGATACTTATCCGAAACTTTTAGCAATTCTATTGCAACTGAACTACTCCACAAAGCCTCTATAATATCCCGATAATAAAAATAGGACAGCAAGGCAAATAATATCCCGAACCAAAAAATGCACTTGTTTGCATAGAATTTATATAGACATTTATATATATAAATATTGATAATAATATACATATATTTTATAGTTTAATATAATATATATATATAATATACATATAGTTTTTGACGTGGCAGAGCGTATGCCTGCACTATAGCTAGTATATATATTATTTATAAAACATTTTCGAGCGATCTTCATCTTGCCAAGACATTCCTGCGCAAACGGTAAATCGGGCTTCGGCGTGTCCATGTTGGCACTAAATGTGCAAACGTAACATGTTATGCCTGAAAAAAATTAACCCAACACTCAATATTAATGCGCCAATTTCTCTGTTATTGTTTCCGGTTAAAAATTAATAAATCTTATCTTGCAATATTTACCCAATCCAATTCCCTTTTCGAGAATTTAAAGACTTTGAGCCTAGCTAGATAACATATCGACATATTATATATCAATCCAAAATGTTCTTCAGTATCCAATTACCCTTAGTATGAAGTTTAACAATAGAGCATGTAAAGGCATTTTTTGGTGGCGAGTCGCGATTTATCTGGGACAGAGGGAATTATTTTTTACTTTTCATCGGACATGGCGATAAATGCACGTTGTTTTTTAAACTCTTTTTATTTTTACGTTTTTAAAAGGATCGCTCAACATACTTTATAATACTGATATATGCCGGCCGTCCGTATGAGTTTTTCTCAGCAATGGCTGTATTAAATGCAAAGCTTGGTATACAGATATTAAAGAACCTTAGTCGTAACCCTATTGAATTTCAGGTCAATAGGTCAACTCTAGGTCATAGGTCACAGCGATTTCGAATTTTTTTATAGAGAGACCTAAAGAATGCGACACATAATTACAGATAAGCTTTTCATCAACATTACAAATTTTAGAGCCAGTTTGTTAAAATTCCTGTTTTAAGGCCATGATTCAGGACCTTAACTTCCAGATATAGCAATTTTACAGCCTGTGTGCTGTGTGACACATGATTTTATGTCCGTTTTTGACCAGCATTGTAGTTTTACAGTCAGTTGGTTAAAATTTGTATTTTAAGGCACTGATTCAGGACCTTAATTGCCAGATGCATCATTTTTACAGGCTATATGAAATGCCACACATGATTTAGATTAGCTTGTTGTACATCATATGATTTTAAGTCAGGTTTTTATCAGGAATCCCATACCATTCACAGCCAGTTTGTTAAAATTCGGGTGTAAATGTCACACTAAGTGCCAGATACCGCCGTTTTACAGCCTGCATGATGTGCCACTCATAGATTCAGATCAGTTTTTAACCAGAATTACAAATTTACCGCCCGTTTGTTAATATTAGGGTTTTAAAGCCCTGATCACGGCGTTTTAAGCGATACTTAATTCTGTTTTCTTAAAGTTTATTCTATATAAAATTCATCCTTGCAACATTGATTTATACACGTTTGCAACATAATAAACCAAACATGGTTATTTTATTTAAACATTAGTAACGTTACAGTTTATTGAAATATACAACTTTCCCCAAATTTTCAAACAATAAAGATGCCAAGAATGTCCAAAAAATTGTTGCATGCAATTTGGACTAGTGGTTTGCGGGGTAATTTGCACAACATGGTTTTTTGACATTAGCAACGTTACAAACTATTGAAATATGCAACTTTTCCTAAATTTTCAAACAACCCACATATCCGCAGGTTGCAATATGGTCAAAAAAAATTTGTTTTATGCCAATTGGACTCGTCGTTCGCGCGATTATATGCAAAATATGCTAA
Organism: Entomobrya proxima; assembly: GCA_029691765.1. NCBI lineage: Eukaryota > Metazoa > Arthropoda > Collembola > Entomobryomorpha > Entomobryidae > Entomobrya > Entomobrya proxima. The sequence goes on along the minus strand of CM056169.1, from coordinate 42,929,668 downwards.
TTTTGGACATCAGTAACATTACAGCCTATCGAAATATAACACTTTTTCAAAATTTTCGAACAGCCCACAAATTCTCAGGTGCCAAGATTGTTATAAAATTTCGTTTCATGCAATTTGGACTCATGGTTCGCTCGATTATATGCAAAATATGCTAATTTTGGACATCAGTAACATTACAGCCTATCGAAATATGACATTTTTTCAAAATTTTCGAACAATCCGCAAATCCCCAGGTGCTGAAAATGTCAAAATTTTTTGTTTCATCAAAATCGGACAAGCCGTTCCCGAGATAATTAGTGGAACTTGAAAAACGGGGGGTACCGAATACAACATGCATTCTTGATAAGCCTTTTTGCTTCTCAAGGTACTAGGGATAATCACCTGCGCTACGCGCAGGTGATCAGAATCCCCAGATAAATGCACAAAAAGGAGCATACAATATATCGTATTTTAGTTTAGCGGAAGCACTTGCGTTGTTTCAATATATGCACAATTTTATAGAGATTTTATACATTACACTATAACTCAAATCTAAAATTACGTACTATGCATTAGAGCTATAAATAGACTACATAATATAATGCGAATTCTGTGCATTCTACTGCAGCCAATTTTAAACCTATTTCGTTTCCCGAAGAAAATAGAACATATTTAATCCAATATCGGGATTGTTGCAAAACTTTCGGAACTCTTCACACTCATCCAACTCGTCATCAGACTTCCTATGATATGGTAACAGATTATGATAAAACTTTAAATAATACAAGTTTAATGTGTTTTATTACCGATAATCTAAGCAAGAATGGTTAGTTATATAGTATGACTTACAACTTCAGAATAGTTTTGGCCTTTTCCTCAATCTTTTTCAAATCAGCGTCATCATTCTCTTTCCGGTTTACTAGTAAAGTTAACAGCTGAACAGCCGATGCTACACTAAACGATTTATTTTCCATTTCCAAAACTTAGTTCTTCATGAATTTGTACCATTTTTGAATTCGATACTTATCCGAAACTTTTAGCAATTCTATTGCAACTGAACTACTCCACAAAGCCTCTATAATATCCCGATAATAAAAATAGGACAGCAAGGCTTTTAGGCCATTCTCAGTAATGTCCGACATGGTCACACTTTTGCCTTTCTCCTCTTGCATCTCAGTATTGAACATCGCTCTAAAGGCTTCGCATTGTCCTGTAAAACATTTAATTGCCATACTTACCAATAAAGTTCTTCTTAACTGTATTCAGATATAATGACTTAAAGTAAATAACCATTACATACCAGCTAAAAAAATCTTGTGACATTTAACCTGTACACCATCTTTAACCTCGACAACCACGTCACCAGAGTTTTCGCTGTCGTCTAAAAACGTTTTAGTAAACGGTTCTACCATTAAGATTCCCGTAAAAATCTGGCTTAATGCTTGCTTATTAAGTTTTAGAGTTAAGCTGACTGCTCCTGTAAGCATACTAAATCTTCCCCACTTCCGAATTTATGTCTCAGACAAATTAAACCTTTCTCCTAGGCTCCAATCACTCCAAAACGCGACATCTGCAAAACCAACCAAATTTAAATTCCAAAACAACCATAAGCCTTTCCCTCACATTGGCCTTTTGAAAGTCACAGGAAAAGTATGGTGACAACCTTTAAAACTGAGCTTGACTTTATCCTCCATTTCTAACTCCAAGTTGGCCGTTATGTTTTTTGAGCTCCCAAAAACGCTAACTGGCCGCCATAGTAGCCCACCTCTAGGGCTAGAGTCCATAATGTGCCACCAGGCATTTTGGTTTCCGGTGGAGTTTTGGGTTGTGCAATAGAGTTCCACATATAGTTTGCAATCACTACAAGGTAAAAAATCATAAGTTTTGGCTTTAAAAAGCGAAGATATTAGTACACGGTTTGTAACTCTATTTGTACCTTGGGTTTTCCAAGTTCTTCTTCTGAGTTCCAGGTAAGCCCTTTGCCAACAATCTATTCAGCTTGGTGGCCATGTTTAAAGGGGAGGACATATCTGCATGCAAATGCTTAAGGGAGTCAACACGAACAATTGCCGCTTTAGCTGTCGTAGACTTGACAGGACAAGGGGTAAATGTAAAAGCAATATTGGGCAATGAAAACACAGTAAATTCCATGGCTTTTTCTTTCTCAAAAATGTACTTTGATTACGAAAAATTATAAAAATCTATAAGTTACAATTAGCTACAAAAAATCCACAGATTAATTATACATTAAAGTGGATCTGGATCACCACAAAAAATTTACAATTACAACCGTCAGCAACAAAAAGTGTACTCAGGTCTTACTTCAGCTTTTGTGATTTATGATTTGTTTTAAAATTGTGAAAAAACTAGGTAATTTTAAACATTCTGGAGATTTCAGCTAAGTTTACTCAGATACACTACGTTAACGTATTTAGCCAAGAAGATTGAAAAAATGGTCGCTATTTATCGTTTTAGTTAATTACGTATTGCTTTATTTTACAGCTCCAACAGTACGTATGCAAGCAGTTTATTCGCTTTGAAGTAATCATTTGTAATTCTTGCAATAATAGTGTATGGTGTCAGAGATAGCAGAATGTGTATATAGGTAAACGCATTATTATTTGCCAGCGCGTCATAATATACTTGCATACACTGCTGTGCTAGCTCGGTTGGTCTCATTGAGGCAAGAATATTTACGTTGCTATACAACGTCTTTATATTCTCGTACTTTCAAGCTTCTAAGCCAATTTTCATCATGTGTTGTATAATGCTTTGGGTTACTTACTAGTAATAACATTTTTGGTATATGAAATGACTCATTTCCTGTCTTTCTTGTGCAATGCATACTTGAGGATTTGGATAATTTTCTTTTTTGATCAAGAACTGACAACTAAATGAAAAAATATGCTAAATGTGAAAATGACATAACTTCTTTCCGTTTTTATATTTATGACGTGTAATGTCTAGCATTGAACCGCTACAACAATCAATTAATACTAAGCAGTAAATTTCCGATAATAAATCTCAAAATTTAATTTGGTTAATATATGTGTTATATATATGTTGTGTGGTTTTATATCGATTCAGGAAACGGTTACTAGAACTGAATATATGAACGCGTTGCAACATTTTTACATTTGGCTTGTAATACTCAATTATATGTCCTACCCATTCTTGTATTTGTGCATTTTCTTTCAAATTGGTGATAAAAAATAACAACTATGGCAATACTTGGCTGCAAATTACCTGTTACATTGTAGCACTGGCAACACTAGGTTTATAGTATTTGCGAATCTATTAGCATAGAAAAGTGTGTTCAGAAAACGCTTATAAATAAGACTGCTTACTATTTACACATTGTACATTATTCATCGCCAAAAACGTTTTAGTCACGTTTCTATTTATGTAGACACTTGTCATATGTATTGAGACATTCAATGTGTATACAAACACAGCCAAGTCGACTTTGGCTGAATTTAACAATACTGTGTAAAATTGAAATTGGAAACCTCTTAAATTAGGATATCACTCATTGTATAAAAACGAAGAAATTGAAAAATAGTTTTAAAAATAAATAAAAATGTTCCTAAAAACCTTGTATTTAAATGCTTTTATTTTTTTCTACAGGTTACGATTATTTTATAAATGCAACTTGTTGTTAAATACTATATGCGTTTTTGGGAAACTGGATTTTCTAATTTTAAATTGGTGCAATATCAAAATGAACAGCACATTACACGTTGAACTTTTTAATAGACAGAGTTTTATTGGCTACTAGTTTCGCTGAATAATTGCTTCATCAGGCCGATTCTGTGCATTAAAATTACATTTTCGCACAAAAAATTACAATAAGTTAAAATAACTTTTTTGGCATAAATGCCATCACACTGTTGTGCTTTCGTCAGTCAAGTAAAATGTAATTGGTAAGGAAAGACAGGCTTCTCATGTTTTTTACTCTACAATATACCACACGTATATCAATATTATTGTATAGATCTCTATACTCCTGTTCTGAGTTGACCATAATGTTGTTTTCTAGAATTTCTTTAACACACTTCTTTGTATCCAACTTTTGAGTTTCATTTGGTTCTTCCCAATCATGTTATTTTTTTCCCAACCAAATACATAACAGGCTTTGTTATATATAATATTATATTATATCTCAATTTGTATTTTAAGTGCACGCAGGAGATAACACATTATATTGCGTGGTCGAAATCAGCAATAGTCAACCAATTTATATTAGATGTGTGTAGTAGGTATACTGTTTACAGTTATAATCTTTTGTAATATTTTGTTTTTTTCGTACATCTTTCATAAAACACGCTAAAAGTGAATTCATTTATGTAAAAAAGCAAACTAAACCAAAAGTGTCATGTGTGCTTCCTTATAGTGGACAGTTCCCCGTCAAACTTACGCTACTTTACATATTAGATTAGATATCCTATTTATGCCTCCAGTTAATTTCAAAAACAAATAGTACAATCTACTGTTGTTTTGCAACTACAACACCTCACCAAATATTAGTGAGTATTGTTATACACAAATAGAAGTTTAATAACATTACACAATTTCTAGCCGATTTTATTACACAATTATAAGAATCCCGAAGAGCGTAGTTCAGAACTACATGTCGTGCTTAAGTAATAACAATACAAAACTGCCATATATTATTTTGTGTATTCAACCACACCAAGTATCCAGTTTATTTAGTTTCGCGAAGATAAAAGCACATGCTCAGTCCACTATCCGGGTTTTTGAAAAAGTTACGGAACTCTCATCCAGCTCATCATCAGACTTCCTGCAAATTAGAAAGGTATATATTATTGATATTTCAAATAATGCATGCTTAAACGGGTTTGTATTATATGCACTTTGACTTACAATTTCAGAATATTTTTGGCCTTTTCTTCAATTTTTCCCAAACTAGAGTCGTCCTTTCGGCCTGCAACTAAAGTTAAAAGCTGAACTGCCGATGCCACGCTGAAAGATTCATCTTCCAGGTCCAGAACCAAGCCCTTCATAATTTCGTACAAACCTTCAATCCCATACTTATCCGAAGCCTGTAGCAATTCCACCGCAGTCGAAGTGCTGCGTAATGCCTCTGTAATGTCTCGACAATATAGAAAGCCCAACAAGGCTTTTAAGCCAGCCTCTGTAATGTCCGTCATTTTCACATTGTTGGTTTTTGCCTCTTGCATCTCCGTTTGGAACATGGCTTTAAATGCCTCACTTTGTGCTTTAAAAAAATACATTCCTGTCATAAGTACCTGTTCTATCTCTTCAGTTCAATACCTACCCAATACTGAATAAATAGTTCAATCATTTATTTTTTATGTATTCACCAGTTAAAAAAAACCTTATGGCATTTCACCTGTGCACCATTGTCTGCCACAATAACCGCATCACCAGATTTTTCAGCGTCTTCCAACAGTTTTCTATTTAATTGCTCACCCACTATCAAACTACCTCCATAAATCCGGTTTAAAGCCTGCTCATTCAGTTTCAGAGTTAAGCTCACTGTTCCACTAAATGTATTCGTTGTTGTTGCCCACTTTTCAATCAACATCTCGGACAAGTTAAAGTCCTGTTGTAGCATACCAGCATTCCACATTTTCGCATCTGCATAACCAGAAACGATGATTTTCAATATTTTGCATGAATGTGAACGTTATTCCAAATAATACTTAAGCTTTGTCGCCAACCATTAAAACTGAGCTTGATTTTATCATCCATTTCCAGTTCAAGGTTAGCCGTTATATTTTGGGGACCTCCACAGACACCAATTAACCGATTGAATAGCCCATCAGCAGAGATTGCGTCCTTAATTTGCCAAATAGCAGTTTCCGTTTGGGTGGAGTTTTCTGAAGGGATTAACCCGTAAAATAGTGTCACGAGCAATCTGTAATCACTGCAAAATGGAAAAAGTATGTGTATCTTATATTCTTAAAAACTTAGATAGTGCTCAGAAAGTGTTTTACAATCATACATTGAATTTTTCGATTCCTTTATCTGAGCTTCAGGCAACGTTTGCGCCAACAATGAGCTATTTAACTTGCTAAGCAAGTTTAAGGAGCCAAAAGAACCTGGACGTACCTCATCTAGATGTTCTACACAAACACTTGCCACCCTAGATGTAAATGTTTTCTGTGCACATGGACAATGTTTGAAAACAAGATTGATGGAGCTGACCACATTAAATTCCATTGCTTTTGGCTTCTAATCAGGTATCTTGATTGAAAAAGTGCATATTTTATATTATAACAGCACAAATAACTTTGTTTAAATTTTGGTTTATTTGTGAAGAAATATTTTATCTAATGCAGATGTAGTTTTATTTAACTTACCACTAAACTTATGAAATTTAATTGTCTGCAACAAAGTATATTGTAACTTAAAAACCTAACTTTTTTTTAAGTCGCTTTATATTATTTGTTATTTAATTTGACTGTTGAGTTTCACTAAACCAAGTTTGTGCTTATGTGTAAAAAGCTTGTGAAAATTTTATTATCACACTTTTAAAATACAGACGATTTCTAAAAGCAATAATATATAACTACGATCTATTTAAATGTCTTACGTCAAAGCAGAATGCTGTGATGACTAACTGGGCGTAGCTGTGAACAGATTTTTAAAATGGCTACTGTTCTTCATTGAATTTACGTTCGCATTCTACTGAATATACATAGCACCAGCAAGATCTCTATGTAGCAGTAAATCTCTCTCTATATATATACTCATTCTGGATAATCAAGTGTTGTACCTCTAATGTTTTAAATCAGATGTTGAAAATGTTTGGGATTTATACACACTTGTAGACATTGCAAATTCATCCGAAGAGTTAGGTATAAATACTACTCATGCTCATACAACGTTTTCTCGAGCAAAACTACGTTTGATATTTTGCCTGGCAAAGGCAATAGCTTTTTGAGATTTAATAGTAAGCAACTTTTTATGCTTTTTCTCAAACAGCTTGGCACGGATGAGACTTGCTAAAGTCTTTTATCAAACAAAGTGCTGACGAATGCATAATTTGAGCATATCTTTTAAAGTAAAATAAAGAATTTCGGGCTGTCACCATGTAATACATATTTACATGTTGTTTTCGTTTGATCAAGAACAATAGCATTATAAGTAAAATTATGCATATATTTAAACCACCATAAAATTTGAGTAAAACCATTACAAAACCAACGATATCTATTTTACACAGTTGATTAAATGGGTGATATTTAGGTTTATATGTATGTAATATTAGGTTTGTAATAACTTTCAAAAACCAAGGCATGAACAACAGTTTATTTAACTAATTGCGGTTAAACAATGTATACCTACATGGCCAAATAAAAAGTAAGTTATAAACAATTCCATGAAAACTTAACGTTCCACAAGTGCTAGGCAACTTACTCTTGGCAAGATTGTAGTATTTATACAGTATTGTAAGGCGTACCTTTCTAATTGATTAATGATTAAAACCAACATGAATGATTACCGTTACAAACTAACAAGGACTGAGAATCTGGATTAATTTGGAATATGTTGGCCGACGTACCTTAACTTAATTTTGTTTCTCGTGTGTTGGGTGTAATGAGTTTTGACACTAAAAACTAACCTTAAGCTAATCTATTTTTATACCAATTAAAATAACACTACCCAAAACATCAAATGAATGAAGACATTCAAAACTTTCCAAGAAAGTTTAGTTTATTACTATGTTTCAGTGAAGAATTATAGAATATTCTGGATTTGGTCTTTGGGTGTGATTCTCAAAGATGTAACCCTCAAGTAGGTTATCAGAACGTTCATGTGACTACGTTTCCTACTATTACATACATACATACTGCATACCAAGCTGTACACATCTGGAAAAAGGTCGCAATATTTATTGATAAACTTGCCTTTGATTTTAAGGTTTGTAGCGATTAAACCTTAAAACTTCAAAGTCATAAGTTATTTCTAAAGCTGAAATATTTCAGAATCCATAAATACACCTCAGATATCTCCCAAAATAATAGTAATAAAATTAATAATCTTGAATTCTTTTCATTTGCATGAGATACATGCAAGTACTCATTCCAATATCCGGATTGTTAAATAGTTTCCGAAACTCCTCACACTGTTTTAACTCTTCTTCAGGTTGGCTAAAATAAACAACAAATGAAGGAATAAATTTACATATACATACATATTCTGCGCCCTTTGTCCCAACTCTAACACTAGCGCAGTATTTAACTGTTGGTATTGAATTAACGCTTACTTTTGAATAATAGCCTTAGCCTTGCCCTCAATGCTTTTTAAACCCGCATCCAGTTCACTCTTTCCTGCCACCAAAGTCAAAAGCTTAACTGCTGATGCCAAGGTAAAAGAGCCATTGTCATGTTTGTAAATAATATCTTTTATGATTTTGAACAATTCTTGAATTTTATATTTATCTGCCGCCAATAGCAACTCCACTGCTATTTCGCTACTGTTTAGTGTCTCCTTGATGTCGTTGCAGTATAAATAGGCCAATAAGGCCCTTGCACCAGGTTCGCTTATGTTGGGCACTGACACGCTGGTTTTCTGCGTATCTGGCATCTCAGTAGCAAACATTGCTCGAAACTCGTCACTTTTAGCTACAAAATAGTATTCAATTTTAATCGATTTGATTTTTGTCAAAATAGGCACTTTGTTGTTGTAATTACTAGTAACGTACTAGTTAGCACAAATTTGTGGCATGGTAATTTCACACCGTTTTCCAGCACAATGATTGCGTCACCAACGCCTTCTAACAGTTTTTCAGTATCCAACTTGTCCAGCTTCTGACCACCTTTATAAATCCGGTTTACAGCATCAATATTCAAGTTTAGAGTAAGGCTTAATGTTCCAGTAAGTTCCGACTTTGATTTCCACTTCTGAGCCAAGTTTGAAGGCAAGTTGAAGTACTTTTCGTAGCCAGCCATGCCAACATTCATTTCCATATCTATTAAAAATAACATTCAAATTTTAGTTTGGTATAATATATGAATTGCATAATGTTTTAGTGGTCTATAGACGTCTATAATCACCATTGAAAATTAGCTTATTTTCCACAGACTTGAATTCCAAATCTAAGTTTGCCGATATATTTTTTGAACCACCGCAAACAGACACCAAACGTGTTAACAGTCCATCTTCAGCTTCTACGTCCTTGAGTTTCAAAATGGCGTTGACTCCCTGGCTGGAATCGTCTGGAATGTCACGCCCAAACAGTATTGCTACATGCAGGCCAAACGCGCTACAAAACATTGATTTTCAAGTCAAATTTCAAATGCTACATTAAGTCAAGCTTGCATAAGCTTTTTATACTTACGTAGATATGCTTATCTGATTGCCTGATGTTTCTGGAATACTCACCAACACCAGGCGGCTTAGCTTGTTTAGTAGGTTTAATGACGCAAGCGGTCCTGCCCGAAATTCCTCAAGGTTAGCCACGCCAATGTTGGCCATCTTAGCGGGAATCTCTTTAGGCAAACATTTGACATTTTTTAGTGTCAGCTTGGTGGATCGAGCCAAGCAAAGCTCCATTGCTTTTTCTTCAGCGTCGGGTAATCTTATTGCAAAAAATACAAGAACATTAGGCAAAGCTTTGAAAGTATACCAGGAATCATGGTAGCAATGGAATTAACTGAGGATTACATTTACAAACAAACGTCCAAGTCAGGCGTCACGTGTTTATGCTGAAAGCCACCTTTTTGAGTTATCGGTTTTAATATGTTTAACGTTTAAGTCTTTGCTGATCTAGATAGCACGGAGGGCAGCTTTAGATAACTACGTAGTTGTAGCTACTAAAGAAATGTTATTCCAGTTACCATGAAACAATGTGGAAAATAAACGTATCTTATCAAACATACATAATATTCATGCCATAGAATAGGCAATAAATAATAGTATCAACTTTATTGGTTATTGTTTATAATGCCTTTAGAATGTATTCCTATTAAATGTTGTATTCCTAAATGAGCGGAATGTTCAGTTGATGTGTTAGGTGTGACGTAAAAGAACAAAGACCTCTATCACAAAATTTATTGTAACACATGTCACGCTTCATCAGCTTCAATCACTCAAATTTATAAAATGCTATGAAATTAATGATGTAATCTTCATCTTCACCTATTGGTGGTGGTGGTGTGCAAAATTCTTACAGAGGCTATTCAAAATATAAAGTGTAAATATTTCACAATATAGCGTTTTGTAAAGTTATTGATTTGTTAGAATATGTTGCATTAGCAGGTGTGTTCGTTTTTGGTTGCACATTCTTTTGAATTTAGAGTTTACTAATAATTTACAATTTTGCAATAATAATAATTGTGTGACTTTTGTCATTATAAGAACATAATTTACCCATCTAACCATACGACGTCATGGTATTTTCCCAAGCATATATAGCGCTGACAACTTAAACCCCAGAATTTAAACAGAAACAGAAAGACTACTCGTAGTAACTATTCGACCACTAAAATAATTTGCTGCTGCCTTAAAGTATAACTATTTGCCATGTATTTTATACATAAATTTGCAAAAATATTGTTAATTTTGGCGTACAGTAGGACAATTCTATCAAAGTCAAATGTGTGCACATACTCATATTACAATGGCATAGAACTTTTTATCAGACAATTGAAAGCACAGAGCTACGAATACGAAGTTATTTTTACAATTTAGGCTCTTCATGTGTGGAGCCGATTTCTAAGTATGTTTGCAGCCGAACCGTTTCAAATCTTACCGAGTACTTAGAACCTAACTTTGTTTACAAGTTTTCTCAACCAATTAATTTAATCATGACTCCCGTTCTATATTTAGAAAAGGATGCATTTACATATTATTTTCAATACTACGCTGTAAATTACAGAACGATATTTTTGTTTATAAACTGGAATCCTCGTTTGATTTGGTCGATGGGACGACAATTTCTGAGCACTCCGGCTTTTAAGTCACTTCTAGATATATATAAAATGTGGCGGCCAAACTTGCTGTTCATTTGTCCTCTATACACAAACAAATGTTACTCTCGTTCCCACCATGTAGTGGCTCTTTTTCTTGCGGCAAAGTTTCACCGGATCATATATTGGAACCTAAATGGACCACACATACACACGTTTCTGTTTACTCCAATGGTAGTTCCTTACAAAAGAACAGTAAAAACGGACAACAACTTAAACATGTGTATTAGGAAGCTGTTTTCGTCCCGAGATTCGTATTTTTGTACTGGATCTATCATGTCTATTCTCTATCTAGCTAAAATACACAAGTTTTCAATAATTCCATTACTAATTAACGACCATTTGTATGAAATGCTTAACATTGACCCAAACAAACAAGTAATAATAACCGATTCGGCGGACCAAACGGTAATTAATTCGCAGGAAAATACAACGCCGGGAAGGTTTATGGCAACTACATTTGTCAAACAATTACTCGTTTATTGCACAAGTATTTCTTCACATGAAACCAACAACGTTAAAAGATGGACCACCGAGCCATTTTCATTGGAAATTTGGGCTCCTGCTTTCGTAATTTTGCTTTTATCAGCTAAATATACCGTAACCAAGAAATTTGGAATTCTTTCAAATACTTTGATTTGTGCATCAATATATGTAGGCCAAGATGTTCCTTGTCATCTCAAAAAACATAAGTACATAAGTATAACCTTAATGGTTTTTGGATTTATATTAAGTTGCCTGTACGGAAACTCGATAACTAGCACAACAGTTAGCGGACCAGTAGCGATAACATACAAAACGTTAGATGATATGTTTACCGTGGGGTACAAGATAATTTTCAACCACGACAACATGACCGGAGCCTTGTCTCCTGAGAAGCTATATCCAGCTTTTTTTGGTCGGCACTATGCAAAGGATAAAGTGATTTATCGATATACACAACTGAACAGTGCAAAAATAGATGCACAAGTTCTCAAGGCTAAATTCATTGTTGTAGCTGAAGATCATTTCATTGACGGCTGGATGCAAGATGTTGCCAATAGAATAGACAACTCTAGAAAGTATAATGATACTAGGTGCCAAAACCTGAAAGACCCGTTAGCTACTCAGCTCACATTCATGACAACAATTACAATCAATCGGAATTGGTTGCAGGTTTCTCACAGACGACTGCTGGATTCGGGACTTTATTCAAAGTGGGACAAATGGGCAGAATGGCACCATCAACTTTACGAGAAACTTCTAAAAGATGTGCGTAGTCCAAATAGAATGTTCCTTCACAACGACAAAATTAATTTGGTAAAATTGTTCCCGTGCCTAATGGCGTGGCTGGAGAGCTCACTACTTATCGGAGGCTGCTGTTTTGTTTTGGAATATTATGATTTTTGCATCAAATGCAGAATGACAGATTAAAATATTTTCCAATGCACCTTGTTTTCTAGATTTTATTTTATTTGTTTGGCTTTATTTTGCTTTATACAATATTATACATAGATAAGTTTATGATAAATTGTACCGAGGGATTTATAGAAGGCACTGTTTTTCACACTACAAAGATTTCATTGGCAAGCCGACTTAAGCTAGACAATAAAACCATCTTAAAATATAATTCTTAACCATATTTTCCTTCACAAAAACTTAATTTTAACCAGCCATACGTTTATGCTATGAAATATTAATCCTTTTTCAATAGGTAACCCCTGCAGTTTACGAGGGCCGGCAAGCAGTTACGGCGTTTATACTAAGAGTACAATATTATTCATTAAATTTAAATACTTTCGTTTCACGTTTTTTCTAACCACAATAATCCTTGTATGTCCTCCGCAAAACCTAGCTAAACACAAATGCCAGCAAAAACTTATGTAGCTAAATGGTAAATTTATTGTTTCTTTACACTTAATTTCAATCAGTAGAATGCAGATTTCAATGACCCACAATATACGTTAGTAGCAGGTAAATGCCTAACATGTGTTCCAACATTAAGAAGTCACCAGCAGAGATAACTTCATTGCCATTGAACTTCTCGCCTAGTAATTTATATTTTAGTCTATAAAGCCATACATACCAGTCGTTCCATGTTTGCAGCAGCCCACTATCTGTCACATATTTGAACAATTGCCTAATCAAATCGCGATTGATGGTATGCGTCTTCATATAATTTTGAGTCTGTGACAATTGTTCTGATAGTATAAAACAATTTACAACGCTACTGGCTTTATCATTTTGCATTCGTCTGTTAACTAACAACAACTCAGTTTCAGCTGCTTGTGAATTGCTCAGAATTAGATACTGCTTTCTTAAAAATTGTGGTAGCAATGCTCCATATTTGGCAAGAGACATTCTGAAGTATGCCATACTAGAGTTATATAGATGGGACAAATTTCTTCGTTCATATTCTTTAAAACGCGACTCCCATTCCTGTTGTCCTATTGCATAGTACCTTTTTTGGAACAGGAGTTTATAGTTGGCTACTAAAACTTCTTTAAACAAATGATAAGGTTTTTTGTCTATACGCACGGTGACATGACTAATGACGATATTTGAATAAAACTGAGTCACAACCATTCCAAGGAGACACAAAATGAGATATATTTTTGATAGTCTACGATGCCTATAAACACAACATCCCAGCAGTAATAAGAGCCCAGCTTTCGTTTATCTAGATATTTTGAAACTAGAATAACGACAGTGGCTGATGCAACAATACCAAAGGCGCATTCTTTCTAGATAACGCCCACCCGTGAATGCAGACTTGCAGTTAGTTTGGATTTAAATTTGTTTACGCAGTAATAAACATTATCACCATACACAAGGTGTAACTGCAGACCTGTTTTCTCATAAGCATTGTAGCCAGTGTTATTCCCATGTTCACAAGAAATTGAAGGATACGCTATATACTGTAATGTATCTCTTACCGAAAATGGGGAAAAGTCTACGTATTTCATTAAAGGCGTCAACGAGATTTTGCGCAAAGATATTGCCTCCGTGGCAACCAGACACAGGTCTACTAGTAGTACACGCTGGTCGCCAAATAAATGGTACTTCTAATTCTCGCCGATTTCCATTTCGAAAGCATCGCTGGTGTAGTAACACCGGCTGCAGAATAGCTTTTTCAATAACCACGTTTCCTATCACATTCAAAATTTTACCTTCTTCACAGTAACCAAAGCAGTAAAAACGCGTGGTTATTTCAGGTTGTGATATTTCACGATCGTGGGATATCACTTGTACCAGAAGCTTCAACGCAGGCACTGCACCTGACGTTTCGTCAAACAAGACCTGCTTGTTGTGTAATTCCATTTTATGCACGAACATAATAATTGTTGACGTACGAAGTGTAAGTTGATAAAACGTAGTAAAAACAGTTTTACTAGAATGTTTGTTATCCTGCATATTATTCAGGGGTGCAAACACTAAAACATAAGGCTGAGTATACTTGTACGGAAACTCAACTCCAATATCCTTGTCGTACGTACTGTTAAAAAACATGTACACCAAATCGGGAATAATAAAATGACAGTCTGGCGGAAAAGAGTGAAAATAAAATGTATGGGTTTCCACATGAGCTCTTACTGAACTTCTTAGCCGTGAAGTAAACGCGTGAAATTTGTGTGTACTGCAAAGGCTATTCTGCTCGTCACTTCTGCTGTGGACGTGAGGAGTTAAGTGTAAAAGAATGTGGCAATAAAGCAAACATAACTTAACTTGTTTCTTCATTTTGAAGACTTGTGATCACGCACCAAATGTTTTATGCAACACTTGTTGTTGTTTTAGAGATGGTTGTAGTAACTAAAGTCTGTAAAAACCTTTTCTATATTGCACTCAGGATGTTGCACTCATTGATGTACACTGGAAAATCAGTTTTTGTCTTGATACAGAAAATTAACCAATGTAATATTTAATATAGCCATATATTGTCCACATGTGTCAGCGAGGAGTATACAACAGCAAGTTTCTGATAAACGTTGAACCCGGAAATGTTGTGTACGTAAATAGTTAGGCTATGCCTAAATATCGATTTGCGCACATGTAAGAGTAAATGCACATAAGTATAATATACCAATACATAAAGTATTACAATATGTTGATGAATAATTTTAGTTGTTATGTTGCTGGATGTTATATTTTTAACCAAGGCTCAGTTAAAAGTGTCAGAAAATAATTACAAATTAATATTTGCATTTGTTTTGTATTTCAACATTATATGAAATATCGAATTTTATCGTGTTCGTGTAAAATGTTCTATGTAGAGTGTGGTGGAAACGTACTGGAAACATATTATGGAAAAAGGACTTTGGCTTTTTCTATTAATTGTAATTTTTAATTTAAGTTGGAAAATTTTATATCATTTTAAAATTATTAACTAAAACGTTGAATCTGGTCTTTTTAAAACTTAGATGGAAGCAACTTTAGTATTTTCTACGGTTTGACTGCGAGACTCTACACAAGCAATATCAGTACGTGGTGAAAAACACGGCAAAACTTTATAAATAGGTATCTCTTCTATCTTTTAAGGAGTTTTACTAACTGTGAAGCTGAAATAGGACAATTTTAAACTTAAAACGTCAGCTTTGCAAATATCTGGCTTTAACGTTTTATGATGATTCTGTTATTAAAACTGAACACTACTTCAAAACCGTAATAAATATAATGATTTGTTTGCGTCATGGATACTTTGTTGCAGATGATTCTTCGTAGATAATTTACTGTCCCAGGAAAGCTTGCTATCCCTGACCGCTTCTAAACCAATCCGGCCTTCTCCAGTCATTTAAAATTAATTTTTGTTGCGTCTAACTACACCAAACCAAATCTTGGTCACGTTCAAGCATCTTCAAGCCATTCCGTTCTCTTCTCAGCAAGCTATGTCCCGCTCAATCACCCTCTTTTCTGAACTAAAACATGTAGAAATTATAGGGAAAAAATCATTGGAAAGTTAAATCTATGGAAGCTTCCAAGCAAAATATCTAGGACTGCTTCTGCCTTTGTGCAGATACTTAAATTAAATATATAACGTTGGTGGAGTAAAATACACACACGTATGCCAAGCTGTGAGGTTGGCAACAGGAAGTGTTTGACAACTCGTCATTCTTATTTTAATACCTCTAGTGTACATAACAATAACAAGTCTATATTTGGTAATGGTGGTGATGAGTTGTTATAAAAAGCCAGACCAAAACACGAAGGAGTTTGCTCTATTCTTTGAAAAATGCTAATAAATATGTTTGAAAAATATTTTAGGCACCGAGCTACCGAGACATCATTTTTTATGGTTAGTGGGTTTTTTTTGAAAAATCAATAAAACTTGCTTGCTGCTGGGAAGTTGCTGTACAATTATATGAGTTTTTGCTACAAAAAAACCACATTTCTATGTGCACTGTCAGGAAAATTGCATGACATTTTCCGCAATAATTTCAGAGAATTAAATCCTACTTTATGCCGGTATAAATTATACCAAACGGTGTCGGCTTCGGATTACCTCGGTTTGTCGAAGCCGTATATTTTCAGTTTACGTTTGTGAGCTTTGCTATCACTTTCATTATATTCTCCCGGGTTTAAAATTACTCGGAGACATTGGCACTTCTACGATTGAATGAATGTTCGTACAATTTCTAGGGTCGCTTTCTTTCACGTCTGTTCGGACGTTTCCAAATACACGGCCAAAGCAACACTTTCTTTTGAAACAATCGCTGTTGCAAGCAACTAACGCTACCGATATCCATTAGGCTAGTGTATACTTATTTCCTGGAGTGTTTTTATGATTTAATGCATTTTTCATATTTTTCATTTAACTTTTTGACATTGTTTAGGCCCAACCTTGTGGCATAGAAGGGGGAAAAGTTGCGAAAAGGTAGACAACCGGCATTTTTGAACATGCCTTTATCTAAATTCTTGCAAACAAGTTTCTGTGTATTCAAGAGAGATACGTTTCACTATTTAGTCATTGCAATTTGATGGGAGTCACCTTTTTTCTAGATGAAAAAATTCGTTTTCCTTACCAATGCTGATTTCCGGTTTTCGATTCCCCGGATAATTCTTGGCGTAATTTTTTTAAATGCTCTTGCCGAGCAGGTTTTTTGGTCAAAATAGATCACGTTATATACATACAACTCATATATCAACTTTATATACATAAATAAAACGTTGATCATTTTCGTCAACAAAGTGATTTCAAATTTTCAGGCTACGTATATGCTTGGAAACTACTTTTTTAACTTTAAGTGACACCAGCTCAGGCATTTGGGTAAAAATAGAATATAAGGCACACATACCAAAATTAAAATGCCTGGTCTACGTAGGTACAAGAGCATGCCATTGAAAGTTGGGTACAAGGACAAACAGTATGAATTTTTGGGCACTAAACCGAGATAAACCTAAGCCAGCGGCCCTGTATTTCCCGGATTTTTATTGTTGGCCACAAATGGGACGAGTATGTCACTGTCATAATAATAATAATGTCATGTTATATTATGGGTGACGTCTGCAGAAATGTATGTTCAATTGAATGTATGTATAATCAGAGGCTAAGCGCCGAGGGTGGCAGAGTCCGAAGCCGACCCGGGCCCCGCGCTTAGAGGGCCCCCAACGAAGCAAAAATAGGCAGAATTAAGCAAAAAATGTAGAAAATTTGCTTAATATTTCAAAAAATTTGGGCTCGCAACGCTCGCCATCCATTATTTGTGTACAATTTCCGCATATTTTGCGCAGAAATTTGTTAAATTTTTTCATTATATCTTAAAAACATGGATTTTAACCGTAATTCACTACCTCAGCATCAGAAAAGTAAAGTATCAGACGTTAAAGGGGCCCTCTTTCTCCTACCCTCACCCGGGCCCTCCCTCTGCCTTTCGCTTTACGCTTAGCCTCTGTGTATAATTAAATGACCAACAAGTAATTATATAGTATGTATACACCAGTACATAGTATTGAGAAATGCTCAGTACACAAAGCCAGTAACTTTATTCTTTTGTATTCGGGAGAGAAAGCTGGAAAAGCTTGATCCCCCATTTGTCGGGCCGTCACAAAGAAGATCTCAATAAATGAACTCCATTCTCCTACTCTTGTCTTGTGTCCATCATTTATCTATCATCTAAGCATCACAAGCTCATCCCTGAATACCAGTAGCTAGCAGGCGTACCTAGCAGGCTAGCGGGGTACTTTTGGCAGCGTAGTGTACGGGTCCTCGCACTTCACCCCTGAGACTTTTTCCAAGTAAGCCTACACATATATTTTATTTACATTTTACAAAAACTGTTTTAGTGAAAAGTGAGCGTCTTAAAATCTCATATTACCAATAGGTGACTAGTGTCATAGCTTATTTGATTTTCTTGAAACAAGGGTCAGATTTTGCCATACATCAAGCTGAGGAGCTAATTCATCTGAAAACCAGTTTATAAGAATCCTATGCAAAGGTATCTAAGGTCCTGAATACAACATTAGAGGAGGTTAAAAGGCTTTCGAGTTATCTAACTTTCCTTCCAATATCAGTTTCATTGTCAATTTCAAATATTCTGAACCTGTTAAATGCTGTAGAACAGGAGAGAGCTCTTTTTGTTTTTCCAAACAAAGACAGCTTTCACCTTTGGCTATTGACAAGAAAACTTGCGAAATTAGACAATAACTTGAAAAAAGACAATTTCACGTGGATTAACCGTGTCGAGGAATATTACACGGAATATTTAGTTGAATGTAACATGAATCATGAATACTTGGACATAGTAATGGCTTACAGTGCCAATAAAAAATCAGCATGAAACATACCGTAACATACGTACATACGTAACACCAATTCCATTGTCATACAATAATCTCATACATATCTTGAAATTATCACATGAACTAGTAGTAGTTGCGGGAAAAGCAGTTTGGCCATCACTTTTCATCAAGCTTTAAATTGCGGTTTGATCCGTTCAACCATGTGCTAACTACCTACGCATTCAACCATAGTCACAGCACAAAATGATTGTTGGTAGTATCTCATATTTGGAGGGTCGATGGCGAAATTGTAGAATAAAAATAGAACTGCAGTCAGGAAATCTTTTATATCAGCAATCCAAAACCAGATACTCACATTTTATGTAGGGGATCCCGGTCTCATTATTACGAAGCGTCTCAAAACAACACTTGCTTGTAAGAAACAAGAGATTCCTATTGAGGTTGAAATAAGGTTGTTTTGTCGAGCACAACAAGCCTTTTTTCGAATAATAGAAAACGATTTTCAAATTTGGGGTGGCGAACAAAGCACACTACTTACTTAGCCGCCCTTACAATAGTTTAGACTTTGGGTATTTTATCCCCATCTCTATATAATAAATATTCAGAAGACGAAATAACCTATATCAAACTATTATTCCGGGATTGCATGAAATAATTGGTAGATGCAATTTACCTGTGCTGCCGTATAAAATAAAGATCCCAGAATATGCTCCTTTTCAACAACCGGTTTTTTTGTGAAAACATAATTTACTCACAAACGCATTACTAGAATCAAATTTCTTTTTGTACAGACCAACGAAAGAAAGAAAAAATAGCCTTGGTTCTGTCCAGACCAAGGCATTAAAACTGGTTATTCCGGTTGCCAGTACGTTGAAGTCTATCGAAGTCAGTTCTTCCCCTTTGCATACAGAGCCAGGTGAGCTAGAAAGCAATATTAACTCACAAGGTACACAAAACAATGGTGAAAAATCGTATGTAAGTGGTAAAGAGTATGGCCTCTTGTTTCTGGAGTAAATTATGACAACACAAAGCATTATTCTTATTCATAAGAGTTTTTACATAAACATTATAAAAAAATGGAAGTTTTGGAAGGAAGTGCGCCACCTTCCCAACTAAATCTGAGACTCAATTTTAGGGAAAATATTGGTGAATATTTACCCGAGTATGGTTTAGTTGCTAAAAAGCATCACCCAACAGCTTCAAATAGATATATTATTTCTTTTTTTAAAGACGTATCACTCGCGTATTATATTCTTTGAAGAACCGGATGATCTTTGTTTTATTGCATTGCAAGATTACCAATCTATACATAGGTTTTCTCCTTTTATGAACGAAAATGCTAAATTACGGGACATCCATACAGTAATGAAAAACATAGTTGCTAGTCGATACCCAGAATTTTCATTATCCCGAAATACATTTGCCAAAATGGAGGTGCTTCAAAATCGAGTTAGCTATACAGTGTTCGGACAAGTGAGGAGAAAATGCAATGTCCCGAATAAATGGAAGAATTTTCTTAGCACTCCGATTTATCAAGAGTGGATAACCAACACTGAGCCAATCCCACAAAGGCTTCAAATACCAAATCAAAGTCCGTATAGGAATATACCCGATGGTAATACTGCACAGAGGGGAACTTAAAATTTAGCAATTTTAAATATTAAAACAGTCCAAATTAGTATCAATAATGTAGTTAACAGCTTGAAGTAATAAGTAAAGGGAAACAAACTATAATAATATGCATGATCAATAATCTTAATCAGTATGGATTACAAACTCTCATGTACATACGATAGAGTTCTTTCGGATCTTAAAACTCTATAGTTATAAGAGAATTTGGTGTTTACAAATGAACAATGGCTCACACTGAATTTAACCTATTTGCATAACTAGACATGTAAAAATACAAAGTTTTTAGAAAAAGAAAATTCAAAAATGCTGATCCAACTATAATGATATGTTGTTAGCAAACAAGCTTTTCTGTTTTGTATTTGGATCTTATTAGTATACGAGTATATAAGTATAATACAAGCACTGTATTGTGTGGAAAAACAAAATACCTATGCATTTAGTCAAGGAAAAGCTCCATCGGTAACTGAGTACTCTACCGGAAAGATTGAACTGTGGCTACTTAATTGAGCAGATGCTTTTAGATGTTGCGGCTGAGTGCATCCATACAACAATTTTCTAGTCGTTTTTTCCTGCTTTCATGTCCAGAACAAAAAGATACTGTTCACAAATAAAGCCCGCTGGGTTTCTATGCTGAGCTTGGGGAAAAATACAAATAATATTCCTAGATTTGTTGTCGGGAAAATGGATGTGGGTATGTGTATATGATCCCATCGTATGTGTTACCCATCATAATGACAGCCAACCAGATTTCCACCGAGATCAGCACTCAATCTTTCTCAATCTCACTTTCAAATCGAGGATGATAGTGCACCATCACTAGCAATTGCCATTTCTTTACACAACAATGAGACTTTCTATATAACATTAAGTCAAAACGAGTCGGCAACTATTCTTCCGATTATTTTCATAGATAATGAAGCAAATGATGAAGAAATGAACATATTTGTTTACCAAGAGAAACAAATGTAAAAAGGATGTCTTACCAGATTCATGAAAAATGATGTTTTCTTTTTCACTGGAATTTTAAGTTTGGTATGAAATTTCCGTATTGATGAGACATCATTTTGCCTATGTGGGTCAGACCATCTATACATTATATCCAAGTAGTGATTTTTCATCTTTTATAAGATTTTCACGATAGAAGTGAAGCGTTTTCTTTTTGCTGTTCCCTCCCATCACACCAGTGTGAATTTGAATAGGATTAGGATAAAAGAGTATTGCATCACGAAAATCACGAGACAAAGATAAACGCTTTCGAATATTTTAGCAGGCTGCTTACTTCGACTAGATCGCAGTACTGGCTGGATCATTCATCAGTTTATAAGCTTTCTTAGTATCTCTCGTTTTGTGTTACTACACATGACAGTCCCCGAATTCATTTTTTGCCGAATAACAAACAGAGTTTTGTATCAAATTGAGTTTGCTACACAAGTGACAAAAAATAGCTAAATTAAAAATACAGGTAGCGAGTCTAACTACAATTGTTCATAATCTTCCTGTGCAAATGGACATTGAACGAGATTCTGTTTAACAAAATGTCTTCACCAAATGCATTTAGTCCACCTTCAAGGGAGCTTGTTATATTATGCCCATCCTTAACACCGGGGAAAGTTTGTCTTATTTTCGTGTATCCACGATTTATTTCCCAACCAGACTTACCCCCTTTTGAATACGCAGTGGTGGACAAACGAGATGTCAAACATACTCCCATTTATAACTCTGCTATAATAGGGATTGTGTCCCAAGATGACTTTGTGCCTCAGTTAAAGCACACTTAATAATACTTTTTGAGTATCTATCGACTTTTGAGGATTTTGATGCCTTTGAGTCTTACAACAAAATTTTAAAAATGCACCAAGCATATTATCGCGAATCTGACAGGATTCTCAACACTTCAGAAACACTTTGCGAAGCACTATCCAAAACTTTGCGAAGCACAAGAGCACCACCACAGTGCGTGTACAAGTCAGGATTTAATGCTTGAATAAAAGCAAGAGCTACAGCCACATTATGAGGAATTCTAAATTTCCCACCACTAAACGAAACTAACAATAGCTGTGAATGATTTCAACCACAAATTCATAATCATTTCTCAGTCTTACAATACCACCAAATTCATCCAACAGCTGATTTCATTGCAGAACAAACAACACACATCTTCGAAGTTGGAGAAATAATTTCAGCAACGGCGAAGTGCAGCCTGGTTTCCCCACCTCCACCCACACTGAGGCGATTGCTGACTTTACGGCTAACTATAATTATTAGCCCCAAATACTCGCGGTCACGGATTCTACAACGGCTGAATCACTTTCTCAACCGCCTCGAGGGAGCTTGGCATTCTCTTCTCTTTGTTTTGGGAATCTACAAAACGCATCAATTAATGACCTTTTTTTCAATTTGCTGGATCTTATTATTGAGTAGGCTCAGTCAGACCATCATATTTGTTTTGAATATTAATTCAATTACTTTTCTGCTATGTAAAGGAGTTTACATGGACTTCTGTGCTCAGTATGTTTAAAACCAATTCGCATTTTCTCCAGACCATCTTTGGGATTCTTCTCCTCATATTTACAAAAAAATTTCCATTTCAATTCGGAGGGGGTGCAACAATCAATATATGGCCAGCCATCTATGTTCTTAATTGTGCTGCATGGGCAACTCGACCGTGAAACCAAAATGAGATTCTACAAAACCAATTCTGTGCTCAAGCCGGTGAGTAGAGGCGGAATTGTCGTCAGAAGATTTTAACTTTTTGAACCTTTTCATGCTCCCTAACTACTTCATGTTACTGGACAGGATCGGATCTATTTACTACAACACTCAAACCGCATCAGCACTGCAAGCAGCAAGAATGGGAAGCGGGGGCGGCAGCCGTGGCAAATATGGGTCAGCTACTGCACACTCTATTCTGAAAGAAATGTGTAAGTGGGTTAAAAAGCATAGAAATATAGGTTACAGAAATGTAGGTTACGTGCGAAATAGAACAGTTGGATTTGTTATCTAACATACTATTAGTTCTAAAATATCCTAATTGAATACGACAAGGTAAATACTAATAAGGTACATAACAAAGAATATCAACTTTTGTATCATGTGTATTCTAAGCTCAGTTATGATCATTAATGCTAGCTATTACTAAAATGACGACACAACGTAGTTAACTTTTTACAATCTTTATTTCAAACAAGTATAGCGACTGACACGAGCGATAGATAACGACTGACACTGACATTGAAGGCGAGCTGCCTTATAATCCGAATATTCTCGTCTTCTTCGTTTTCTCCTTTGACCTCTTGACCCCGACGCTCAAACGTGCAGTTAGTTGCACGTTCCAATAAACAAACATATTTCCTTAGCAACCTAATCTTAGTAACAAAGTAATAGCACTATGCTTAAAAAACACCCGACCCATAAGCTCCAGGCTCCCACACACTAGCTACATACATAATACATTCGGGTCCGGGAGTTTCTTTCACTTTGGTATAAACGTATAATATGAGCTACTATCTACAACAATGTGAATGGATTTTTAAAAAATAAGAGAAAACGAAAAAAAGAAGTACAGTAGGCATAAGTACAAGTGATATTTACACTATAACCATTAATTAGCTCGCTGCTTGAGCAGAGGAGCTTATTAGCTCGCTGCGTCAGGTGAGCTTATTATCTATTAGTGTGTCCGTCCACTTTTTTTTGGGATTCAAACCAGGCTATTTGGGGTCAAAGTCAGGCTATTTAGGGTCAAAATCAGGCTATTTGGGACCATTATTAGCTCGCTGCTTCTACCAAACCAGCGAAGTAGGCTCTAAACCAGCAAAGTAGGCTCTAAACCAGCAAAGTAGGCTCTAAACCAGCAAAATAAGCTCCAAACTAGCAAAGTAGGCTCTAAACCTGCAACATAGGCTCTAAACCAGCAAAAAGACTCTAAACCAGCAAAATAGGCTCTAAACCAGCAAAAATGATACAGCACATGATTTTATAGTAGGTAGTTATACTCTAATATCGTTTTTAGCAGCGAGCATCTTCAATTGGTTTACCATTGACTGGTTAATATGTCGTGTGTCTGTGTGTCCGTCAACTTTATATTTGGCTCTAAACCGGGTTAAATGTGCTCAAAATCTTGCCTGGTTTAGAGCCAATCTAGCATGGTTTAGAGCCAATCTAGCCTGGTTAAGAGCCCAATTACCCTGGTTTAAAAATAAAGTCTACGGACAGACAGACAGACACACGGAGACCGATATCTGCAATAGCTCCTCTGCTGAAGCAGCGAGCTAATAACATGTGTAACTTGCCTTCCAATGGGGTGGCGTGGAAGACACTTTGAGGTTTAATTATATTTTCTCAAACTTATGGCACTTGTGCAACTCCTTGTAAAATTTTATGGTGCAACAATAAATAAAAAGCTAGAAAATTGACTTTGTTTAGAGGACACTTTTTATGACACCACTAGGTAGATAAATAGATGATCACAAACTGTAGGGCTTATTGAAAACATCCTATTGTGTTTGTTTATATTCAACAATTCATTTATTATATTTGTAATCTTAACAATTAACCAGACATCATGCACACAAGTTACTTCTCCTTGAGACACATCTCCTTAGCAAAGCGCTTATCCCCAACAACAAACAGGTTCAGCTTTGGCAGTAATTCCCAAGTCTTCCCATCCCCCATTCCCCCCCCCCCCCCCCCTGATGACTTTGCACTCCAGTAGTTTCATGCCTATCTCATCCTTTTGATATATCTTCATAGGAGCATCAATCAAACAGACCTCAAAGTATTCCAGGTTTGGAAACGCTTTCAACACACCAATAATAGACGGAAAGTGAGAGCCACCTTCATCCTGGAGGGAGTTAGGCGTGGATTCATCGTCACCGAACTCTAATTCTGCAAGTCTTATCTTTAAAACACGCACGCAAGCTAGCACCGGAAGTGATTCACCTCCTTCCTCTGGATTGAAGATATCCTTACTGCAGTTTGCTAATTGAAAAACCTCAAAAAGTGCTGGACCATCCGTAGAACCTCTTTTAAGTCGCATTTAGGCTGGTCAATCTTAAGCTTCTTCACTACATCCGCTCTAACACTTTGGAAAACTCTCTGCAGCTCCTCAAGAGAAGACTTAAAGGCATCCATGAGTGTCATCCTGCAACTTTGTCTCATGGGCAAGAAATCAATCCTGCCACCTCCAGACTTTTTAAATTTTGCAATTTCGGAAACCGATAGGAGTCCAGTAGTTGGTATAATCTTTCTCGTATGGCAGGTAAGACAGCAAAATGAACTGATTCACTTCACACGGTATATATCAATTTTCAGGTATTCTAGATTCATGAGAAAGCGGATGCATCGGACAAGGCCTTCCAAATGCTCTACATGGATATTTGCTGACAGCAAATTGCTGTCATGGGTATTGACATAGTAGAAATTTTATGTCCAACTAACTCCAGAAGCGGAAGTAGAGAATTATAGTAAGCCACCATGTCCACAATCAGGAAAGGAGTTTGGAAAACTGATGCGTCATGAGTAAAAGCCACCGATTTTCCAACAAAGGACGGAGGTTCCACGACCAATTTCATGGCTTGATTAATAATTCGAACCACTTCCGGGAACTTGCTGGTCCAAATCGTGGTCATGTAATCCATTTTCTTGTCCTGCAAGCTGCAATGACGATAGCCGGTTTCGTTCTGGAGCCCTTTCTCTGGATCGTAGGGTTTGCTGGAGGGATGATCCTCTAGGAACTTCTCGACTAAGTTACGCCATTACTTACACACAGCCCAGCATGCCAAAATGTCCTTCTTCTGGAGATCCAGGAAGAGTAGTGAAATAACCTGTTAAAAAATTTCACCAACACAATCATCAAGATTTTTATTAGAACCTAATAATTACATATGTTCACCTTAAAACTGATCAATTAAAAAATAGCCGGTGACTCCTTCCTCCTACTGCCGATAATTAATTTTGCTGTAATATCAATGTCATTTAAATACCAAATGATTACTAACCTTGTGAGGAAATACTTCAAAGGGATTTGTAACCTCAGCATCTTCATCAACCTCCATCTCCTCCTCCGGAATCTGGTGGGGTTCTGCAGCGCTTCCACTCTCTTCATCCAACATGATTTGCATTCCCTCCATGTCTACTTCAACGTCAATCCACAAAGTTGTTCTTCCGAAGCAAACCCAACCCAAAGGACTGAAAAAAATTAAAATTAACCAAAACCAAGTTAGTTTAGGTTGATTGATTGATTGATTTATTTATTTCATTAAAGCTCATCAGGCTCGGCCCATAGAGCAAACTTAAAACGCATCATCATATTACAAAATTCTTGATTTGATAAAAATCTTAAACTAAATGAATGAAAAACTTAACCTAATTTAATTAAATTAATATTTCTCCGTGCTTAATAATGTAATACGCTTAAATTTTGCACTTTCACCTCCTACCATTATTCTTAAATTATATTTTCTTTGGTTTACCGACTATTGTTGCTTAGGACATTCACGTCCTGCCTTTGCGCCTTTCTACTCAACGTTATGATCAACACTAGGTTAGCACATAACAGCCCAACCACCCCTAGGACCCCCAGAAAGATTTTGTTTCCCTCGCCGACCATTTTTTGTGCCTCCTCTGATACTTGTGCTAAGTATTTGTTGCTTTGTCCCGTTTCATATGCCTGTAGAATCCCGTATTGCAGCAAGGAGTTATAAATATTTCCATACTCGAACCCGTTCGTATGTGCAAAATCCCCAGCTTTCCCGAACATTGTTCTGACCCCCGAGATGAAGTCTCGAACTCCGGATAAAGCTCCACCGGTCCAAATCATCATCGTTCCAGCAGCGGAAGTCCAGGATGGCCCAGCGGGATGGTTTCCCCATTTTGCATATTAATGCACGCCACCAGTATCGTCATCAACACAATCAACGCTAAATAATATTCATAATACACCAACTTTAAGTTATTGTCAATTCTCAAATCTTTCTACTTTTGTCCACTGTCTTTCTTTAGTTAATATTTATCCTTATATCCTATTATGTTATACTCTAAGCTAAATTCTATTCACACTTTAAGGTTGTTTAATTTATACTTTAATTTGTATGTTAAGTACTCACCCAATTTGGCCATTTTGGTAACAATTTAACTTTACTTTGTTACGTGATTGTATAATAATAAGAATCACTTTATAATACAAAACAAGAATGTTTACAGAGAGAGCTTCACAATTTCTGTTATAATCTTTGGTAAAAACAGTTTGATCAGTTTAAAGAAACTTTGACTTTTTGTTAACACGTTATCGTATTTTGGATTTCCTTCTCCTTAAGCGGTCTGATACGAAATGACAAAACCTTTCCAACTCCTGTTTATCTGACCAATTAATTTCTGACAATAATTTACCCTCAAACTCGTTTGGAATTGTGTCACTAATGGCATTGCAATGGAACAAAGAATGTTCCAAAGTTTCATCATCACCCGTGCAGCAAAATGTGCACAGGTCATTCGAAAATTCATGTTTATAATCTTCGTGAATAACAACCATTCTATTCATTCGAATCTGATCACGGAGTTTTATATTGCGGTGACACATATTATGTTGCAAGTATGTTGCTGACAACGGCGTTTCACTCATAATACCCTTATAGTACCTAAACCTTTCCGATTCATACACTCTTGCTACATCCTCTCGCCTTCTTATTTCCCAAAGCTTAGTCACCACTCCATAAATATGTTCCTCGACAGTTTCTACATTGCTGAGGTTGCATAAAAAGTTAAAACCAGTTAGTTCAAAGTACGAGTACATCTGTTTAACCCAGTTATATTTTGCTATGCAATCATTCATTTTTCTGAAGCGCTAAAAAACTTTGTTTAACATACCGCGAACTGTGCATGCCCAAGATTTTTACCCAAAATATTATTGCTTGCTTTACAATCTTTATCTCAAGTTTTGGTACTCCAGCTTCAAGTCGAATTACATAATTTGGGACGTATCTACTTACCCCCAAAAGCTTTTTGAAGAAAAAGGTCTGGGCTTGTTCTATTATGTCATTATAGTTTATTCCCCAAAAATGGGCTCCATAGAGTGCAACCGAAGCTATTAGGGAAGTATACAGTATATTTTTTCCCTTCCACGCGGTCATCCTTCCTCCCCCTACTATTTTCCATAATTAACCCATTGCACCCACACTTTTCTGCTTGAAATGCTTTGCTGCTTTGCAAAACAAACCTGAAGATGAAAAAGGTACACCTAGATATGTGTATTCATTCACTATTTCTATTTCTTTTCCCTCGTATGTGAACCTCCAATCTTTACTTAATCTCCCTCCCTTTCTAAACACCATAACTTTTGTTTTTGCAAGGTTGACCTTTAGATCAAGGGTCTTAAAGTATTTTTCCAGAACATCTATTTTCTTTTGTAAGTCTGTATGCGTAGGTGACAGTACTGCTGTATCATCAGCAAATAACAACAAATGCAATTTTAAATTTTCATCAAGATGGACTGCTTTGGTTCCCGAATTTTGCAGTAGGTTTTCAATGTCGGAAATATATAAACTGAATAGCAAAAGGCTCATTATCTCTCCTTGTAAAAGACCTTCTGTGACCTCGATTGCCCTCGTTTGACCTTCCTCAGTTCTTATTTTGGTAGCAGCTTTTTCATATATCATTTTGATTATCCGTATCATTTTTGCCGAAACTCCTATTTCAAAGAGCTTTTGGTAAAGCTTACCATGAGTAATACTTGGGAAAGCACGCTCAAAATCTACGAACAAGACAAATAACTTACCCCTATGCTTTTGTAAGCTAAGTTGTATAGCTGAGTTTAAAACAAAAATTTGATCCTCACATGATCTTCCTGCCCTAAAACCTCCTTGCGCAAGTTAGTTTAGGTAATAACCAAATGGACAACCCAAAACCCACCCTTAAACCAGCTTGATCTATAACTTTTTACACGTATTAAAATCTAATTAAATTAAATGTCAATTTTAATCACCTGCGAGGAAAGAAAATGGATCAGAGGAATCTACAAAATCGCAATTCAGTGATTTTAATTAATTTACGTGTTTGTATATACACACGTTATAAAATTAAATTAAATTTGCTTGACATGTTTAGATTCATATTGTCCTATCAATTTTCACGTTAATTATAGAAAAATATATTTGATAATAATAAGATATTGGAAAAGCTACGTTCGACTCAAGGTGCGTATAAATTTAAAAATCTCTTCAAATTTCGAATAAAAAGTTTCCGGTGCAGTGTAGACCATACACTGAAGAACCTGACATTTCGCTGCAGATTAAAGGGTTGTGTTTGAAAACCTTGTCGTCACAAGTTTTACTGAGTGAAATAATTTCACTGGAAATTCAAATAAAGCAATTTCCAACGCAAATGATCTCTCCATTTAATTAATTTTGCTTAAATCTGTCAAACCTTAGAGCCTTCGAACACTATTTCTTAATTTTGGAGCAAGCAGGTATCTTCAAAATATCATAATGATTAAAAGACAAACCATTAGAAACTCTCTACAAATTTTGTGTGTTGTTATTTTTCTTCCAGTATCATATTATCAATCAAGTATATGTTTAGTTAGCTAAAATGATATTAAAATGAATTTTTAAGTAAAATATGAGCAGCAGATAATTCAATTCAGTTTTTAAATGCGGGGTCTAATTAGACACGCTACGTTTCTTTTTAGAACCGTAAATAAAATAAAATAATTTTTCATTTGCCTAAGTCGACACGTGGGCATGAACTGGGAGTGTTGGGTTGGGTGCAGCGAGAGCGAGCGGGCAGCACCAGAACCAACTCGAGAATGACTTGCAATTTTCACGACTCCTGTTATCTGAAAGTTGAACGTGAAAAAAGGATCGGATTCTTTTTCCATTGAAATTGACACTGACAGGAATTCGGTAAGTTAGATAATCTAACTTAGATTCGGTGAGTAAGTTTGTGGAACAACGCATAGAAGACGTAAAATGTGAGGTTGAGGAAGGTGGGAAGCTAATTATAGCTTTTTAGGAGTATTAAAAATCAGAAAATAATTGTAATTTCAGGTGTAGCAAATGATAAGCTGAATTTGCTAGAACCTGGTTGTGAATGGCCTATAGTCATGGACAAGGTGGGTAAAAACGGTATTGGCATTCGCAGTAAGCAAGTTCCTGGTCCAGGAACATCGAGTTCTGTTTTGGTTTATTTGTATCTCTACTAGCTAACTAGTGTCATAATTATTTATAATTTCAAGAATTAGGACCTAAACTGTATTTATTTCCATTGTTTTTTTAAAGAGCGACGAAATGGTGGGCTTTGTTTGTCAGGCTCTGGTTCATATTGTCGAAAAGGGTCGTTCTGAGCTACTCCAAGTTTTACAGTCTTGAAAAGGCAGCGAAGGACTTGCCGACTTCTGGAAATGTGTGGTCCACGATGAAATTCATCAGCAGCATGAACCTGGGGCTTGGGGAAGTCGTGACATTTTTGCTTTCTCGGTAAGAGTTAAAAACTTGATTAATGGTTAGCTTTCTGAAAACTTAAGTAGTTAAAAATTACAACTTAAATTACATTTAAAACTAACAATTATGTTTTATTGTTGATTTTTAAAGAAAGCCACTGCGTTCATGGAAATGACAAATGCTCAAGTGAGGAATGACCTAACACAAGGAGACTTGACTTTTGTCAACGCTGTCATAAATTCCGGTTATGCTTACGCCCTGGCCGTTTGCATGAAAAACGACAATTCGTTCCTGGGAATCACGCTTGTGGGCTGTTATCACTTTGGGAAATCTGTGCTTCTTTTATAACCTGCCGGACTATCAGAAGGAAGTTATCGCAGAAATAGACTGCTGTTGACTTTTTGAAATGTGGCAATTGCTTTGCGGTTACTGGAAGCTCAGCAATAATAGCTAGACTAATCGAAAATAACGGCCACCGCAGGGATCTGATTGTTGAGCATGGCGCTTGGTGAGGATTCTAAAGGAATCGATTAATATGGAGAACTAAAATATAAACCTGTTGAAAAACTGCTTAAAAACTTTAGAGTACATTTTGGGTACTGAGCCTCGGGTTTTCTTGGAAGCGGTTAGGACTGTTCCCAGTGCATTGGCCAATTGCTTTTCATCAGAAGATCTGGACGTAACAAAAATTACAATTAAATCCATTTTGATAACCGCAAGCTGTTTGAAGATTATCTAAATATTTGATATTTTATCCAGGTACTTTACTTGGCCATGGAATGCGTAAACCAATTCCTTGGATACCAGGAGTCGCAATATTCTTAGTAATTTTGGCCTTGTGCAGAAAATGACTCGTTTACATAAATATGCTGATTGCCTCGCTTTGGAACAAAAATCTGCAGAATTGGTTTTTCGTATTTATCAACTAGGAACTGGTAGCCAACGCCATTCACTTTTGGTGCAATTACCTAATTACTTAGGTACTTCCTAATTACTTTGAAATCCATTTGCACGGATTTACAAGCGAGGCTCCAAGGGCGAGTATAAACTTTTGAAAATGTGGTAAAGGGTTATAACAAGCATTTTGCAATCAAACCTTGAAAAAATATATGCTTTCTCTAATACATAGGCAACATTGGAGTTATTATGGCGGATTCTTAACGAGAAACGCATCTCAGCATCTCAAAAACGGATATTAAGGGAACTGGGAACAGGTTAAGTTGTTTCCAGACCACATTGCTACCATGCCAGTTTCCTACCAACATCACTTTGCCCCCAACTCAGTATCTAACCCAATCGGATATGTACACTTGCATCTTGCATATCAGTAAATGCTAAAATTTCAGAAACATTTTAGTGCATAATAATATCATTTATACATTTTAATTCCATATCATTTATCTTTAGATCAATACTCTATTTGTGTGACACCATTATTCAGTATTCTAGAAGTAGTGTCCCTACACGTATTAGTGGTTTATTAGAAATATGGTGGCTTTTGGCGTATCCACGTTTGCCAATCAAGTTGGCGGTTCGGATACCCCAAACGCTTACTCGACCCGTGTTTACTCTTTAAATATGCCATTCTCCTTGATTCCAAAACAGGAATTTTGAAATTCGACTTGGGTTTGAATGTGCAATTTATGAATTTGACTTGGGTTTGATTTTGCATTTTAGGAAATTTGACCTGGGTTTCATTCCAAACAGGGATTTTGGAATTTGACTTAGGTTTCATTTTGCGATTTTTTAAAATTTCACTTGAGTTGGATTTTGAAATTTATGAAATTTGACATGGGTTTGATTTTGCAATTTATGAATTTGACTTGGGTTTGATTTGCAATTTATGAATTTGACTTGGGTTTGATTTGCAATTTATGAATTTGACTTGGGTTTGATTTGCAATTTATGAATTTGACTTGGGTTTCATTCCAAAACTGGAATTTTGAATTCAACTTGGGTTTGATTCTGAAACGAGATATTTTAAATTTGACTTGGGTTTGATAACGAAATTATTTAGATATGAACTGGTTTGTTTATAAAATGGCTTCGGTATGAAATGATGGGTATGAAAACATGAGTATGATAGTGCAAGTGAAAGATGGGTTAGCTACTTAGTTGGGGGCAAAGTGATGTTGGTAGGAAACTGGCATGGTAGCAATGTGGTCTGGGAGCAACTTAACCTGGAAGCAAAACGGTCTGGTGGCAATATGACATGGTAGCTAAAGGGTTTGGGAGCATAGTGGCCTGGTAGATAAATGGTCGGGTAGCAAAGTGGCATGGTGGCAAAATGGTTTGGTAGCAAACTGGCCTATGGTGGCAAAGTGATATGGTAGCAAAATGCCGGTAACGTGTACTAAAATATTTGTTAGCAAAAGAGCCTAAGCAAAAAACCAATTTATCTCTAAATAAAGTTTTAGTCGCATGCTAAACTTAATGAGAAAAATCTTATCAAGACGTTTAAATCCATATCAACCTTCACACGTGTCCCAATTTAAGTAGTTTTATGTCAACTAAACCACTTCTAAAACAAAGTAACACAGTAAGCTCTACAACTTCAAAACAGTAGTATTTCTTGACAGGGTTAGTCCAAATAAGCAAATACAAACAAATTTTTTTGCCGTTTATGCAAATAAGCAAACATAGTAATGATTTTGATACATAAGTATAAAATAATTTTTATTATTTTATCGTACAGTGGCATCGGTGCAATAGGCTCAAATTCTAATGTGTGCACTTACTCAAAATACAATGGGATGGAAACTTTTATCACGCAGTTAATAGCCCGCAGCAAGGATTACAAAGTTCTGTTTTACAATTTAGATAGCACCTGCGTTCAACCAATTTCAAAATATATTTGCAGCATAACCGTTGCAAATCTTACGAATTATCTGGATCCTAATTTTGTTCAGAAATTCTCTCAGCCCTTCAGTTTAATTATGATGCCCGTGATATTTGCCGGAAACAACACTTTAACAACATACTTAGAGTACTACTCCGTAAACCACAGAACCATGCTTTTATTTATAAATTGGAATCGAAAGTTGGATTGGTCAATGGGAAGAGGATTTCTGCGCACTCTGTCTCTAAAGTCAGTTTTGCGCATAAATGAAAGGGAACCTAATTTGTTGTTATTTTGCCCATTGTATACGCCGAAAAAGTTCTTTCGTTCCTATTCTGTATTAGTTCTTCTAAATGCGACACAGTTTCATCGAGTTGTATTTTGGAATTTAAACAAGCCAAACATACATACTTTTCTATTCACTCCTGTTGCTGAACCGTATAGGAGAACGATGAGAACGGACAAAAGCTTAAACCTGTGCATTTACAAGCTATTTGCTTCACGAGATTGGAATTTTTGCACCGGCGCTATCATGTCAGTTCTGCAGTTAGCTATGACACACAACTTTTCAGTAATTCCGTTACTAATTAACGATCATTTTTATGAAATGATTAACTTTGACAGGAGTAAGCAAAGAATAATAACTCATTTACAAGGCCAGGCAGTAATAAGATCGCAAGAAGATATTGAAAAAAGGTATGTCACGCCAGGTAGGTTTATGCCGACTGCATTTTTTAGATCTGTTTTTGTTTATTGCACAAGCATTTCTTCACAAGAAACCAACAATATTAAAAGATGGACTACTGAACCACTCCCAATGGAAGTTTGGGCCCTTGCTTTTGTAACATTGCTTCTATCTGCTAAATATACCGTCACAAAAAAATTTGGAATTCTTTCAAATATCCTGATTTGTACATCAATATTTGTGGGTCAAGATATTCCCGGCCATTTTAAAAAACACAAATATTTAAGTCTAATTTTAATGGGTTTTGGATTTATGTTAAGTTGCCTATACGGAAACTCGATAACTAGCACAACAGTTAGTGGTCCAGTAGCAATAACATACGAATCGTTAGATGAAATGTTTGCCATGGGATACAAAATAATTTTTAACTACCAGAACGTGAGTAATGCGTTGTCACCCGAGATGTTCTACCCGGATTTCTTTCGTCGGTACAACCCAAAAGATAAAGTGGTTTACCGAGATACGCAAGTGAGTAGTGCTGAAGTAGATGCTGAAGTTCTCAAAGATAAGCATATTGTTATAGCTCAAGATCAATTCATTGGCGGTTGGATGCAAGATGTTGCCAATAGAATAGATAGCTCTAGTAAATATAACGATACTAGGTGTCAAAACCTGAAAGAGCCTTTAGCAACGCAGCTCATGTTTATGGAAACGCTTACAATCAATCAAAACTGGATACGTCTTTCTTTCAGACGATTGCAAGATTCTGGGCTATATTCAAAGTGGGACAAATGGGCAGAATGGAACAACCAACTTTACGAAAAACTTTTGAATGACGTACGCAGTCCGAACAGAATGTATCTTCATAACGACCAGGTGGATTTTGTAAAACTGTTTCCATGTTTGATTGCATGGCTGGCAAGTTCACTGATTATCGGTGTCTGCTGCTTTGCATTTGAATACTATGATTTCTGTATTTCTTGTCGAATACAAGTTTGAAAGATTCTGCATTCCATGTAGTTTTTTTTTGACTCACTGCATCTTAATAAATTTAAAATAAGGCTTAACTATATTTAGTTGTAAATAACAGTTAGACGTAAAATGTTTTTTAAGCACTATAACCGGGTCCCGTTTTATATCATGTTTTAGTATTGGGCGTTCTAGGGACACGTTTTAAGCAGAATGAATTGTAATATACATGTACATGAAATAACAAGAGCTTGCGCTGATATTTATTTTATAAATGTGTGCATGCATATCATATATCTGAGAACAAAATTAACCAAAATATAAAATGAAGCAGTTATTGATTTAAAAAACATATTGATTTAACAAAATATTATTTTTGTCTCGAACAAATTACATTCTTTTTTCAATTCCAAATTTGTCACGGCATTCAAATACTTCAATATAATACTAAAGTTTTGTTAAACTTTTTCTTGATTTTCTAAAGGTTTAAAACAGTTTTTTATTGCCTTCCTACCTTTACTACTAACTATTGTCACATGCCAGTAAGTTAAACTTTCCAATTACTATTCCTTCGTTGTTCGATCCAACTACCCAAGCTTTCGTCCACAAGTCTTTATCCATTCTGCCAATGACAGTTTCTGTTTTTCCCGTATTTTTATTGATAACCTCTCCAATCGCAGCGTAAATATCGTTGTTGTCGTGATCTCGTCCAACAGGAACTAGTAAACTTCTTTTACTTTCTTCTAAATTATTGATTAGTCTGTATCCCGTAGTTGTTCCAACTGATCCATCTGACAATGTTTGGTAAGAACTATGTTCATGGTCATGTGCTAACCCGAAGACTTGAATATATTTTGCTATACTAATCACAATTACAGAGTCAGCAAATTTACTGTAAATTGCACAAGTTTTGTCTTGAAAGTTATACCGACCCACAGAAATACTTCCAAAGTCATAACTGCGACACAAGTAAACAGGAGCACTGTCCCCTTCTCTATTACCGAAATTTACTAAGTGTTTAATATGCCCTTCTGTAATGAATTCTGCATTATACCACCGATGACCATAGCATCCACGGCAGTCATAATAATCATTTATTTTATCAGCGTCTAAAACGCTAAGACCGTACACATTAATTTGACGTCCACAACCTTTGACATTTTCTTGAGTAGGTGTTCCGCCACAAGTTTTAAAACACTGGTAGTGCTGTCGGCTATAATAA
Source organism: Entomobrya proxima (assembly GCA_029691765.1). Lineage (NCBI taxonomy): Eukaryota > Metazoa > Arthropoda > Collembola > Entomobryomorpha > Entomobryidae > Entomobrya > Entomobrya proxima. The sequence continues at coordinate 42,893,235 of CM056169.1, read as the reverse complement.
TCATACAAATGTCCTCTTGTGGTTAGTTTGATTATCTTTGGCACATTGTCGCAATCTGGAAACTCCAAAAATTTATCTCGATCTAAGCGCTGATGCTCGTGACCCAGGCAAAGGCCATGACTTATTTCATGCACCCATGTTCTCATTTTGTTGCATTTCTCGGATCGTCGTACAGTAACGTGCTGAGCGGTTCCTAAATAACACACTTTTGCTCTCCCACAAACTTCCAGTGATTCAGATAAAGTCATTTCCATGTACCCATCGTTGTCATCAGAATTTTCAAAAAATCGTACACAAGTCCGATTTTCAATATGCCACATAGCCTCCATGACCAAACGTTGATCAGCTTCGTCGGTCAAGTTTTCATGAAAGGCGTAAAATGCTCTACCTTCAGGCCAAAAATATTTGTTTGGGTAGTAACCCGAACGAACTGTACGAGCAGCAAAAACAACAGGATATTAAAATGTACAAAAATTAAAAATACAAAGCAACAAAATTTGCTTACCTAAAGCATTTTCTTCGTCGTCCATGAGGCAAGATTCGCCATCTTCATCTGCACTTACTAGTTTGTGCAAGTATACAATTAGTGTACAAGTAATGATGAAAATATTCATTGTGAAATAAAAAATGATGGTAGAACAAGCAGATTTAGGAACTGGTTTATTCAACTGGTAACTTTAAATTCGCGTCAAAGGATTGCTGATGTTTTAAATTGTGATGATGCGGGGTTCACTGCCACATATTTTTCTCTACTTGGCTTTAAATTAGAGCTTGAACATTAATATCATTCTAAACAGTGTATGCAATAGGCTTATACATAAGCAGATGGCTGGTACATGCTTATAATATATGCTTATGGTTATCAATGAAAACTAAAATATGTTTTAAAAGGTGCTGGAAAATTCTTTTTCTCGGTATTTTGTTGATTTAAATATAGAATCAGCCTCAAACAGTTGTGGTTGAAAGCTATTTATGTTCAAATGTTTGTCCTATACGCACCAACGCAAAAAATCGATATTTGCTTTTTGAGGAAAGTACTAGGTACTTCAGCTTTACTATGCTTCAGATTCTTTGTTTGAAACTGAATTGTTTCTTTTCTCAATAGTTTTATGATACCTAAAAATAAAATTCCACAGCTGAACCGCATTTCAGATTAAATTTGTCTAAGGCATGAAGGTACAACAATATTTTTGCATATTATGAACCTCACAACGCTCCATATTTCCATATTTGGATTTATAGTTGAGCTGGGTGGCATAATGACTTAATGACAGAAATTGTGTGAGATGTGAACACAAAATTCAAGAGAGGTGCAGCATTTTCATAATTATCTATCCAGCCGACTTGAATATTCATGCTTTACTATTGAGTATAGTTCTCTAGAAGGCAGGATGGATAAAAGTGTTTTCCTTATGGCAAAATAAACAATAACTTCATATTTATTCAAAAGTATAAAACAATATATATAATTTATTACAAATAAGCTATCATTTTCAACATGCTTATTATGATAATTGGCTTCACAGTCAAATATTTATTGCGATATTATCATTTGAATCCAATGAACTATCTGCATTTTATATTGTATAATGTAAATTGATGACAGTCATATGTATTCAATTTTCCCTTGCATTATATTACATTTTAGACTTCTTTTTAATAACATGCATATGTATATAGAGGTATAGTAATTTTATCATCAATGAAAATTACACAAAACATGGAAATGTAGACAATTATTTTTTAAATTATATCAAGACATACGTGGCATTCTGGTGTAAGTACACAAAGTAAGATATTTCAATTGAAAATGTTCCATCATAAACAAGATCCTGATTTGCAAATAGTGAGAAAAATGGGAACAAAAATTGGTCTCTGTTTACTAAAGTTGCCACTAAAATGCTGGCAGCAAAGTAATTATGAAAAATAATAATGTTTACTAAAAATGTTGATATATCAGTTTTATTAGAAGCAAGGCTCTAAATTTCCAATTTGCAAAAGTATTATCAGTCAACAAAATAAATAAATATCAGCTATTAATATGAGAATTTTTAACTGTCAACGTATCCAAATAATGCCCATCTAAAACATCTAATCAATTTGCAATTGCACTAATTGCACTTGCATATGCCAATAAGCTTTTAGTAAAATTGTATTTCAACGAGAGAATTTAGGTATACAAAACAGCTCGTGCATACATACATACATGCTTGTAGCAGTAAAGGAATACAACACTGAACCTGAAATTATTGTTTTGTATATTACATATTATCAAGGCAAGTCTTATGAGTTTTACAGAATGGATGTTGATAACATGCTCTTATCTATATGAAAAAAACAACTTGTACAGAAGACAAGCTGACATGCTTTCACTTCTATTGGCATTTAATAGAGAATAAAACCATCAAAAATTGTTTGTCAATTCAAAATGACTTTGACAAGTTTTTAGTCCAAAGTGCTTTTAACTCATCATTATAATTTGTAGCATTCAATGTCATCCCCAACAAAGAAAAAGGCATTTCCTCTTGTCAGTGAGTCTTGTCATTTTCTAATAGGATGTTACAAAGCTCGCAAACAATGTAATCAATAAATTACATAAAGGTACCAACAGTTGTTTCTTAACCAACACGTGTGTTGTATTCTACAAATTTGTTTTTTCAAACCAGATGCAATTCATTTAATGAGTGGGTATGTTTCCTTATTGGGTTTTGGCTGTCTAGTGTGTGTCACGTTTAATAAGCAAAAACATCTAAAAGTCATTATGATAAAGCCTCGAAACATCTGGGTCAAAACCAACATCATTATTTGACTTCTTCAATGTATTCTGCTAGCGGTTTGAAGGCCTGGACAAATGCAAGTACTGCCTGCCAATGCCTCGACAGCTTTAGAATTATACAGGAGTTTAGCAGTTTAGTCACGGATATTATATAAAATGTGTTTTTAGTAGCGTCTTGCTGGCTTGACAAAATAGTTCAGACATTTTGTTGTCATTTGCATTTGCAAAGCGGATTCTGTAAATTGCAAAAACAAGTGTGTTAAGAATAAAGGGAAACTGTTACTTAGTGTGCAAACCCTAACTAATAACCGCAACAAAGAACAACTAATTGTGTGGCATCAAATATATACATCTGGACTTTGATTAAATACAACAATTTTAAGTGCAAATTATACTGTAGTTTTTAAACGTGTGCTAGTGTTTTGAACTCATTACAATATAGAAGATATCACTAGCCTTGCAGCTGAATAACTGTTTTGAATTTGACACTGAAAAATAACTAATGTTAATAAACTACTGAAACGCATTTGCATTTGTAAAAAATTGAAATCATGTTAAAACACAATTTTTTAGAACACTATTCCAAATCAAGTGATTTCATATCTGCTTAATCTGCTGCATAATACACACACATAACCAACAAAATTTGGGAACATTTGGTTCTGTAAACATTGGATCAAATAATAAGCAGTGAAAGTTTTTACTTGTAACTCATAACTGAACACGATTTTCAATATATACCGGATATTAATCAGTGGCTGACTTTATTCATTTCTTAAAAGTCTGTTGTATGAATTCACAATGATGCGTTTCACATTAACAATTTGTTTCACGTTCATCCTCCAAGTTACTAGTGACAAACCTGAAACACAAGTTATTTCTAAAGCAAGACAGCTTTGCGAATTTGGAAACAACTTTATACAATCGCTTGCATCTCACAGTGAGAACCACATTATCATATTTCATTCCTTCTCACCGAACTGCAACTGGGGATACGAGAAACTTCATTACGCGTCCTTCAACAAGAGCTACCGACAAGATGTCGGTCTGCTTTCACCGTATAGGTACTTTCAACCATACATTACCATTTTGTCTACTATTGAAGAATATGAAATTGGGCACACCTGTGGAAATATATTTCGAGCCTTTTATCAGATTACAATGAAAACGTCTTCGATTTTTATTTTCATGCACACCATTGAGTTTCCCAAGCATGAGAGCATTTCATTTTTTGACCCAACCGAGGTTACATTTCCTTCGTTGAAAATATTGGCGCAAGTTGTATCGAAAAACCAGGTTCATTCACAGGTTTTTTGTACCAAATATTGCGGAGGTGAAAAGAATTGGAATACTTTGGAGGGAAAACTAGAAGACGTAATACAGCATCCCATCTTGCTACACAGAATGCTATTCAAAAATGCGAATCAAAAAGTAATTCAGCTTCGCAAAAGTGAGTTGCGGTCAACTGCAAAACCTGATTGCAAAAGTGTTCGTTATCAATCCTCGGACTGCTATTCTCAGACTGTGAGTGTTTATCACATAGCCCAGTCGTTAAATATATCGATACTAGAGGTTGACCCGCACATCCAAGACTACTGGCGAACTGACTTAGAATTTATTGTGCACTCAATTGGATTCAGAAGCTATGGAAATAAAACAGGAGATTTTTGACACGTCAAAAGTGGAATATACTACCAACACAAGGATGGAGAATCACTTATCTTTTGTACAGAAGGAATCCGAAATAACAACCTTCTTTCTGGTAGCATTAATTCTTGGTTTAATCTGATAACACCTGAATGTGCACTTTTGACTGGATTTGTTGGACTCATAATTATGGCGCTAGCAAATTTCCTTGAAGGTCAACAACTTAGTTCAAAAGCTTTATTGGACCTTATTGGGTTACTCCTTTGTTTCTCGATTAACATCAATTTCACCAAGACAAAAATAGTATATCTGCTTTGTGTACTTGGAATTACAATCAGTCAGTTTATAGGAAACACCATAACAAGCAAGGTTACGGTTCGTGTGGAAAGTAAACCCTTCAGTCTGTTTAAGGAGGCAATTGATGCGAAATTCAAAGTTTGGTATCCTACCTACCTTTACTATTTTGAACCACTGGAGTGGGAAGCCCGATACGGTGAATATCAAAAAAGAGGACTGAAAAATATACTGAATGAGACTTTATATTACAACAGTTCAGTCACTTTCACTTTCGAAAATGCGGCAAAGTTTGCAAAAAATAAACACTTGATTTTAACAAACGGCCCTGGAATTGTGCAAGAGGCATTGATGATACAACAGGTTTTAAGAGAATCATCCAACAACATTTGGACATACTGCTATTTTCTAAACGAAAAACTCTCTGAACAGGAAGTTTACTTTGTTGCGTACTCAGTAAATCGCCACTGGGTGCTTCAAGTTTTCAGTTTTATTAAGGAAGCTGGACTAGAAGCAAAATCTGACGAGTGGGCATCACTTAGTGTGACACTTCAAAATAAATTAAGCGAGAAGAAGCTGGCACCAGACAGGCTAGTCGCAATAGGCGACTTCATAAAACTACAACATATGTTTGGAATATTTGTACTTGTGTTTATATTTTGGGCGCTGGCATTGATTGTATTTGTCATTGAAGTTTTGTTGGCACTAGAATAAATGCAAGAAAGCTTTATATAGAGCTGCCCTAAAGAAAGGCCTCTTAAAATCATAATGCATTAGCAGTTTAAGTTATCTGTAGTGTGAATATTTTTCAATGACCCTGCGTAATTTTGGTGTAAAATTTTTAGTTGTGTCAATAAAATTTATATGTGAAAATTATAAATATGTAAAAACTAAAATATTATTTATTGTACATGGAAATCTGAACTGTGAAAAACTTGATTTTACAACATACATACGACATACACCATTAAAAAACACAGGGGATAATGTTGGTAACAAAATCCATTATTGCAAAATGCTGCAAATATCCAGAATCAATTTCTAAGCAGAATGCATTCAATGAAAGGTGACACGGTTATCATCGATCGATCGCTGCAAAATAGGTGTAAATGTGCCCGTAAATATGCACTTATTACATAGACCGAATAATTTTTAGAAATAAAGCATGCACATGAGCTATTCTTGCACTAATACTTGTACTCGCATAGAGGTGTAGCCAAAAAAGCTGTTTATGGGGAGGAAACCTATATGCCATGTTTTGGATTAAAATTCTTTGCTGACGGATTTTGTGACGATATGCTAGTTAACTATTCGTGGCTAATGCTTCCAAAAACTTATTATTCAGTCGTAGGTTGTATGGAAAAAGCTTAAATTTTGTGCAATTATGAATTGTATGTTGAATTGCAATAAACACGTTGAGTATACAGCAACGTCAATGAGCCTAATAAATTCTAAAATGTTTCTAAACTCCTTACTGTCGTGTTATTGCAGCATACCAAAATAAATGGTGTACTCTCGGTTGGTCGACTTGGAGAAATCAACATAAAAGTTTAGGTGAGGAATACGATGTATATACCAGGCTTACGTATAATTAAATTTACCAAACGACTTGCAAGTTGAACTTATTTTTCAATTGTTTTATTATTCTGAAAAATGGCGTTATTTATTACCAAAAAATTTCGACAAAAAATAATGCCAAGCTAATAGTTTAATAAGTCAGCCAAAGATAGTATGCCATAAGTCGCCAGGGTTGAATCGTCATTGGGTCATCCTTTTTGAAATTATCGCTTACGATACTTGGGGGTGTGAGGGTTGCTGGAATAAGTGTCGGATAGTGCGCCTTGCTGCAATTGTAAAAATCCAGTTATAAATAACAACCAAAATTTTCAACTTGAAAAATATAAAGTGGAATTATATTTCTAAATAGTACTTACCGCCAACATCGCCACCATCAGAAGAACGATAAGGTACAGCTTCATTTTGAATACGACAGAGTCTTCTAAGTTGCTTGGTGACAAGTATTTGGTAATTGCCAAAGTATGTCAGAAGAGAATTAGAATTGAAGTGCTGAATACGGGCTGCACTCTTCTTTATATACTCAGTGCTAGACACTACGTAACCATTTTGTCTGAGTTTTTTAAGAAGCTGATTACCGATGATTTCATCTGGAATGTTGATCTGCAGTACTGTCATCATCCTAGTAGTCATACTTACCGTTAACGCTTTGTCGGCTTGCTTGAATCCACCTTGAGACAAATTTATCAGTTTTATAGCTCATTGCGGTATGTAGTTCACGCATGCAAACTCAGTTTCAGTCCTACTAACATTCTATCCGATAGCACACAATACTCTTTTGTGCTATTGTCACATCATCGGTTTAGTCGTCTCAATTTGCATGACGTCAATATGAAAGATGTTTAATTCCACATGACTACGTTTCTGTCTTGAATGTTTATCAGTCTAGACGTGACGTGACGGTTGATGCCATGATTTATGATGCAAACTTATCTCTTTTTGCCAGTGAATTGATAAGCTCATCAGTAAATCCGCTTCTTCATAAGTTTACATTGCAGCATTCGGGTTTTAAATAGGGACATGGAATTTTGAATAGTCTTCATTATTTTTTGTTAAAATTTTAAGATACATACCATATTAAATAACTCCATGAATTGGATTTAAATCATGAATGTAAATTTTAAAACTTGAAACTCCTACTGAATAACTGCTGCTGTTTTTTTACTAAATGCTGGAAGTAATGAGTTGTTCAAGTTTCATACATATATGCAGAAATTCAGGAATTTGCATTTTGAATTTTTCTGTCTGTTTCCAAGATATATATAGGAAATTATTGCTTCCTGTAGCCTGTATTGGTATAAGATAATATGTAGTATAATATGAAAAAATAACACATAATCAGTGAATCAGGTTGCACTAATTCTCCATGAATAATTACGGTGAAACTTTACATACATTTTTATGCAGTTACATTCAAATGCCGCAGCTGAAACATCATTTTGTAATTTTGCCAGAGAAATCTTTTATTGAAAGAACACAATGATTGTAGAATGCAAATGAAGCAAAGTTTTAATTATGAAAAACAAAGTGGGTAGGTGCGCTAGAAACCATGTATGCTTTGAAAACCAATGTACGTAGATGTTGTATTGCCATTTTAGAAACTTGAAAAAATCTAATGTTCAAGAATGTGTTTTAGTACATCATTTAAGTTTCAATCACATACAAAAAGTAAATGCAGACACATTAATTTTATTGTTATATAATACATTAATTAAATTTTTAAAAAACCTGAAATGATATTTCATCTGGAATGTAAGTCTGTACTTCTATCATCTTGTAGTAATAAAGCATGCTGTTGACGTTTTGTCGGCTTGCTTCAATCAACCTTCAGACAAATTTACCAGGTTTATAGCTCATTGGAGTATGTAGCTGACGCAAACAAGCTTCGTTTTAGTCGCACTAATTTTCTTTACATTGGCACACAGTATATTTTTGAGCTATTCTCGCATCATTGTTTTGGTTTGCTGAACTTGTCGTCAAAATGAAAAAACTGAGCAGGACACAGCATGATTACGTACGTTTTTGTCTAGAATGCTTATCCGTCTAGACCTGATGATTGATGCCATGATTTATAATGTAAAATTATTTCTCTCAGCTAGTAAATTGATAAGCTTACCAGTAAATCTATCTCTACTTAATAAATTTACATTGCAGAATTGGGCTATGAAATATGATCTTGAAATTTTGAGTAGCTTTCACTTTATTCGCAATTACAAAATTATTGGTATATATTGTATGAATTTAATTTGACAAACTATGAAATAATAATAATAAATAAATAAATATTTGCTAATAATAACTGTTCATCTGTTGCATCTAAAATGCATTGGCAAATGAGAGTTTACGCAGTAAAAACTGATTAAGAAAAGGAAAGTTAAAGAATCGTTCTGTGGCCTATTTATCGTACCATAATCTATATTTTCAAACTTTTCTTGTGAATAGAGCTTTTATTGCATATACTCACCTGCGTGAGAAGCAGATAATAGGAGTAGGGCAAGATGTAAAGCGACAAATTAGTGGAAAGTGTTTCGGTGTTTACATTTGATTGCTTCGTAATTTTAATTGCCTGTACAATTACTTATAGTCTGCAGGCCTGCTACAGATTTTCAGCAATGCTTTTAAAATATTTTCTTATTTAGGTGAATTGTTATGCCTACATCAGCTACAGAGTGGATGAATAAACAATGAGAATGTTTCCTCAGTTTTTGAATCCTTTTAAGAATGACCCACCTAAACACAGTTGTGCACACTTCTTTGTAGGCGTACAGAATATGCGCTTACACACTTTCGTCGATTTTAAATTTTAAATTTAGAATGACAAAACAGGCATATTTATTTGAATATAAATGAATTTTATTAACCAATACTAACAACAAATACTTGTCTATACATGCAAACTATAAAATCTAATCATTTAAACATATGAATTTCTGTAAAACCAAACTTCTAAATAAGAACAATACAATTTTTTACAATAGACAAATGGGGATTTGAATCGCTGAATGATTTTAATTGAAATGCTAATCCCAAAAAACTACAATAACATTTATCCAGTAGAACCAACGCTCACAAAAAATACATACCTTTGTATTTTACGCAGAACAAACATAGATATTAGATCATTTGACAACATATTATGCATAAGACACACACCAAAACTACAAGAAAAACAAGCACATCTTTTATGCTAAGTTTTTGCGACTTACAAAATAATTCGTGCCTACTGCGTCGGCGGAATTTAACATGCCTGTCACAATATACCACGAATTCCAATTTTGAAAACATTGTCCAAATATTTAAATCTGTAAGATTTTCGTTCAACGTGTACAATTGAATATATTTTCATACACTTCGAACTCCGCTGCCTTTCTGAATCTGTACCACACTGACAAGCGCTCTAATGAGTTTTGCATTGGTAAAATAAAATCTAACGGAACAAAATTATCACTCTTTAACATGAGTACTTCCAGCTTGGGTAAGTTCAAAGGTGGCAATACTTCCACGGTTTGGGGGGAAAGGCCATGATCAACTGTAATTTCCAGCTCTGTCAGCGTAGCAGCCCACCGATTTTCTAATATTTGAAACAACCTATTCCAGTCAAACTTAATAGTTGGTCCTATCCGAATAAGTAGGGTTGTTAACGGCCACATAAGATTCGACGTTTCCAAGGGAATCAGCCTATAATTATTTTTAATGCAAAGAGCAAGCTGGTTCAAATTTGGTAAGTGGTGTTTGTAAAGCGCAGTGTTTGTTTTGGACAAGCTGTAAGTGGTTGTAAGCACTGACACTTGGGAGTAATAACGTAAAATAGCATCAAAAACTGGTATTGGAAGTTCCATCAATTGCAAATTTTGAAGAGATGGCAGTGCTGGAAACACACTGGATTGCATGCATGACTCCAGAGCTTTCAACTGGTTACTGGAAAAGTCAGAGTTACATTCTAACACAAGCACTTTAAGATTTGGCATTAAGTGCAAAATTTCTGGCAATTGTTTGTACGTGACAGCGGTTTCGTCCACCTATGTCTTAAATTGCAAGATGTGGTGCCCGTACATTTGTAGAACTTTTTGAATGCCATGAGTAAACGCCTCTAAGTCATTTTCTTGGTTATAGCCTCTGTGAAAATAGTAGTAGAAGTTGCTACAAATAAACGGATTTCGGTTTTTGCTGGCATAATTTTCATCAAAGTCAAAATTCGTCTTGTTGTGCAGAAGCCCGTGGTATTTTGGTTTAAAAAATTAGTATAGGTAGGCATGCCGATGAGGATAATCAGCTTATGATTAGTACAGAAACTGTCCAAAACTTTGTTCACACCAATCTCCCAAGTGCGACAAACCAATCGACATTTTAACAAAACGGCTTGTGTATTTTCGGACGTCCAGTGAAATTTTGCAGCAAATATTATGATAACTTCTGGAAATAAGATTTTTTTTTCAAATTCTGAAACAGTTCCTTAAAAAACCAGGAAGCTTTTCCCAAATGATGTAAGTCCATTGGGTGGAAAAGCTTTTCAAAAATTAGCAGCCAAATCTAGATGAAACAAATATAAAGACAGGTTGAGATTGATTCTGTTAAATGCCTGTTGATTACTATTCTATTCTATTTCCTTTGAACAAACCTCTGTTGGAAAATCTTTCAAAATATTGCGTGATTCCAAGTTGATATCATGAATTACAAGTTCAGCAGCCATTTGAACGGTCTGATAAGTTCCTGTTTTGAGTTGTCCCTGGTTTGAATTTTCCATAACTCTATAAAAAACAGTAAACGTTTAAAGAAATTAGAAGATAATGTATTTTTTAATTGTAAGTTTGTAGCGTTTAAACAATTGTGAACTAGTTTGTTCTTTGAATTACCTTTAAATTATTTCAATATTGTAAAGTTGAAAAGTGCTGCACACAACACCAGATACATTGTACATAGAAACAGTAGAAATTTAAAATGTACATAATGGTTTGGGACAAATGACTTCAGGGGGATTAGCATTCCTAGGGAATTTAATCAAAGGCAAATATTGTGGGTACATTTCTTGAAAAAACAGCATAGCGCAGTATTAGGCAGTTTTATGCATAGTATAAGTCCATGAATGTCAATACTATTTCTATGTTAATAGCGTATGCCAGGGACGGGTCTATGCTCGCCAACGCCTGATATTGAACTCCTATCACAGAAGGTGATAGTTGAAAACTAACAAACCAGAACCCGACGGTTATGACAAGAATTACAAGATGACTTAGCTTAAAATGATAAGCACAAAGGATTTAGCAAAGATTAACTTTAATTGACCAATTATCACGAAAGTTTAACTACAATTTGGATCAATTACTGGGACTTAAAGATTACTACAATTTAGCTGTGACGAACGAACGACTAATGACGAACTGACTGCGTGTCACTGATGATCCACACGCAGTCAAATAGTGCATTTACTACATTACAATTTGATAGGGTTGCATGGCTACCTATACTGGTGAAAGCCCGGCTCCCATTTCCTATCACGACTAAATGCACTCATACAAACTACCAGTGGGTAGTACTTTTTCTTTACAATTATAATAGCGTTCTCGACATAACTCCCACCTTTTCAATTACGAATATTAATGAGTTATTGAAAACATTCACACATTAAAATACTAAGAAAAATTGCTCTTTACACCAGTACAGCTTTTTAAGGCTATTAAGAGACGAATGCTCGCCTGGTGTGTGCACATCATACTTACTTGTCTTGGAAAGCAGTTTAGTACTTTTACAAGTCAAAAGACCAACCAAAACACAAAAACATTCATACAAGAGCACAAAAACTACTACATTTTGAGGAACCGAGCACACCAGTTTACAATGTTTCTAACTAATCTAATTCATTGATTTCTAAAAAGTATAAACGTTGAACCGGTCGGTTGTACTCTCCATTATTAGTTTGTACTCCAGCATAACGAAAATCCCAGCAAAATCCACTCCTGCTACATCAAATGCCGGTCCGAATTTCACACGATCTTTTTGCAATGGTGGCTCTGGCATTTCACAACTTTTCACACGAAAGCGATGGCACTTGACACAATACTTGGTCACATTGGAACACTCCCGGCGCCCATTTAGTATCCAGAACTTTTCTCTCAGATGAGCCAGAAGTATCTCTCCAACAGCATGGGAGTTATACACATGACACTTCCAGATAATCCTCCACACAGTACGATTCCTGGACGGTAACACAATGCGTCGAGCAAATTCTTCATCATGATCCACAACCTTCGTGTTGATCCTTATTAAGCCATCGGAGTACACTATTGCTGCCATACCAAGAATCGTCCTAGAATCTTGTCCTTCTGGAAACTCTGTCTGTTGAATATACCCGAGTAATTCAACTTCAGCCTTCTTTAACTCTTCAAGTTTCAATTCCCCACAAATCCTAACAAAGCATTTGTCCTTCATAATTCTCACAATCTTGTGGCAATCAGAAAACTTGAACGGTCTCTCAAAAATAGCGGTAGTTTCCAGATTCACAGAGCAAATCAGAATTTTCTTCTTTTCTTCACAAATTTCTTCTTCATCCGGTTTGTACTCAGCAGCTGGCCATGTATCCTTATCTTCATCCAACCACCTTGGACCCTCCCACCATCTGATTTCCACAAGTTGTGACAAAGATGTCCCTATTGATGGAAGGTCCAGGATTCATTTTTCCTGGTACATGTCGCCATTGTAAGTTTCCACTCATTTTCCGAATTTCACTGACTCGGTTATTCACATTCACAAATTTTGACCAGTTGTCTTGTCTCCTGATCCATGCTAAAGTGACAGGCACTTCCTCGATGATTCTGCCAGCTTCCCACTCCTTGAATACTTGATGGTAGCCTTCCACTAGCTCTTGTTTTTGCAGCTCTTTGGTCTTTGACAACAATCTCTTTTCTGCAATTCCACGATTTGTCGGCAGTGGTGGATGATCTGGATACCACGGAAGTCTGACAAGATACCTGCCATCATCATTAATTTTCACAGAATCTAAGAACTGTGACATGGCGGCGATTTGTTGTTGCTCTCTTGTTACACACACAGAAGGTTCACTTATACCAATAATGTCTAAACTCCAAAGGTCGGTCACAACCAAGTCCAACACATGATGTGCAATAGCAAAACCCGGCTCCCTTTTTTCACAATAACTTTCTTCGAGCTTTCCGAGCATTGTCCATCCAAACTTGGTCTCAATAGCCGTTGGTCCAGACTCCAAATCCACCTTCTTACCAGTGAGCAACTTTCCATAAAAATCAGCCCCAATTAACACTTCAATTTCCTCTTCACATTCTGTACCGTGACCATCTGATAGCTCAATGCCATACTTCTTCAATTCTTCGGTCCACGGTCCAAGAGGCACACGATCAACTGTCCCGGTGATTTTGTCCTTATCCGAGACTTCCAACACAATATCACAAGAAGCATCCAGACTTGACGTCATAATTTTGTAACACTGATGCTTCTGCGGCTTAGTTTCCAATCCCCCGAACAGAATGTGGATCACCTCTTCATGTCCATAACCTTGTAGTCCCAACTGTTCCACGGTTTTCTTGAGAATATATGACTTTACGGAGCAAGAATCCAAAATTGCGCGCACGATTCTTATCCTATCCTTCCCAAAAATCTTAATCAATACAGTCAGGAGAACTCTTCTTGACTGGACGACATGATTACACATTTCCACACTCTTATTTTGATTGGAAGTCCCCAGCTGCTCCTTTACACTTGAATCACTTAAAGGCGCCGGGCTTTTGAGCGTCCTACACATTATAGTCCAATGACGCTTTCCACAACACAAACACTTGACTGAAGATTGGCATTTCTTAGAAGTATGTCCTGGCTTTAGGCAGCAGAAACAACGCTTATGTTTCTTTACCAGGGCTTCCTTCTCCTCCTGTGACAGATCTGATGCATGTCCGCAGTCTTGACTAGGGTGGTCCATATCACAGAAAATACAACTGTCGCCTGATTTCTCGGTACTCACGAATGTTGCGGCTGTTGCTGGGGTTGACCTTCCCTTGTCATTATTTCTTGATCTAGGGTTCTCCGAGACACCTTGGCGAGCCAATCTGATTCTCTCTTTCCCGGAAACCTCATCTTGCAAAAACTTCATGAGCTGCTCCAAATGAATTTCGCTGGTGGATTTATTCTCGTCCTTGAACACGGTGGACATCCTGAATCTCTCCCAAACCAACAACACGTCCTCTGGCAGCGTACTCTCAACCATGGGATACAAAATAGCGGCAGACTTATCCGAGGTAACACCCAAAGTTCCCAAAGCTCGTAACTGTGATGACAACTTGACATACAGACTCGAAATATCGGTTGACCTATGATGCACCATCAAACCGATCAGATCTCGTACGTAGACTTCCACTAAGATGTCCTCACGCCCATATCTTTCTTTGAGACTTTGCACAGCCAACGTATAATTCTTTTCACTCATGGGGTAACGTGATACAATTTCCAGAGCTTGTGATCCACTTTTCATACACTGTACAAGGTACTGGAACTTGACAATGGTATCCATATTTTCATCCTTGTGGACCGTCTCAAACTGACTCCAGAATTGTAACCAATCCCTCACATCCCCACTAAACTTCGGCAGTTCCAACTTTGGCAAACGATGATGTAACTCCTTGCTGCTTTTTACACTTGCTCCATCGACATCCTTCTTCGATGATCTCCAGATGTCATCAATCTTCTGAGCTAGTCCTTCTGATGTTGAATAGATTTCTCCTTGTTCCAACTCCAGCTGCAACAAAGTATCTGCATTGTCACCATTCGTCAAATTTTCTGCCAACAAATCGTCACTAGCCTTAAGGAATCGTTCTTGGCATCTGGAGAGCAGGGAGAGTAGACGTCGTAACGCCTCTGCAGACACGTATTCATTCACTAGGTCTTCTTTCGTCTTCTCGATTGCCTTCACGATAACCTCCTTCTTCAAGTCGTACACTTTTTGTAAATCACTCATCTTGAACACAGATCTAATCAAAACAACGGCGATCTGGGCAGGGCCTCCACAATGTCAGAGACGGGTCTATGCTCGCCAACGCCTGATATTGAACTCCTATCACAGAAGGTGATAGTTGAAAACTAACAAACCAGAACCCGACGGTTATGACAAGAATTACAAGATGACTTAGCTTAAAATGATAAGCACAAAGGATTTAGCAAAGATTAACTTTAATTGACCAATTATCACGAAAGTTTAACTACAATTTGGATCAATTACTGGGACTTAAAGATTACTACAATTTAGCTGTGACGAACGAACGACTAATGACGAACTGACTGCGTGTCACTGATGATCCACACGCAGTCAAATAGTGCATTTACTACATTACAATTTGATAGGGTTGCATGGCTACCTATACTGGTGAAAGCCCGGCTCCCATTTCCTATCACGACTAAATGCACTCATACAAACTACCAGTGGGTAGTACTTTTTCTTTACAATTATAATAGCGTTCTCGACAGCGTACTTGTGCTGATCCCAACACCACTGAGATACCACTTAAATAATCTTTTCGACCTTTTCCCAAAATGTTATTTTTAAGACGCACCAATTAAGTGCGTTGTATTGCAGAGGTATTTAGTGATGACTACGAATCTTACAGTCTTGCATTTACTGCATTCCTTCTGTGTACATTACCTAAAGCGACTGTAGATTAGTTTTTTGTGATACTATTTATGCATATTATGGTAACAAATGGTAAAAATGCTTTGAGAATGGGATACTCAGAGAGACTGAACATTACATGGCTATATTCTAACACACGTAATCACTAATCATGCATATAAACTATTGTCTATGTTTTACCCATGAGCAACAGCTTTAAGCGTTTAGAAGTTGGTAGGGTTCACAAAACAATAAGCTTATCTAAAAAATCAGACAGTTATTACTAGTGTCACCTTTTGCAAAATTTTATTGAGTTCAAACATTTAAACATTATTCTCTAGAATTGAAGATTGTGAATACGATTACAATAGAAACTTTCTCCAAACTCAAACTCGTCGACAAAAATTGATTAGTAAGTCAAATAGAAACTTAAAGTAGCACCAACAACTTTTTCGTCAAATTTTGTTTGTCTCATGGGTTAGCCTCATTGCAGCTTACTGTAAATAAATTTAATACGCTTACATGTTCTTTAATTTACGTAAATTAGTTTGTGCATACATTTTGATTGCGAAAATAGTTTGTTTGTTATCTTTAAATGGAAAGCAATGATTGAATAACAAACAAACGGCTACTTATTTACATGCACTACAGATTGTGCCGTTCCATTAATGTAACGGAATTATAAAACTTGATTACAGCTTTGCTATTCAATTCATGAAAATCAATATAGAAAACAAAAATGGATAGTTCATAGTAATATTGCTGATATATTATAAAACTTTTTATTGGAAATTTGAATACGATTATTTTACATTGTATTGGGTAGATATTTTTTGGCACTCAGCAGCTTCTTTAAGATATTTCCTGAAATTCTAGCGTAGCACTTTATTATAAAAAAATCTTATCTTAAAAATCAATCTCTTAGCAGTAAAAACTACAAAAGTTACACTATTTCATAAATTATCTTTTTGAACTGTATTTTGCCATCATTTCAATTTGCTAGACCAAATTTTAAAAAAAATGGCTTTGGCAAACAAACTATCTGCTAATTCGTGCTTGTGGAAACGATTACTGCGAGTCAGTACCTGGAATATTCGAGTTAAATATTTCTGCCAAATCAGCAGCGCTCTTTGCATTGCAAGTCTTTATTGCAATACTTTCCAGCAGTTTTGCCTCTGCATTTTTCAGAGACAATTTTTCAGCTAAACTTAGTAGCATCATATTACATGTAGAATCCTCCATACTTCCTAAAGTTTTGTCCAACATTTCTAGAACATTCGACAGCTGGTATTTTCCAGCAGCATAAGTGAACTCCACGATATTCTGCTGGTTACACCAATCACTCTTAAGCTCTCCAGGTTAAAAATATTGTAGTAGTATCTTCATCACATTCCCAGACACATCATCAATATGCAATACTCCCGTAACTTGTTCGGACATTTTCGAATTTAACATGGCAGCAAACACAGGATTCCTTACTATAAATAAAAACATGCGTTTCTTATACAATATTTTGAATCCAGTGAAAAGCCATGAAATGCATGTATTTTTTAAATTCTGCGTACCTGACAAAATGCTCTTGTGAGCATTCAGCTCTGTTCCATCTTTGCAAGTTATGGTTAGGTCTTGAGTTTTGGAATCGTTTAGATGAGATTGGTACTGTTGTTGCAATTCCATAATGGATTTTAGCTTCAGGTCGTGCATGGCTGTTTGCGTGTTATCTTCACACAACTTATCCAGTAGCAACAAGTTCATTCTCAGTCTCCAGCGTCGTGTACCCTCGGCGTCCGTAAAATGCTCAAAACCGATTGGCCACTCGTGTTCGGAAATAAGCTTTTCACCTATAACCATTGGCTTAGTTGCAACAATCTGTTGACAAAAGGGTTCAATTTCAGTCATTATTATTTATTTAAAACAACCAAATATTTGTGTTCATATTTTTTTTAAATTACTGACCTTGGCATCTGACGGCGTCCAAATAGGATTGTCTTTTTGTTTGGTAAAATAGACGGACACGTTTGGAAGTAGTTTTGTATTAGGAGGATGTAACCCAAGCAATTGCAAAAACACAGAGTATTTTTTATTGCCATGAACGTGGTGACCAAAGAGCCATTTAGTTCTGACGCCAGATAAAGGTCCAATATCAGCCTTGATTTTTTGCTCCGCAATAAGATTCTCATTTTTGGTTATAATGCGACAATTTCGAACATTCCAAATAAAGAAATGCGTTTCTTCCGTAACCTGCAGTAAATATTTTACTTTATAGCTTAAAAATGCTTTTAGGGTCAAAATTAACAAAATTAGAACTCCAACTTACTCCAGTAGTAAATTCCTGAAGCCCACTCATAATTGACCAGTAACAGAGTTGCTAGTGCACGTTGCAGGTGGTGAAGGTTGGAAGTTAAAATGTGCAATTTTGGAATCAATAAGGCAAGTTACTTTAAATTTACTAAAAATATTCGTTATCAGCAATATGCACGAACTACCTGGACTAAACTACATGGTTAGTCTTTATTTCATAAAATTGTGATATTGCAGTAACACTTTTAAAGCAAATCGTTTTTTTGTGTCCTAAGTTCACTAAAAGTTCTGTTTTACTTGTTAAGTGAACTGGTGTTCAGCAGATAAAAATTAACTTGGAGTGCAATAAACTGAACTACGTATTAAATGTAAAATCAATTTAAAACTTTTATCTAATAAACAAGCGAGACTAATTTCAATCAAATATCAATAATATTTTAAAGGTGTTACAATATGATTACAAAAAAACACATTTTGTAAAGTAAACGTTCAAAAACATTTTATGGGTTTATAGTGCGAATTTGTGTTAACATGGTTAGGGTGCTTTTGTTCAGGTTAAACGGGGGTTTGTAAAGTACGCATTAGTGCATGTGATTCAGTACTTGTAGCTTGTGACGTTGATCATGTGTCTGGCATGGATATGTAATGGTTGTATTTAACGAATGTATTTATATACCTATATTTTTATGTGCGTATATACAGAACCCAAAAGCTAATCCATCACTCATCCTGGTTGGATTTCCTCACCCACTTTTATCCATTGAATACTAGTTTTAGAGTTGAGAACAATGGAGTTCACGGAAAAAGGAAATCGAGCGGATTAGCATATTCAAAACTACCTAAAATGCACTTTAACTGGAGAGAAAGGGAAACTTCACACAACGCAGTGCATTGCTTGTATGCATATTTGAGCATGATGTTAGCTGTACATATAAATGCACCCGTAGTATGCATGTTTCCTTGAATCATCATTTTAGGTAGTTTTTAATATGCTAATCCGCCCGATTTCTATTTTCCGAGAACTTCATTGTTTACAGTTCAAAAACTAGTATTCAATGGATAAAAGTGGGTGAGAAAATTCAACCAGGATGAGTGATAGATTAGCTTTTGGGTTCTGTAATCAAAGTTTCTTTGCACGTATGCTGCAAATATGGTTTTGTTATTACTGTCCTGTATAATACACCTATTCCAAATGAAATCTTGGTTGGCAGTAGACACTATGCGTATGTCTTATTGTCTTCATTATGTATATGAACGAACATAAAGAATTGAATAATTTTCGTTTTCTGGTAAGCATCCACCGGCGTCAGTTAGTCAAAAAATTGGAAAAAAATTGTTACCCAATGTCTTTTTGAATAACTATGTTTGTAGCCAAATTTGTGAAGTTTGAATAAAAAGTTATGGTATCGAATGGAAATGTTCAGAACCTAAAATTTAAAAAGGAACTGTACGCATTTCACATATTTTTTTCAAATGTACTTTTTATTATGCATTTCAGTCCCAATTATATGTGGTGTATTTGATTTACATATGTAGCTAGTCTTTTGTATTATTGTGATTCCTTCTCGTGCCGCAATATAATAATATCAATCTTTCTTTTTGAAGTTATTAAAAATTTTAAAAACAAATCTTTGTTATGAATTTGATACTTGATTATCTGCTTGACTTTTTTTTACAGTTTAGCCCTCTGCGTCAAACAAAGCAAACAAATCTGGAGTGCTCTTTACTGTGCTTGTCATTTTCAGTACCCTATTCAACAGCTTGGATTCTGCAGTTTTTAACGACAACTTGTGAGTCAAACTTAGTAACAATACACTGATTGAAGGATCTCCTTCATCGCCTAAGACTTTGTCCAACATGGTCAGCACCGTAGTAAGCTGATATTTTCCAGCGGCGTACACAAACTCAACAATATTGTCTTCCTGTTTCCACTCCGGTTTTAGCTCACCCGTGTACAAAAAGTGCAACAATATTTTCACTGTCTGTCCAGAAATGTCGTCAATTCGTAATATTCCCGTGGCCTGTTCAGACATCTCGGTAGCAAGCATGGCAGCAAATACAGGATTTCTTGCTGTTTAGAAAAATAATTTATTTCAATATTTTATGAAAAAAAGGAACTTTCAAAAATGAGCTGAAAATATGAGCTGAGCTGAAATTACCTGAAAGGACGTCTCGGTGAGCACGGAGTTCTTTTCCATCCTTACAAAGAATTGTTAAATTGCACGTGTTGGAATCATTAAGATATTTAGAAAGATGCTTCTGCAGTTCGGCCACGAAACTAGAATTAAATGTTTGCATTGACGTTTCAACATTCGCACTCTGTGGCTGCTCCAAAGAAAACAGCTCCAACCTTAGTTTCCAAGTTCTTGTGCCATCACAATCAACTATATGTGTGTGACCCACTTTCCATGTATTGTCGGCAATTAGACGTTGATTGATTCTGATTGGCGTGGTAGCAACAATCTGTCGAATATTTATCAATAATTTCAAAACCAAAATGTTATCTGAATGGATGAATATTTTTGCTAAAAAACCGTTTTTACCTGAATACCAGCATCAAACCACGTCATGTCATGCTTTTCTTTTCGTAAAGTGACAGAAACGTTAGGGATTATTTTTGCTGAACTTGGAAGCAACTCGAGAAGTTCCAGAAACATTTTGTATTCATTGCTGGTAATCACTTGATGTCCCAAACGCCATTTTGATCTTACATTTGTTGATGACTTTACTTCTACTTCAAATTTTTGCTCGGCAAGGACTGATACGTTTTTAGTCACCATGTGGCTGTTTTTAATATTCCAAATAAACTCATGAGTGTCTGCTGTAACCTGCAAAATAAAGATTAGTTTTTTATAGTTCACCAGCTCACTTTTTATTTTGAAAAGATTTGTTTTTATTAAGTATATTTACCCCAGTTGTGAATTCCCGAAGTTTACTCATTCTAGTTTGCAGAAATCTGATTGAGAATTTGGCAGAGCTTTCGATTGACAGTTTTTAGGTTTGCTTTGAATATTTTTCTACTTACCTAATTAAAAATATAACACAAAAATCTAAAAGCTAAACTGCGCTACAACCTACCTACACTATATGTTATCAATTCTACAAATTGACGATTATAAGTTGATATTTGAAAACAAAATTACAGAATAATTTTAATACATTTGCCCGTATTTGGCAGAGTTGTGCTCTTATTTTTGCTGTCACTGCACATGAAAAGGTATTTTTGCTTGGCTTTCAGTGAATTGACGAACTTAAATTACTTGAATACGTGACTCACAAGTGCAACACACCTTTAATAGGTTTTTGATTTCACAAGACTATTTTCCAGTTTAGGGTTGACAGCCGTAAACACTTTTTCAAACTGAAAATACAAAATTGAATTGGGCGTATACAGTAATGACTGAATTTTGTTTTGATTTTTCTCACTGACAACTGAGCACCACCCAACTCAGCTGCTGACAATACTGCACATGGCAAATGATGAGTTTGGGTATTCTCTCCTGCATCTTTGTGAAACGTACCGTACATTCCTAGCTGAATCTTAATGCTTATTTAGTTCTTCAATAGCTAGGAAGTTTTACTGCTATGAGCTTTCGCAATACAAAAATTCAAGCACTTTTAAAAGGTTGACGACTTATTATATTTGTGAGCATTTTACACTTACAGCATATAATGTTTTGTCGTTGCATACATTATGCACTGACCCCTTTGATCAAGTTTGTCATCTGTTTATTTTGGTGTAAAAGTTATTAGTTTGGGCAAATTTACTTAAATGCAAAGATTTCAACAAATACGGATTACTTTAGTCCTTATACAAATTACCGGATAGTTCCACACCAGAAATAAAATGAACTACCCATTCTGAATGAAACAAATATAACTAAATCCAGATATTCCAGTTCTCCCCTTCCTCCGACCTTATGTCAGCTTTGCAGAAACATCAAATGATGACAATTAGCACAATTATTTCTGCTTTTCTGTAAACTCCAACTAACTTGTAATAATAATATAAAAAGTGACACCTAGGTGTTCTTTTGCCTTTCATGTTCCACTATTAGTTCTTACGTCCCCTGACGTGACTTTATGCTGAGAATAATTATTCAACACCACTGCCTGGTCTCCTTTGTATAGCATTTCCTCCGAAACTGACTGGGAGTATTCTGTTCTCAGTGAAAATTCATTTTTGATGATAAATCTTGAACTCAAACGCATACAAGTCCAAAACTGGCCTTCCAATGATTCGTTCTCGCATTTCTAACTCGCCAGGGAAAATTCCACCAGATAAAGCAGCACCATACATCGCTAAATGAAAAGTGTTTTACTACGCTTCAAAAAAATAACCGACAAATTTTCTCACCTTGGAAATACGAAGACATTCTTAACTGACAATCACATGTTCAATAGCTAATACCTTCCTTAGAAATTTGTTTCATATTCTAAGCACTCTTGCAGCGGTACAAAACAACCGGAAGAATGGAGTCAATTAGCATTCTGGTTATTGGAAGTGATGAAAACTAACGACCGTAAATTCAGAGAGAAGCTGAAGAGAATCAGAATTGACGAATGACATTTTGGAGCCAATTTTTTTGAAACTGAAAAACACTAAATGAGATTTTGGACCAGGTTGAGAACGTTAAGATGTGAATAAGGTAAATGGATCAGAAGGGAATTTAAATATTGCAAAAAAGTAAAATAAATGGTACAACATTGAAGGGAAATCTGTTTGTGTTAACGATAAACGTCATGGATCTGCTGTAATAGATAATATGTAAATAATTTTATTTGATTTTAAGCATTTTTTACATTATAAACACCTTGGCCTAATGAACATATTTACACAATATATATGTTCCGGCCAAAGTCGAGAAAATGCCGGATGCTGATCTGAATGCGGAAGCTGCTACATAACATATTTTATTCGCACTCTTGTAAATAATATTATTATTGCTCATGATTTTCGTATCTGTGTACACATTATAGGTTTTTATTTACTCTATGTTGGTATTGAACTGTGAACTTTGGCTTGTTGTGACTGGAAACTTTTCTTTGTTCGCAATGTTGACTTCCGGTAGGAATGTCAGTTTATCTTTGTACTTGGAAAACGTCCGTTTCCGGTACGAATGTGCGTTCTTTGTTCGTACAACTTTCACTGAGATTTCGAACGCACATTCCTGTTTGATCCTGTTTTTGCGCATCCGGTTTCGGTGCAAGTTCGGTCACAAGAAGCCAGAAAATGCTATAAAGGGAAAGTGAAAATTGTCAATCTGGATCTAGTGACTCTTGAGGTGTCCCACCAACAAAGAGTGTGTTCTGTTGAGGCAGTCAGCCAACAAACGGAAAATTTAGCAGTTATCCAGACCTTTTGTCTTGATACTGCAGAGAACCCTGGCGAGGGCTTTTAGCCGGAGCCACAGTTTGGGGTCGGTCCCCAAGGGTACTTTGTGTCGATTTTCAGTACTCTAACCTTAGGTTCTCAATAAAGACGATTTCTGAGCATTTGAAGTTGTTCTTTTGTTTATTTGCACCATCGCATTTACGCCAAGACCCCCGGAGTTATCTCTGGGGATTGCCACACGCCGTGGCTGGTCCTTCCTTTAACCCACCTATTGGCGCACTGAAAGGAACCCAAAGAGCTATCGAAGGCGGCGCCAATAATATACATAAGTTTACTACGACCAATATATCTATGTACCACATAAAACTAAAGGAAAAATATATGAAAGCCAAATACTAATTTCAGTTCAAACACGGAATCATACCTAAAACAGTTAGATCTTAATTTCTATTTAAATCGTTAAATTACCATCACAACCCTTAGGAGGTTTTCACAAACTTTCTTATCAAATTTTGTTTTTATTTAAATTCAGCCTTATATATTTAAATATTATACAACAACCTAATTGCAGTAAGACAAATCAGATTACCAAAATGTTATACAAAGTAGCCAAACATCTACATGTCTGCATAAATTAATGAATTACTCTTTATTTGCTACTCTTTACCAAGCTAACTAATATCTATGGTAGGAGCACTGACAATTGTATTAAATCAATTTTAACCATTATGTTCATTCAAAATAGTGTAATTTTTGTATCAAACTTACAAAAATAGCTATCTGTCAACTTTAGTGTTGTCGTTAAATGTACACAGCAAACGTCTTTGTACATAGTTTGTACACGCAACATAGCCTTACACAATGAGGATTTTAGCATAAAATTAATGCGTTCCTTAAGGCAAAATTTGTAGATTAAATTTTCTTTTATAAATGCAGAGATTGCAATCTCTTTACACGGAGTTGTCAAACCTAATAAAATGTAGCTTTTTAAAACTGCTTTAAGCAAAGGGTTTAAACTAAACTATCTATTGTTTAAAAGTTACGATGGTGGAAAGCCAAAATTATAAGGTATGCCGTATTTACTGTCCTAAATCTTGTCTTGTATAAACTTCTGCACGAGTTGGCTTTCCGGCAGGTTTCACTACCAAACATTTTAATTTTTCAAAGTGTGTCCAAATATTGGATTTTATGGGCGACTCCAAAATAGCTTGCAAAGGAATATTTCCTGAACTGTAAACAAAAACTTCTTCTGGATCTTTAAAGTAACCAAGCACAGGAATACTTTCTAATTGTTTCAGTAAAGAAAGTTTGTTTAATGTATTTTTCATTGGCAAAAGAAAATCCAAATGTTCTACGTTTTGTGTCTCAAGTGTAATGTCGGCGACATTAAACAGGTTTAGTTTTAACGAATTTTCGTAATTAACGTTTTGTAGTGGCAACGCCAAATGTAAATTTATAATAGTGTTCCTACCTAACTTTTCAATTGCAGAAAAAATCCTTGACCACTTTAGTGGAGTTTTGTATAATCTAAAAAGTAAAATAAGTTTTTCAAGCTCAACGTCTTCCCTGAAGTTTTCCAACGTTTCAAACAGTTGGATATTGTTAATAAACAACTCCAGGTTTCTTATTTTAATTACATGGGTTATAAATCCTTGCACTGAAAATATGTTGAAGAAAAACAAATGATGTTCTAGAGTTTCTATGTGGGAATTTCTGCAAAGAAATTCTTTAGAAATTGGATAGGGCACGTTGTCTAATATGGCATGCTTTAAAAAGCTTATAACAGGCATAGGATTTGCTTGAATTGTGTTTAAGATGTGGCAAAACTCTGACGTTTGTCTGTAGTCCATGTACTTAACTTCTACCTTTTGTAGTTTAGGTGTTAGTTCTAGTATCTGCTTGAAGTGTAGATAAATTTCCTTGATGCCATACCCGCTAGGAAACACAATTCTAAGATAACGAACATTGTGACCAAATTTTGACATGGTAGATACAACATGTTGCCAATCACTTTGCATCAG
The DNA here is from genome assembly GCA_029691765.1 of Entomobrya proxima. Taxonomy (NCBI): domain Eukaryota; kingdom Metazoa; phylum Arthropoda; class Collembola; order Entomobryomorpha; family Entomobryidae; genus Entomobrya; species Entomobrya proxima. The sequence continues at coordinate 42,867,661 of CM056169.1, read as the reverse complement.
ATTACCAAGATCCAAACAAAGCCCACGATTGATAAATGGATTAACTGCTGAACTATCTGTATGGCTACTCTCAAAATTTTGTAAAAAATTTATAGGAGAGCGAAAATCGTACCTACCACCTATCTTTGTTTCACCAAATGTCTGCAAGAAATTTCCACCCAATCTAATTTCGGAGCTCAAGTAAAAATGCTGTTGCAAGTTTTGAAGAAACAATAAAACAGTTTGGTTCAATAGTTTGCACGTCAGGCGCAAATTTAAAATCCATCCGAGGCGCCTCTTGTGGGACGAATATAGTGTGATAAGATGCTGGTACGTCCCTTCAAAGCTACGGTTTATTTGGAGCTCCATATTGAATGCTAGAATGTTCCATATCATGGCAAGCTGATGTCGTGGCAGAAGCAATTGCTTGAAAAACGAAGAAGATATGGACACATCTTGGAATGTATTTGAATCGTTGAAGCGGTCAAGTACCATAATCCAAATCTATAAATAAAATATTATATTTTGTAACGTAATGCATTGCAATTCTAAAATAAATTATGATAAATTTCTAAATGTTTTGATATTACTTCTTTTGGAAAGATTCCTAACAGTTTTTCGGCGTCAGCTTCGTTCCTGTGGATTTGATTTGGTACCGCAAACATTATGCTGGATAGATTTTTTCACAATGAAATGCACAACAACTGAAATTAAATTTAAACAAAATCCGTGGTTTAATAAAGGTTTATAATTTATTTGAGTTTGTGTGTTTGAATTGAATGGTACTGGAACAAGTTGACTTGCATTGTATATTTCTCGGATTGCAGAATAAGAGCCAAATGAAACTCCAACCAACCAAATAACAAAATCGTAAATGATATTTTGCTGTGAAACTTCTCGGTATTTTAAAATGTGAACATATTATTACAAAAATGTTTACCTTTTAAAATACTATGCAGTAGAAATGTACGAGGCTTGTGCTGAAAAATGTGGGTATGGTATTATGTCTTTCTTTGCTGGGACTGTTTAAATTTGAAGAAAGGAGGAGCCAGACAAAAGTGGTACTTGAAATTAAGAATTTTACGCATAAAAGGTAAGAAGACTACCTGAAATGTCTTATGAATCAAACAACGGAGGAAAAGGTATGCATGTGAATCTTTTCATTCCTCAAAAAGGGTTGCGGAAAAATAACCTTATGTAAAGAATTGTAAGGAATTAGATTAAAAGAAACCGATATAAAAAAATCAGACTCACTCAGCGTGTGAAGGCAAAGGCTTTTCTCTATACGAAAGGGTTACATGCCCCTTGCAACGAATGGTTTATTTCAAAGAAGTAATTACTGAAGCAGGGAGAAAAAGATTATGGACAATGCAAGGAGCTTAAAATGTATCCAAATGAAACTGTTTACGCATGTTAAACTTTTAATATTTAGGGATTATGGGACGCATCCAAATATTTGATTATCTCACTGTGTGTACCTAAATCAAATTTTTGTACGTTTCCATTACTTATAATATTTCTCCATTGTAAGGTTCACTGAAACAATTTTCATGTTCCAGACAAACTTTTTGTATCAGGCGTTTTATAATTTTAGAATTTTTACGTGTTTATTTTCAATACATATATATAAACCTTCTTTACATTAGTAATTAATTGTAGTAATCCAAATTGATCTGTAAGCTTACATTACTGTACAGACGATATATTGGCATGGTTTATGGTGTAATGACCTCATTTATTAACCATTAACACAATAAATTGCTATTATTACACTATCCCCTAACATTTTTATAGCGTTTATAGTTTAACAGAGTATACAAACTATTCTATATTTTAAATTTATTTCAGAAAATTCATAGTTTGTAAGTGAGTATTTTATAATAGTACAAGTAGATTTAATGCAAATACTGGTTACTAAATATTTTGTGTACAATATAAATAACAAAGGATAATCTTTAGATTATTTTGAAGGATGAAATAAAATACCAAGGAGTGCAGTTGTATTTACCTAATTTAAAAGTAACTCAATTTTTTAGATTACCAATCTGCATAAAATATAATAAAGGCTTTTTACATATCATGCTCCACGAAAAAAATAATTTATTGTTTAAATGTAATAAAACCTAGAACCACATCCAAAATCTAGCCCTCTTGTGGCTCACTATGTTATTGATTAAATTAAATAATTTACATTTATTTCACAAAGAACCTAATTCATTGTAATTATTGCCAATCCGAAAATTCTACAAAAGTTGGTGTACCTTTTCTTGCACATGCTTTAGTATATTGGCAACTTACCGTTGCATCAGAACTTGTTTAGATTTGCTGAAAAACCAGCAAAATTAACCTAACTAAATATGTATTATTTACCCATATTAATAAATTTATTAGCCCATGTGTTGCTCGAGTAAACATACCTACACCATTTAGAAAAAGTTAGCAACAGATTATTCACTTTCAGTGTATGCACCAATTAGTCAAAAGATTACTTGTATAAATATAACTTTTTTAAAATTAAAACAAACACAATAGGTTCCCTTTGAGCAGCAAAAACAGGTAAAATACAAATGAAACCTGACCTATTCAAAAACATAATACAGCTAAGATACTACACTAGCTTGCAACTTTTTGCAATAAAACGAGTTTGAAATGTGTATTTGCAAAGTCGCTTAAAGAAAATTATAATGTTTATATAACTTCAATTAGAACGGAAAGTATAATGCAGGTCAAGCCATTTCTACAAAATATTAAATCATTACTGGAAGTTGCTGCCGCTACTTTTTATCAGCTCAATTTGCTCTGAAGGTTAACTCAGAGTTACAATAAGAACGCCGATTATTGCATCGACGCAATCTTACTTCCCTGTCCCAATATTGCACGCTTTCCAATTTTGGAAACAACGTCCAAATGTTTGAGTTCTTAAGATCCTCGTGAAAGGAGTAGAACTTGATCTTTTGATTTGCTTCAAACTGCGCTGGGTCAGTATGCACGAACACACACAACACTAAAAAATTGCTTTAGTGAATTTCTCAGTGGTAAACTAAAATCTAACGAAACAAAATTGTCAATTTGCAATACAAGAACTTCCAGTTTGGGTAAATTCAGACATGGAAAAAGATTCACAGATCTATCAACATGGCTGTTACGAACTGTAATCCACAACTCAGTTAGCGTATCAGCCCATCGATCTTCCAATATTTGAAACAGCTTTTTCCAGTCGAATGTAAAGGCTCCAACATGTCCTACTCGAACACGTAAAGCTTTTAGTGGCCAATGAATTAGGGTTGATGTTATTGAGTCAGAAATGAGAAGATGAAGAGAGAAGTGAACAGGTAGAGTGTCAAAAGATGTCTGATATTTTATTTTAAGACTCATACAAAATCTACATTCATTCAGTCATAGCAATAATAACAACATTATGCGCTATCTGCATTGTTGCTGATAGCGACGGCTCCGTGTGGCAATGTACTTTGTTCGCACATGTGTGTGTAGTATATTATATCCCTACCGTACTATTACTCTACGTATTACTATGTTATACAGCAATATTAATGTAACCGCATATAGAATATTTAAACGCTATAATATGCGAACTCCCTCTATTGCGGCTAGCTCTTCTTTTATCATGAATACATATTATTTTTATGTCGACCGCGTTACATCCCCGCTGGTACTTAAAAAGAGTACGTCCACGTACACATAGTCTAATACAAAAAAATCTATTCTATTCTTACATATCAACAATATTCTCTAAATAAAATAAAACACAAAAATCATACAGGTACGGCAGGAGTGCGGAGTACATACTTTTCTCAATGCAGTAGTAAATACAGATATTATATCACGACGGTAGATTCATTATAATATACGTTCACTTAACAAAACCATGTATAGAATACTATTCACAACAAAAATATTACTGAAGAGTGTAAGGGTAAGCAAATGCAACGGAGCAATGTGTGCATGTAAAACTGAATATATAACAAGATGAATACAAAAGGAAATCAAAAGGCATTACTATCAAAACAAGTTTTTATCACGATAAACATGTAGGGTGTAAAATGTTGTAGGCTTATGATGTAGCAGGATATTAATGTTGATTAGAAAGTGAAGGTGAAACGATGATGTGATGTTGAAGGGGAAGATTCATGTAGCCGTGAAGAAGACGAGAAGGCAGAAGTGGTGATGCTGATGATGATGATGATTAAAGATGCAATATAAATCCATTGTTGTCGTGGAGTCGTGAAGAACCAAAGAAAATGAAACGGATTACATGTATAGATTAGGTCAGTATTGCTGTTGCAGTAAATACATGTCTAGACGATCAAATCCAAGTTGATGACCAAATAGAGAGTAGAAATTCAGGATTGATGTAGCGATGAATACATTGTTGATGATGAAAGTGTTGAAGTGAAGTAGGGATGCCAGGTAGGTTAATGATCAGTGAGGAGAACTCCGTAAGCAATACAAAGGCAAATTACCATTAATCGAGACTGGTACTGAAATAGACTAATAGATTTTGAATAGATCGCTTCAGCGTAGCATGTTATGACAAATGACATGAATGCACTTAAGATTCCGGGGTAACTCCAATGAAGGAATACCAAATTAGCGTCAAATTGCCGGAAATGTTGCCTAACATGAGAGCTAACATTTAAATGGTTAAACATACCTTATTTAAAATGATTACACAAATCATTTGACAAGTTCAACGTACAATATAATATAATATGTTCTGACTGCATGACTTTCTTTCCATATAATTCATTTACACAGCGTAAAGCAGTAATTCGTTTTTATCTTAAGGTATATATATAAATTGCAAAAATATTCTGTCACTTGATAAGAATTCTTTTAAGTTTTACAACAAGCAAACAGATATGCATGCTTCTATCCTGAATGAAGTTTGCAATTATACGTCTTTCGTAAATCGTACTTATAATATATCATTCATTCACAGATATATATTCTCTGTAGGGGTAATTACGAAAATTGTTTGGTTCCAAAAGGATAATATGTCAATATAATTCTTTAAGCTTTAAACCATCTTGAATTACAGGATCAAATTTCGAAATTGGGGAAATACAATGTATTTAGGTTAATTTTGTTTTATAGATTGCGTGGGTTTATACGATCGCTTAGGCAGTCTGTCTGTCTCATACAGACACTCTATTAATAAGTAGGTATTAACAAAATAGAGGCTCGATAGTGGCAATCTAATCAATTAACGTAGAAAAATCAATCAACATAATCAATCATGTGATCTCTATTAGCTTAACCATAAGGTAATTAAATAATTAGGAAGTCAATTTAGGACTAAGATTTAAGCAAATGTCCAACAAAGGACGGGTTCGAAAGTGGCAAATACATATCTGAACATTCATTCAAAAGTGGTAACTAATTTGTAAGTATCAATTAGCTTAATTGTTAACATGTCTGAATGCGCATTTGTAGGCATGTTAAAAATCTTTTATCTTGATACCACAGATGTTTTAAAGATTAGAATAAGTCGGTATAAGTTTACAAGGTGTATTGACGATACACGTTTACAACTGATTAGCTTAGTAAGGTAATATTGATGGAGAATCTTAATTCTGTTTTAAATAAATCCGATTACAGGAGAATACAATTTACACGGATTCCAAAAGGTAGCTTTTAGGTTAAACAATTTGAAACTTTAAATGTTTTTCGTTTAAGGACAATTCAACTATTTCAAATTACATTTCAAATGGCAGTAAACTTTCCGTTATTTTTAGGATTACATTTAGTTTAGGATTGTAGTGGGTCGGATTCAACTTATACGTTTGGAAGCTTTCTCAAAGAGGCACATTCGTTTTAGAATGACAAGTTCATTAAGTGACAATAGAATATCAAGGCATGCAGTATATTCTTCCTGTCTGCGAACAGGTTCAATTAAATCCGTTATCAATCTACACAATATCAAGTAGAAACAATTCTTAAGTCAATTAATTCTTAATGTTTATAAACTTATTTAAGGCTACAAATAGTCATTTAGATTATCTCCATTAATAGATTGTAAACAAAATCCATTAGATCATAACGTAACCGCGTTATACGTTTCTGGCTAAACAAGTCAATGCGAGATATTATGTTACGGTAGACCACAGAATATCTTTCTATTTATATACTCATTTAAATAATGTATCTTTGAAAAGTATCTCTTGGAATCTAGGTATTTCTCTTATCTGAGATGGCATTGACGGAGGATACATAAGAAAGAATCAAAGAAGCCTATAGAACTGAAGTGACATTACAAATAAAAAGGCTTAGAAGACGGACTCATTTTAATTATAACGACACAAAAAGGTGGAAGAGCAAATAGGCGACTATTTTCGAGGACCAAATGGAACAACAGAGAGAAAACGGACTCAAAAAGGGGCCGAACGGCTAGATTCTACAGCACTTGGCAGTCAACGTACTAGACTTATAGGCATACCAGCTAGCATAATTAACAATCAAGACAAGAACCAGAAAATGGTCAACTTGGAACCATATAACAAAACAAAACTGAACGTAAACTTTCCGGCTGCTCCTAAAATTTGGTCTCCAAATTACAATGGTTTGTATAAGTATCCTAGCAGCAGTTACTTGCACTTAGTATAAATATTTGATACATTACATTTACTCTCTCGTATATTTTTATTCACTGGAACGTTCATTTATAAGACTTATTATGATTTAATCCATAATTATGTTGGAAACTTCAAAGTTCATTAGATTCACGTTTTAAAATATCCTTTTTATATAAAATTATTAAACTGGATAGAAAATATGGTTGGAACGTACACATTACACTGAAATGTGGTTATAAGTTGGATTAACGCTTCTATCACATGAGGTGGATTCAACACTATGTAGAAGTAAGGATATACCATTCAACTAAAATACCTGTACTCATTTAGTACTCGTGACATTGAAAGGACCAGCAACAAATCTCACTAACATCAATGTCATTTGTACAAAACGATAGACTAGATGGTAAATCGTCAAGGAATTAAGTCAAATAGTGTAAATACATTGCAAGAGATTAAAATGATCGTAAGTGGTCTAAATTCTTTATAATTCTATTTAAAATCTTAATTGTGTACGTAATTATACATTAATGTGCCATAACAAGGTATACAATAAGATTGAATTAATTCTTGCTTCAAATCTTGCCATTAAATCACATCGATTTATAAACGTCTCGTTACCTTTTAATTTCTTTAAGAGAGAGACGATGCGATCATGCCCTGTACAGCCAGTAAGCTATTTTCTGTTTGTTGGTAACGTTTATCATTTTTATTTTTCAGCCAGATAGGACAGCTAAGGTCTCTTAAGCTATCTAACTTTCCAGGTGAGTATGGCTAGCTTACCATATTTTAGAACTGATATTATATTAGAAAGATATTACTGTTCATTGTAGGCTACGATTTGTGAACTTTGGTGGGCTGTACTTAAGAAGACTGAACTTCTTCTTCTGACTCTTTATATTAAAATTCATATAATATTCTAATTGATTTATTTGGGTACCGGTACATAGACGTCTTTGATTTGCGCGCAGCTACTTTTGAAGGGCAGAGAAATATTAGTAGCTCACTAGAGTCAGCTTCATACTCAAAAGTCTTATTTTAAAGTGCTTAGGATTCATGAAGATATATTCTTGTCAGTAATTTTTGTCTGGATTCATTTATTTATTGTTTTTAGTTTTACTTTCTAGATTTCTTACTTTAGTGTTTGCGTTCCGTATTATAAATTAAGGTTATGTAATCTCAAATCTCAAAATAAGGATTTATCAAGTATTTGATTCCATTTTGATTTGGCTTACTTAGTATTTGTGTCTATATTTCTTTATCCAGGGTAATCAATACAATATGTTTAGTTTGATTTAACTGTTTTTATAATTAGCTTTCTCGTTTTACTTTAATCTTTTTCTATTCGGTATTTTCAATGTCTAAAATGTTATGGATAGCTGATTTAAGATCCTCTTGGGATAATCGTTCTATGAATGTAATACGAGACTTGGTTAAGTAAAGTACAAAACTGATATTTATTGATCTTTAAAATAATCGTATATATGTTTTTAATGAGTGGTAATAATTAATTGTGAGGAGAAATAGTTAAAACATTATTTATCAGCACTAGACCGGATATTGGATTGTATACTGGACAACTCAACATTTAACCTCGGGTTGCTGATACATATGTTTAATAGAAAATAATTGAATGTATTCTAGTAACTCTTTTAATATTTTTAAGTGTGCTCTATGGTTATACTTTATAGTGTGCTGAGTTTAATAAGGAATGTACACACAGTAATCATATTATATTATATTTCATTATTACAGCTTCAGAAATTGTAGGATTATTTATCGACCCATGACAATTGCTCATATACGAAGACGTATTACAAGACCATTTAAGTATTTCGGGAGTCAAGATCCCAATAAAGTGATGCCCACTTCATGAAACACGATGATCAGATAACACAAAACTAGCTTGCGAAGAAAAGAGAACACCGGAGTGAACTTTGAGGATGTCAGTTAGTATTTCTTAATACGACGGAAGCTTATGACATGGACGAGGAAGGATTAAGTTTAAAAGGAAGGTCATACCCGTAAGGGCGGATCAGACCACATCATACACTGCATTTCTGCATCTGCAACTTAGGTCTGCACCTCGTATCCTTATTCCGAGGAATTTCTGTCGATTTTATGGGGATTTTATACTACAACGTTTAGGTGGCATAAAGATAATTTTCTAAGTCATATTCTGGGGCTATGTGAGAAGATAGGTAAAAACGTAAGTGATATGTTCATAGAGGAGGTACCTATAGTTCATTGGTATATTCAACAGTCGTGATCTCAATTCACCCCAAAGGTGGGATTTTTATAGTTAAAATTCTGTAACTCGGCGGGCATTTAGATTTCGATCAATTTTTCGGTCGATTTGGCCGAATAACTAAATTGTCCATCTAATTTAAGAGTTTGAGTTGGAAATTCGGTTTGGAACATGCTAATTCAAAAGTGAAAATTAACTTAATTTCAAAAATTGGAATTTCGGATTTCTGCTATTACAACGCTATATAAGGACTTATTTGAAGTATTTTACGAGTTTTAAAAGGTACTAATTCTTTACGGCTCTCAGGTTGTAAGTATTTAAAATCAGAATTTGTAAATTAATTAAAGTTGAATTGAGTGGCTTTGTAATATTGCGAATAAATTCAAATATTCTTATGTACTGATCATGAGAGTATGCTCAAAAGACAAATATGCTGAGTTGTAATTAAATGAATTCGTTAAATTTGTAAATATTGAGTTAATTCAGTTAAAATATTTCATCAAATAAGGGAATTACAAATTAGAGAGAATAGCAGTGACTTTGAAGCACTAGCAGGATTTTGGCAGAACTTGGCACTAGGCATTGAGTTATAGCTTGGGCAAAGCAATAAGGCAGGAATATATTTAAGCTAATTTGTTATTGATTACTACCGTTAACTAGAATTCTTAATATTAGAGTTGTAAGGCTTAGTTAGGAAATAATATTTATATAATATGTGGAATATTAAGAGACATCAGTTATAATTGTTTACATTTATGAATTTCCTTTACAATATGGATAAGTGTAATTAGGCATAAAACTTAACCAGAACATACTAATATTTAATTTATGAAAGGGTGTTGGTCCCAGAATGAATGTAATCAAGTGGACAAGGCATAAGGAAAGGAAACTTTATTTAGATTGTTGGGATGTAATTCTTGTCTGGCATAAGTACATACTCATCGTCATCAGACGTTCTAAAATCTTTAGTGCAAAAGCAATCAAGAGTGTCGACAAAGTAAGGAGCTATATGCGAATGGCATTTTTCTGTTGGTACATGAGTGCTTGCAGCGGCTTTGTATTTTGCACAGTAAGGACATTCACAAAAGTGGGTGAGAAAAGCAATGTGATTGGCATTATGACCAACTAAGGCTGCATCATAGGCATGTAAGTGTAAGGCTATGTTGGTGAAATCGCTGAGGCAGTAATACTCTAGAAGTCTATGATATTCTGTAACGTAATGAAGGGGAATGCACTTTCGAATGTACACTGACTTTTCAACCTCGCTACACTTTAAACTTTCTAAAGCCATATTTAAATCACGAATGAAAGTGTCGAAATTAGGGAATATGCCAGATGTTAATTGATGAGTGTTAATTACACGTTCAAGGTCAATGGTCCTAGGCGTCTTAGCCTTTTCAAAAGTAACCTGCGTCTTTGTAGTTGATTGAGTAAACTTGGTTTTCACAAAAGTGTATTCTTTCTTAAAAGTTTGCTCCGAAGGAGAAAATGTTTTGTTTGTGGATGTATTTTTCGGAAATTTGCGGTTTTGATTATATTGTGAATTATGATGGGGTTTAGTAAAAGAACCTGATTGATAATGACAATTTTGAAAATTGTTGTGATGAAAATTTGAGTGGGTGTATGAATTACGTCTACTATTATTAAAAGAGCCCTGAGGAGCATTAAATTGTGGTGGAGGACAGTTAGAGTAACGCCTAAAGTCTGAATTATTATTATGAAAAGAGTGGAAATTATTAGAATTAAAATTATTATTATGGTACTTACGGTGCGGTTGATTTTGTCTGTGTGGGGATGGAGCGTATCCATAATATGCCATTTTGTAAAATAAAATCGGTAGCGTAAGGCACAAAAGGAGTATGTAAGAAGCACAAGCAACAGAAAAGAAAGGCAAACTAAGCAGGCAAAACAGCACAAGATGTTGGCACTACAAAGCAAACGGCAACTAAATCCACATGCTCCCGTAAAAAAATTGTTGTCCCCAACAATGCGGTATAAAAAAAAAGCACCAAAAAGGAAAGAGGAACACAGGCTAAATTTCCAAAGTTTCCGAAGAAAGTTTTCACAGTCACCATGAATTAGGGTTGATGTTATTGAGTCAGAAATGAGAAGATGAAGAGAGAAGTGAACAGGTAGAGTGTCAAAAGATGTCTGATATTTTATTTTAAGACTCATACAAAATCTACATTCATTCAGTCATAGCAATAATAACATTATGCGCTATCTGCATTGTTGCTGATAGCGACGGCTCCGTGTGGCAATGTACTTTGTTCGCACATGTGTGTGTAGTATATTATATCCCTACCGTACTATTACTCTACGTATTACTATGTTATACAGCAATATTAATGTAACCGCATATAGAATATTTAAACGCTATAATATGCGAACTCCCTCTATTGCGGCTAGCTCTTCTTTTATCATGAATACATATTATTTTTATGTCGACCGCGTTACACCAAATAGCCTTTGACATTATCAATGGAATCAACCTTTCATTGTTTTCAATGCATACAGCAAGCTGGGTTAAATTTGGTAAGTTGTGTGCGTAAATAGAATCGATTGTTTTGGATAAGGAGCATTTGGTCAAGAGCACTGACACTTGAGAATAATTTCGAAGAAATGCATCAAAAACTGGTCTTGGTTGTTCCAAAAGTTGCAAATGCTGCAGAAACGGCAGTGTTGGAAATACACGGGACCGCATGCTTAACTCTAGAGCTTCAAGTTGATCGTTTTCAGTGTTAATGTTGCATTCTAACACGAGCATTTTAGGATTTGGCATATATTGCAAGAACTTTGGTAACTGATCGTAGCACAAAACATCAGTATGGTGCAGAAGTGCCTTAAATTTCAAGACGTTGTGTCCATAAGTACGCAAAATTTGCAGAGTGCCTTGAGTAAACGCCGCAACGTCATTTCTCTGATTCCTAAGGTTAATGTAAAGGCTGCTACAAATAAACGGATTCCGATTTCTACTGGCATAGTCTTCATCAAACCGTTGCAAAAACTCTGTAGTATTTCCTGTCGTCAAAACGGATGTCGTAATCGGCTGAAGCAATTTTGCATACGCTTGAGGATCAGATTCAAGCAGTTTATGAGGATTGAAATAACTGTGCAAAACTGAGTTTACACCAATTTCCCATGTGCGACAAACCAATCGGCAGGTCAACAAAACTTCCTGCGTGTTCTTAGACTTCCAGTAAAATTTGGTAACAAATATTTTGATTACTTCTGGAAATAGAATTTTTGTTTTCATATTTTGACGTAAGTGTTCAAAAAACCAAGCGGCTTTTTCAACATGATACAGATCTTTAGGTTGGAAAACGTTTTCAAGAATTTGCAGCCAAATCTATATAAAACAAACAACATTTCAATTGGTTTAGTTCAAAGTTACTAGCATATATTGGTTAATATTCATCTATATGTTTGGTTTTAAAGCAAATATCTATGAACGAACCTCTTTTGGAAAAACGGTCAAAAGCCTGCTGGAGTCCAGTTTGTTAACCAGACTTAATGTTTCAGCAACCATTGGATCAGCCTGGTTATCTTCTGTGGCGTCCTTTTGCGCTTTTGGATTGTTTATCATTTTTTGATAAGTAGTGGATTTTTAGGAGAGCAAGAAAAATGCCTTTGATTTTTTGTAACTACAAATGCAGCGTTTTAAATATTCTCAACTGATTGTATAATGAAGGTGCTTAAAAATGTTTTACACCGCTCTACTGTAAAGTCATGCAACCACTGCTGCGAGAAACGTCAGGTAAGTAAGAAATTCTTACTAAGAATGCACATTAACATTTACGTACAAGCGACATTAAAAGGATTAGCTCTTCTACAAATTTTATCCCTGCGGGTACATTTTTGAGAAATGGATGCGCAGCAGTTGGCAGTCTTAAGGTATATTGAAGACCTTTTTCTAGCTAACTTAGGTCCATTCGCGACCCACCCACAGCATTGATTTTGTACTTTTTTGGAACTTTTTTTTGAGTTTCTCCAAACGTACGAAGCACGTATAAATGCTAAGGTATTTATTGTATGAAGAATACAAATTTCACAGAAGGCTTTATGCAGGCAGTTTTGTGGGCTCATGAACTTAGTGTAGATTAGGTGTATTTACGTTTTTGGTACTTTAATGTAAATTCAAATGATTTCCTAGTGTTGCTTGTCAATAACATACCGCATTATCTAAGTATCTACTGCTTGGATTTTACTAGAGCTAGTAGTATAGTGATAGCAATAATACATATAATTATGCAGCATTAAGTTTATCAAGTCTCAAAGGTTTGCCGTCGTCAGATTTGTTTCTGTGGTCTTGATTTTGTATTTGCAACATATTTCTTGATGATTGTTTTTGCATTAACTTACAACAGGTACTATATTATGCAAATTTAGAGGATATTGGTGGTTTAATCAAGGCTTATAATGTGTTTGACTTTGTGTGTTTGAATTTTTCTCTACCTAGTGGACTCGCATAACTCTCCAGTTGCATAATAAGAAGCAAATGCAACGCCAATTTAAGGAATAAAAATTCACAAATAATATTGTTGCTGTGCAACTTCTCCGAATTTCAATTCCCCAATACCGTAATATCAAAGTTTACCTTTTAAAATATCACGGGGTTGAATTTTATGAGACTGGTACAGCCATACAAGGGTATGTGATATCCCTCTTTCTAGGACTGGCTAAAAAAAGGATTACCCTGACAAAGGTGCTACTTGAGGTTGAATATTTAACATCAATATGTAAGATAATACTTAAATATCCATCATGAATATAACAAGCAACGAAAGAGTTTGTTAAGCCCAGAGGGCAATGGATGCCATCTATACAACACCAGGTAGATGCACCCGAGGAAGCAGGCACTCAATAAGAGAGGCGGAGTATTAGAAGAGCGAAATTAATACACGTTAAGGTATTATCTTCCTGTAAAAAAGTATATTATGTTTTGTGTGGGGAAGCTTTTTTCTTTTGAGTTGCAGTTTTTGGAGTCAGAAAAAAAGGGAGAGAACTTAGTACGAAATTAGCTTGGGACAGAGACGGATAACAGAGCTAAGCGGAGGAGCAAGTCAAGTTGATTGATAAAAAGTAGCCATATTTATTTTGTAGTTATTAGCTTGTTGAATAGTCATTGTGTCAAGTTGTTTGTTAAAAGTCAAAGGTTAAAATAACTAAAGCTCTGCGGCATAATTTTATACTGAGTGAAATAAATTCTCAGTAACTTTCATGCAGACTATAGCGATCTGCTAAAGAAACTCATTGTGTTGTGCGTGGTTTCTTTTCGCATAGAAGTGGAAATTATCGAGCGCAATTTCAGAGTACATCAGTTACGTTAAAAGGTGATCTCGATAGCGTCATCACCTTGGTGTCACCACCACAACCAGGAGAGACATTGGGGTTGTGTCAAACCGACTTGGCCTGAAGAAAAGACCTGTTACTTCTGAGGATAGTAAGTTATTACATTCAGTTATGCATGCACGCATCCATTGCAAAGCAGTACTGGGTTAATGAGTGGGGTAAGGAGTTGACATAGGAGCACAAGCAGCTAGGCAACACCCCCATTTTGACCTGATATGGCGATCCTATTTTAAGGTCAGGCCGTTTAAAAGTTAGCAGGCACAAATCCTCGTTTAGAAATAGTGTGATGATGATGATGATGTGGGTTGCATGGAAAAGTGGATAGTAGTGGAAAAGAAAGGGAATGGTTTCGTACTTCAAAAAAGAGCATAATATTATACTTTTTAGGCAAGCTTTAACTATTCTGCAAACTGAATGGAGGAGACAATCGTGTAACCTCTACCAGTATTCATAAAACCGAAGTTTCCTAAAAAAAATCGTGCATAACCACCATAGTCATCTCTGATTCACATAGCATATTATGGCTTGGAGTCGATAGCGAACCCAAGCAAGGCACACATACCACACTCTTAAGTTGGTAGCAACAGTGCAACCAACTAAAGGCAAACTTGATTACACTGTGTAATCAAGTTCGGCTATCAGCATCGTTACTGAAAATCCGCACAAGCACGCAAGCAACAAAAAGACAAAAATAGGCTACATGAAAATAGCATTCGGTAAAAAGGAAAATTACCAAAAAGGGAAGAAAAAATATATATAGGGATAGAGCGGCACACTAATGCCATCATAAACGGTACTATTAGTTAGCGGCACAAAGTGTACAGCTTAGCCGATAGGTGGTGCGCAGGTATTTCTTTCTGTTCTCATACCACTTTAATTGAAATAACAAAGCAAGTACTAATGCAGTACAGAATGCACTACAAGCAGTAGTGCCTATGCCTAAAGTGAGTCGAGAAAACTCAGCGGCAAAGTCTGATAGCTATTATAAAGCAAAAGGAGGTCAGAGAAGAAGACGAGTAGTGGAAGCGATAGCGCTACTACTACTCCACCACCAAGAGAACTGCAACAAAGGAAACAAAGAGGATTCAAGGGAATCTGAAAAAGGCAAAAGAAGGCGACGACTATAACGAAGTATTCAAGGGAATACTACAGAAAAGCAACCAAAGAGAGGGCGCTCACCCAAGAAAGGTGAAAACAAAGAAGACCAACAACTACTAGTACAGCACCACCAAAGTAGGTCGTGACAATGGACGCTACTTTAAAAGCGGAAGTTAACAAATTCATAGAAGATGAATTGAAACATTTACAAGATGAAATTACGTTGCTCAAACAAGAGCAAAAAACACAAAAAGACAAATTGAGTGATCAAAAGAAGGCAATAACGATAATCCAAAAAGGTGTACAAACGTTGCAAACTGACAACCAAGTAGAAGAACTCATCAAAGCAATCAAAGGAGTTGCGGTTACGCCAGCAGCAGCATCTCACCTTAAGCCACCCACATACGATCCCAATAAAGTCAATGCGGAAAATTACCTCAAAAACCTTGAGTTATACCTGAAAGCTTCCGGATTTAAAGAAACCGACTATCTAGAGGTAGTCAAGCCATTTCTGCCGGAGGATAGCAAATCATGGTTTTCGGCCAACAGTACAACGTTTACCGACTGGGACAGGTTCAAAGAGGGATTTAAGAAACGGTACGACAATAGCATACACCACTCCCTACGGATGCGGAAACTACTGACGCACCGCCAAACCCTTGATGAACCTACGGAGGAATTTATTTACGAGAGGCTGGAATTAGCCAGAAATTGCTATCCCACCGAGCCAGAAGACCGACTTTTGGAATTTGTGCAACAAATGTTACACATCCGACTACAATCAGCACTTGGACCCGCGTTTTACCACACAGTCCAAGAGCTTGTGGAAGCTTGTGAGAGAGCTACTATCACAGAAATAGCCCAGGATCGTGCAAATAAGACTGAGATTACAGTTCCTTATATGAGGGCGGCGGATATGAAGCGAGAGAATTCGTACAAACATAACAACTCTAACAGCTATAGAGATGGATGCCAAGAAAGCTATGGCAGTACAGCACCACCAGAAATGGGAGGAAACTCGAGCCGATTTCAAGATTGCGAAAGCCAAAGAGGGGGCAACAGTGCAACCTCTTACGGTTACAACGAGTCTGGACAAGGTTCCAGCAGACAACACAGTTCGTCCAGATCAGATAAGGATAAATTAGAAAATCCTTCAGTTAAACAAATCATCTGCGACAAGTGTGGTGGCGCCGGTCATAAGAAAGCAGTATGCCCGAGCGCAGTTGGTCAAGCTGAAGATGAAGAATCTTTAAACTTTTATGGGAAGGCAAGGTAACAAGCCCACCTTGTCCAATCCCATTCTACAGCCTCAAAGAAAGAGGGCTACAAAAAGTCATCGTCAAAGCCAAAAAGATAAACAAAATTAAAACTCTACTCAAAAGAGGAGATAGAGCAAAATTATTTGACCAAAAATTAGTGAAGCAGGAGGGGGACGAAGGCTGTAAGGTGCATGGGTCATGCATCAACGAATTATTAACTTTGGCACTAAGCAATGTGCAATTTACAACTAAAATAGGCCAAGAGTCTATTCAAAGAAACAAAAAACAACTAAAACACCTTTACCAAATGGAGCTCACCACGGAAAAACAGAAAGAAACTAAAATGTCAATTGATCACAAAAAATGTGAATTTATCAGAAGCCAAGTTGAGTACCTTGGGAATCTCAATGGCAGTGTGGGGATCGGAGAGAAACTAGAAACAGTCAAAGTTATCTACAAAGAGAAGATACCTACGAGCACCGACTACGATTTCGTATTCATCATTAAAACTGAGGGCCCATCAGTTAGAAGGATGACGGTGTTCTGTAATCGAACTAACGTACACGATCGGCCAATCGCGTGCGCCAGGTGGTTACTGAAGAGATCGATCACCATCAAACAACCCAACTTATGGCAAATGAAGGGGAAGAAACCCATAACCAGCAAAGAAAAAATCCAATCAGCATCATGGAATACAGACATAGAGCTCAAGTCTGGAAAGGAGAAAGTGTTATCAGGACACCGGGTAAAATGCCCAAAATCAATAATAGGACTAAAAAGTCCGAACAAGGAAACACAGCAGTCCAAAGGCTTAGCGCTAATTGAAAGTGTCCCAAGGAAGAGGACAATGGTCATGGATAAAGAACCCACATTGGAGTTCATCGTATTGGTCAATATGATTGGGAGCGCCAAAGACCCCAAAGGGAAGTCGAAAAGTCAGTTCAAGGAGACTATAGAGAACTCCACTGACAATGAGGGCGTTAGAGAACCCGCACAGGGAAATTCCACCCAATCAATGGTGTCAAAGGGGCGTACGACCCAAAACAGAGTTCCAAAGGAAACTCACCCAATTGCCGGCAAAGCATTGTCAAGTCGAAGACTTGAAAGACAGACACCATCGGACCAAAGAAACCAAAGAAAGAAAAGAAATAAAAAGGACAAGGAAGTCCTAGAAAAAGTAAAAGAAGCAGTTCAACCCAAAACATCCCTAAGAAGCGGAAGAAACCGCACTATAAGAGCTACAAGAAGAAAAAGAGATATGCTACGATCCCGCCGTTCCAAGACCACTTCAGTGCGAAGCGCTGAAAGTATATTATGATACGCCGGAAAACGGCGAAAAAAATACATATCGATAGATATAGAGAGAAATATATATATGGAAAAAACGATAAAGAAGAAATTTTAAAAGTATTTGATTAAAAAAAAAAATTAGAAAAAGAATTATGAAATTCAGCGACTTAAAATATAGAGAGGGTGAAAGAATTCGCCAAAAACATAATATAAGAAGAAAAAACAAAACAAGAAAGAGTAAGAATTAAGTAAGAAGCAAAAAGAAATTATTATAAAAAAAAAAAAAAAAAAAAAAAAAACTTCATTAATACTTCGCGTTCATTTGACTAAGGAAAAGAGACAAGTATTTATTTTACAACCTTGGGACATAAACGACAATTCCAAGAAATTTGTTATGACAAAGTGATAACGATAGCGTCATCACTTTTGCGTAGAGTAGAAGGAAGATACGCTTTATTCCAAACCTACCACATTTCGGGTTATGAGAAGGAAGCAGAGCTATAATATAGTAGACCAGCACATTTTAATGACACAAAAGTTAGAGGAGATACGCAAATACAAATCAAATCCCATAGTAAATTTAGTGGGATCATGTAAAACAGCGATACGTAAAGCCGACAACAAGCAAACAAGGTGACAATAGTGTACCCTTGAATTGCGGCGAGATTCCAGTGGTGGAACCGGAAGAGATTGAGTACACAGTTCTCCAGAAAATACCTCAACAGCAGAATGGTGAACATGGAATGGTGATACAAGCCGATCCTGAGGAAACAAGACAGCTAGAGAGACAAGGATATTGTTATAAATGCTTTGCGTTTAATCAAAACCACATTAGTGGCGGCAGTCCATTTAAAGGAAGAGAAGACGATGATTACCGAACTATCCTCAATGATAATAGAAAAGCGCAGCGCCTGAACATGAAACGAAACAAGAAGCAGAAGCGGCTAAACCATCGCCAACGAACGTTTCCGGTGAGGGAGCTACCAACGCCCAGGGGAAATCTTGGGGGTGCAGTGTTAAGCCCAGAGGGCAATGGATGCCATCTATACAACACCAGGTAGATGCACCCGAGGAAGCAGGCACTCAATAAGAGAGGCGGAGTATTAGAAGAGCGAAATTAATACACGTTAAGGTATTATCTTCCTGTAAAAAAGTATATTATGTTTTGTGTGGGGAAGCTTTTTTCTTTTGAGTTGCAGTTTTTGGAGTCAGAAAAAAAGGGAGAGAACTTAGTACGAAATTAGCTTGGGACAGAGACGGATAACAGAGCTAAGCGGAGGAGCAAGTCAAGTTGATTGATAAAAAGTAGCCATATTTATTTTGTAGTTATTAGCTTGTTGAATAGTCATTGTGTCAAGTTGTTTGTTAAAAGTCAAAGGTTAAAATAACTAAAGCTCTGCGGCATAATTTTATACTGAGTGAAATAAATTCTCAGTAACTTTCATGCAGACTATAGCGATCTGCTAAAGAAACTCATTGTGTTGTGCGTGGTTTCTTTTCGCATAGAAGTGGAAATTATCGAGCGCAATTTCAGAGTACATCAGTTACGTTAAAAGGTGATCTCGATAGCGTCATCACCTTGGTGTCACCACCACAACCAGGAGAGACATTGGGGTTGTGTCAAACCGACTTGGCCTGAAGAAAAGACCTGTTACTTCTGAGGATAGTAAGTTATTACATTCAGTTATGCATGCACGCATCCATTGCAAAGCAGTACTGGGTTAATGAGTGGGGTAAGGAGTTGACATAGGAGCACAAGCAGCTAGGCAACACCCCCATTTTGACCTGATAAGTTTCAACTGAATGTTTTTTATTTCCATTGTGTAAAAGGCTTACAGAAAAATTAAGGTTCTTGTAATAAACGGATTAATAGGAAAACCGATATGGAAATTAAGAACCTACCTTGCATATGAATGAACAGGGTGCAGGAGTTACTTCAAGAAAGTTTTTCTTTATTTAAGTTCTGGCATAATATACTTTGAAACGGCAACTATAAAGAGAAAACTGTAGAACATTTTATATGATGGCGACGTAAATTCGTTTCTTTTCTTGGTTAGGGATAAAACCATGGGGAATTAGAATTTGCCTACCCGAAACAATAGATTTTCTGAACAGGTATGGTGTCTAGAATGTACCTAAATATGTATGCCTAACGCTTGTAAAACTTGTAGTTTCAGAGCTTTAAAAACCACCATGAAATTTTGGAGTATCACTGCATGAACCGAAATAAGTATTTTGTTCGTTTTCTTATTACTCTTCTAACAAGTGTCTTGACGAAGCTTACTAAGCTTATCAGGTGTTCATGTTTAAAAATACCAATAAATGCCCTGAACGAATTTGTGGCAGCTGAAGTCTTATGAATTTTGTAAATGCGTAGTTTTATTGCACTAACCAATTGCATTTTTATGCACCTCAGAATATATTTCAGGTTATACAATATGAAACCAGGTTCTTATGCGGATGTTTTCTGCCAAAATATTTTAATAAACTATAAGTAGTATGCAGTCCAAAATGTAATTAATCTTTTATTTAATATCATTTAAATTACAAAAACTATTGCACCGTTAAACATAATACCACGTTTGTACAACATTTCAACATATTATATTCTATTTTCAATGCTATAACAAATGTCATGTGCAAGCAATATTCATCTAGCGGTACAATGCAAAAGCCAGACTTTCGTTGTTATAAATACTAACCTAAAAATGAACTAAGACTATAGCTTTTCTATATAATTTTTAGTATATTTGCAGCATTATAAGTTGCTATTTGTTTGCTAAAATAACCCGGAAGGTCCCATTCTATTTGGTAAGCGGACAGAGTACAAATTTTGAAGTCTGCATTTCATCGCACTCTTTCGCACAGAAACACAATCTTGTTTTCGTTGTAAAATTTTATGTTTATGAAATAATAATACGCCAAACCACAAATACCCAATATAATAAAGAATTTTACATTTTGGAATGTTCTGAAATTTTGGAAAAGTTAATTCAAGTAGACGTATTTTTCTAACAAAGTCAAAAGTATTTCCTGATGACCATAGTATATGATTGAAAGCTTGACAGAAATAAAAAATTGTTATCAAAAATGTTGTCTATAACCGTTCCTTCCAAGTACAACAATTTTACATTTACAATGAACATTGAAACAAATACAAGGCAGCCAGGTCTTTCATTTACAAGCAATTGCAAAATTCTTGCTGCTGCTTGCTTATTTTACAAGTTACCTATCTACAATCTACAATTTGTATTACATTTAAAAATTGTTTTATTGAAAACTTTGAATTTCATGACGAACCCATAACCAAGGGTCAACTACAAGACATGTCGATGAAAATAGACAAAGTATACTAAAATCTTCATGTTGAATGTCATTTCTCAAAGATCAAGAATGAAAACTATATAAAGTCATTTACACATTTTTTTCAGAAAAAAAACCCTAAAATGTATTTACACTTTAAATACGGCACATACTATGATACTATATACATACATACTATATTATGATACTCAGTAACTGGTACGTAAGATGAATGAAGTAATATTACTTGGATTCTCGCTATTTAGCTTGTATTACTACTAATTTATCTTCGGCAATTAAATCGTCTACCAATCTCCAAATCAAAATAATTCACAATATGCAGTTTGGGAAACAATTCTGAAATGTTCGAATTCATTAGATTCCTACGAAATTGGTAGAACTGAATTTCTGTCTTACTTCTTTCAATTGCAGATTCCAGTTCTACTATTCGGAGAGTGGGATAATGAGAAAATAACTCGACATTCAAGCACTCCAAAGAATTTCTGATAGCTAGAATGAAGTCAAATGAAATAAAGTCATTACATTGCAGCCAAAACGTTTTCAAATTGGGTGTTTGTGTAAATAGTTTAATGTAAAGAATTTTTACACAGTTCTCGCTTAGACCATATTTTAGCAAAGAGTGGTCCAAAAATGACCAAAAAATAAGTAAAAATTGAGAAGAGACGACTGTACTCCCCAATTTTCCCTGAAACTACCAATTTCTTTCGAAAATGTGCTTTTTGAGGCGTTCAAACCAACTCGAGGGATATGGTATTTTCCAGCAATATTTTTGTTAAATTTGGTTATTGTTTTGTTCATTCATTCAAACAAAGATTTTTATTTTGTGTAATATTGGAAAATAGAATATCAAATGTTGACAAAACCGGTAAGATATGTCAATTTTTTGGAACTAACACAAATTCATCTAACAGGTCACTGCCTGGCAGTGACTGCCACTTTACCTTACACTGTGTAAGTTACACAGTTTTCTTTGAATTAGCAAGAGGCATACCACGAGATTTAGAAGCTTAGTTAACTTACAATTAGTTCCAACTAAAATAAATGTTGCATTATAATATAATTATTTCTAGCTTTACTTAAAATTCCTTTAGGATGTTTCAGGCAATTTCATGCAAATCGTTATGCAAGGTTATTTGCAAATAGTTTAAATTTAACTATTGTCTAATACACGGCTTTATGAGCATACTTATTTTTCTTCCGTAATTCTCTAATGAATCACACAAAAAAACTAATAAATTGATACACAATTTGTTAAATCATAATAACTAATACATCCTGTGTAAAGTGTAGGATGTTTCAAACAAAACGATTGATTAAAAGTCTCGTTTCAAACTCATTGTTTCCAGCAAACGAGCCAGCAAGTACCATTCCATTGAGCTAACAGTTTTGGACATTAGAGTTTCTTCAAACACGGCATATTTGCACACAGTAGCTTCATCGCCTTCCAAGTTGGCATCCCACGGGAATCTGCATTTTCCGGGAAGCTGAGATCGAAGCTTTTTCTCAGCCTCTTGTAGATCGCAGATAACCCGTTTTCCTAATAGCTTCCTTGTGCACGCGCATCCTCTCCACTGAAAAGTCCTAAAACTTCCTGCAAACATGGTTAGCTCATTAAGCAATTTCCCTGCCGGAAGTTTGCTTCCGTGTGCCAACTCCAAAGTTTCCAGTTGCTTCCATTGTTCACGTATAACTCCGAGATGGTCAGCTCTAGAGACAATCATTTTCAAATTCTTCAGGTTAGGCATCCACAAGCCCAATCGGGTCCAACTTGCTGCAGAAATTGGACCGCAGTCCAACTCAAAGGTTGTCGTCAAGTGAGCAAGCGTACTAACTTCTTCGGATTGGTTTATCAAGTCCTTACGTTGTAATGGATACGTTCTTAATACCTCCGATTCCTCCAAAACTGAAGTAACTCGCACACCATTGAATTTCTCCTCGTAGCAGCTGGTTACCCACTTGAGCACTTGTAGGTTTGGAAGTGCATTCAAAAACTCCAAAGGTGAGCTCATGTTACCCCAGAGATGCAATTCGGTCAGGGTTTCAATCATTCGGCCTGCCAGAAAATTAGAAAGGGGTTGAGACAAGGGAGCCCTGTACAAGTAAAGCTTCTTCAAAACAGGCATGCGGTTCTGAATTAAGACAATTTGCTGCTCAACCTCTGATTCAAAACCAAGGTCATAATGGAACTCCTCTAAGTTGTCAAATCGGACGCTATCAACCTGACGTGTAACTCCAAAAATGTTCAACTTTCGGTACGTTTTGGAAGAGCTAAAATCATCCCAGTAAAAATTACAACCGTAAATGATAAAAATGCACTTGACTCATTGATTCTTTAGTCCACTTGTTTATAACCGATTTATTTGTTAACTATTAGAAGAATATTTTAGGCTTTACTTACAAATCAAGCAGGTCTAGTCTTTTAAGCCCACGGTTGACAGAGCAGGTGACCATGTGAAAGACCATGCCTCGGCAAACATAATCTTGTACGCCAGGGTTAACACCTTCAATCCGAAATCCCTCCAGACTGAAAACCAACCTGAAAAATGGAATCAAGCTTCCCGGCTGTATTAATTGATCAGTCTCTCTAGGCGCATTTAAATGAACGTATTTTAGGTTCGGGTGTCTGTAATCCATATTTCCCCTCTGCTCCAATTCTTCCAGCACTCTACACACCACTTTGGTAGCGTCCATAAAATACGTAACGGTGTTCGGGGGAGGGGGGGAGGTAGTGCGATTCGTTACGGTTTCGTACGGAGGGGGGAGGGGGGTCCTACGGTAGCGTTACGTAACGGGCAAACAAAGTAAAATACTGGCAAAAACCCTACATTTTACAGATCTATGTACTTAACTTTGCAACTCAACTGTTACTGCTAGTCATTCCTTGAGTGTCACCTTTCTTGTTTGACTTTGCTAAAAAGTTTTAACATCAGTTAACATTTAAACTGATAAAAATAGCTGACAAAAGTAAATTGCACAGTGATCTATTGAATGCATTGCGTGTGTGTGTGTGAACACGATAAGGTCAGACGCGTTATAAGAATCTAACCAAATTTGGTACAGTAGTTCATGGGGTCATTAGGACTCCTTATTAAGGAGGAACCCTTTTGATTTTGAGCTAGATCGGTTATCCCCTGGGTATAGGGGTAGGTAACTCTCCTGACCCTACGCTTTTGTCACAATCACACCAAATTTAGTACAGTGATTTATTAGGTCATAAGAAAGAGTCTTATTGATTTTGAACTCCATTGGTCATCCCCCTGGGGTAAAGGGAGAGGTAATCACCCTGACCTTTCACTTTTGTCGTAATCACACCAAATTTGCTACAGTGATTCATTGACTTTGAGCTTGATTTGTTAACTCCCTGGGGTAATATGGTGAAAGGAGTCAGATAATCAGACAGACAAATATGCATATGGCTCAGCTACGTATTTGAAATGATTCATTAATCGAATTATTTTGATAATTACTACTTACAAAATCCATGGGAACATTCAAGTTATTACGTAGCTGAGCATAGTGAAGCTAGTATTGAGATTGTCATATTTGTCTGTCCGTCTGTGTGTGTGTGTGTGTGTGTGTGTGTCAACACGATACAGGCCAGACGGTTTGTCAGAATGACACCAAACTTGGTACAATGATTCATGGGGTCATCAGGAGGAACCCTATTGATTTTGAACATGATCGGTCATCCCCCTGGGGTAATAGGGGGAGGTAACCCTCCTGACCATATGCTTAGCCAGAATCGAACCAAATTTGGTATCGTGATTCATTGGGTCATTAGAAAGAACCCTATTGCTTTTGAACCTGATTGGTTGTCCCCCTGGGGTAGTAGGGGGTGGTAACCCCCCTGACCATAAAATTAGTCAGAATCAAACCAAATTTGGTATCGTGATTCATTGGGTCATGAGAAATAGCCCTATTGATTTTGAATCTGATTGGTCGTCCCCCTGGGGTAATAGGGGGAGGTAACCCTCGGACCATTAAACTTGGTCAGAATCGCACCAAATTTGGTACATTGGTTCATTGGGTCATGAGAAATAGTCCTACGACTTTTAACCTGATTTCTCATCCCCCTGGGGTAGTATGGTGAATGGAGTCAGAGAATCAGACAGACAGACATCCACTTGGCTCAGCTACGTATTTCAAATGATCATTAAATCGGTTTATTAAAATAAAATTCAACTTGTATTTGATGCACTTTGAAATTGTTCGGCTAAAATTTTATGTGGTATAAGAAATACTATTAAATCTTGTGTTTACTGTCTGCCGTTACGTTATGCAGGAGGGGGAGGGGGGGTAAAGGATCTCCGTTACGGCAGCGTTACGGACGGGGGGGAGGGGGTCGAAAAAATGGGGTTTTTGGCGTTACGTATTTTATGGACGGTCCCTTTACCCCATTGTAGCACAGCAGAACTAAGAATGTCAAAAGTTGCGGTCGTACAGTTAATAACACTCTAACTTTCTAGATTGGGCAGAGCCTTCAGAAACACTCTTCGAACGACAGGAAGCGCCCTGGAAACCAACAACTCTGCAGTGTCAAATTCTTTATCAAGTTTGGAGCAATCATGTTCCAAAACCAGCGATCAGTAGTAATCGGTTCATTTATTGCGTTCAAGGCTTCGAGGAGTTCCGCATCAAATGTCCAGCTTTGGAACTTGAACTTCCGGTAGAGAATCACTTTCTCCAAAGCACTTCTTGTTCTTTACACATTTCCCTTAGCTGCTCCAGCGTCATTATAACTACATCACTTGGAATCTCCGCATCTTAAGGAAGTTCTTTATTCCTGGAAACCATTACAAAAACAATTACGTCAATCAGCTTAATTAACGAATTTACTAACATTGCTGAATTGTGAATTAGTTAATTACTCGCTCTCCAGTGGATTCAACAGAGGATGCCTGTTCCCATTCTGAAGGTCCTCTCCTCCCTCCACCTGGTACAGCACCTTCTCACAACCCCCTTCTCCATCCATGTTTCGATAGTCTGATTAGCAAATTTTCTAAGATTTGAAGCCAATTGTAAATTTACACAAGAATGTAAGCACCGCAAATGATTGTCCCAAAAAGCAACTGCGCTTTTAAAGTTTCCAATATAGATGCTGAGTAAAGCGTCTAAAAATTGTTTTATAACCAATCAGCTAAAAGTCTAGAATGCGACTATTAAATGACAGAAATGCGAAAGCAGTCCTTTACACGGATTTTAATCCCTTACCAAAATGAGCCATATGTAGGAAGACTTTTAATAAAAAAAACAATCGTCTCCTAAGGTATTATTTCTTAAAACATGGCTTTCAAACCTTCATCATGTTTAAGGTGAATGCATATATTCACTTTTGAGTTGCATGTTTTATTTTTGCTTGCCTTTTGGTCAATGAAAGATATACCATTTACGGTTTATTGCACCCTTTCTTAGAAAAAGCAAAGGCCTAAAGAGTACAAAAACATGCTTGTTGAGTACCTATTTTTTAAGGATTATGAAGGCGCCCTGGGAGTTTTATATGTTGCTGAATCCTACCAATGTGAAAATGTGTCTCACGATACTTTTGTAGTCTTCTAATGCTACTTCCCTCCCAGTAGCTGGTTTCCATTATCTTGCATGATAGCTCCATAATAACATGCATATAAACTGCATAGTAATATTAACTGCATGAAATTTGTGTTCAATAAAGGACGATATGGCTAACTGGCCATTTTTTGGCCCCCAAAATAAAAATCGAGTTTTTGCTATAGAATCATAAAGCAAGCAAACAGATTCATTCCAGTCAAAGTTTTACGTAGATCTTACCAATCTTTCAAAAGTTATGAAGTTTTGAAAATGACGTGCTTGGTGACCTGATGCCAGCAAAAGGCCAGCAACTGGATGTACTTAAGTGGATATAACTTTTACACCACAGACGCATGCTCAACGGTTTAGGAATCATTCGAGAGACTACATATCAGCAATCATCATCCACATTTACCTTTGCAAAAATGCTGTTTATTCTATGATTTATGGGTAATCCATCATGCATGGGTACCGAAAAAATGCAGCTGTATACACTAAAAATCAGTTTGCAACTAAACGGTTGGAGACACTGGTCAGCAATGCACATCAAAATGAAGCACTAAAGTAGGCCTATTAGAAACGCTGTACCGTATACCCAAATTACACAAAAAACATCCATATTTTATAAAATACAAACGCTTTCGTCCGCGGTAAAGAGTTTCTGATATCCCAAGTTTAGTGCTTCATTTTGATTTACATGTGTCCCCTACTGTTTAGGTGCAAACCGATTTTTAGTGCATACAGTTGGATTTTTTCGGGACCCCCGCATATTGCGTCCCCATAGACAATTGAATGAACTGCATTTTTACAGAAAAAAGTGTTTATTATGATTGGTTTAGTTTCTTGAATGACCCCTTAAACTTTGTGGCCGAGCTCATAGTCCCAAAGTTATGTCCACTTAAGAATGTCCAGTTGCTGATCCTTTGCTGTTGTGAGGTCACAAAACACGTCATTTGCAAAACGTCATAACTTTTGAAAACATCCATGGTAAGCCATTGAAAGATGCTCGCTGCTAAAGACGATAAGTGTGTGAAGAGAATAAAAGATGACCCTTCCAAAAAATTGCATGATAATTGTATATAAAAGAATAAAAAAATCAATTCAGAAAGCGTAAAGACTGAAAAGTAATAATCTATGCTATAGGAAATCATAGGGTTAGAACCCATTTAACCTGGCTCAGACCCCATTTAGCCTGGTTCAGACCTCATTTATTCAGGTTTAGACCCTATTTAGTCTTGTTTAGACCCCGTTTAGCCTAGTATAGGACCCATCTAACCTGGTCTAGTACCCAATTAGCCTGGTCTAGGTCTAGTACTACTGGATGTTATTTTGATTTTTCTCGATGAGAACCACCCATCTCAGCTGCTGACAATACTGCACATGACAAATGATAAGTTTAGGTATTCTGTCCTGCATCTTCGTGAAACGCACCTTACATTCTGCAACTGAATCTTAAAGCTTACCTGCGCCACCAATAGCTGGGAATTTTTACTGCTATGAGCTTTCAGTTATGAGTTTGTGTATTTGAATTGGACCCTACTGTAACAAGTTGATTTGTATCGAATAACTTTCGGCTTGCAGGTTAAGAACCAAATAAAACTTCAACTAACCGAATAACTAAATAAGAAAAATATTGTTTCTATTAAACTATTAAATGTTTTATAAATGTTCATTCCGTAATGTAAGAGTTTAGCTTTTAGAATAACATGTGGTAAAAATGTTTGAGGCTAATGCTGAAAATGTGGGTATGTGGTATTATAAATTTGTTTGCTGGAACTGTTAAAAGAAAGGATTATCCCGACAAATGTGGTACTGAAATTAAAACTTTTACGTTTAAATGTAAGTGGTAAGAAAAGCACCTGAAATGTCTTATAGGATTTAAAAATATAAGCAAAAGTTTGCGTCTTTAGTCAATTGTGAATCTTTAAATTTCCCGAAAAATGTTATGTTGAAGTCTTACTGACGATATAAATAATTTTGGTGGACATTTGGCTGATTTGGCCGTGATATAAAAACCGCGTGTTTGTGGAAATAACCATTGTAGTAATAAATTGTTTTATTACACTAACCTTAACATTTTTGGAGTATACGACATAGGTTGTACAATCTACTCTAAATTACAATTGTATTTCAATACAAACAATTGCAGTTTACATAATTTTTAAGAATACATTTTATAGAAACACAAGTAAGTATTATTATAAACGGGATTTTTATTCAAACTGCCAAGCTTTCAATAGCATACTGCTATCTTCATCAGAGCTAACACACAAGTAAGTATAATATAAATACCAGATATTAAATATTTTTTATAAATATATCAATAGGTCAAACATAATCTTCAGTTTTGTTAACGTATCAGCTCAGCAAAACTACATTAGACACGAAACTCAGCCTATTTGCGCTTTCGTATAAACATTTTCCAGAATTGCTGCAAACAATGAACACAATATCGTATAAAAATATAATTCAAATATAACCTGAAATTCCGACAATTTGATGGCGGATTCTTCTTCAATATTTGGTATGTGTATGCTTCTAAGAAGTTGCTCACTGTAGGTAAACATATTTCCTGACCAACGAAAATTCCCCTCCTTGTTTACTTGTTTCATAAGGTTAATATGTTTAAAAATCTCTACAAATTTTACAATGTTATTGTAAATTCCACATTCAATCAGGGCAGACAAGAGGTTCTGAAATTGTTCCATGAAAATATGTTTCTTTTCAGCATACCACATATAGGGCTTTGTAGCAAAGCGAATTTCATTGTGTGTTACTGCAAATTTTCTTCCACCAAAAGCTTCCAATAGAGGTATAACTAGCCGTGCGTTTTCTACATGCAAAGGTCCAACTTTTTGATATATCAACGCAAACCTAGATGACGTACTGCACATGTCTGAATCAAATCCTGTTTCGTAATCTTTAGTATAGTGCGTACACTTAGTTAGTTGTCCAGCTGAAACGTTTTTTATAAACTCTGCCGCAGTTGCAACAATAAAAATTTCTTGAATTTTGTTTACTACTGCTTTCATTTGCTTATTTTTGCTGTTAAAGTGGCTTTTTTGATTAACTGACCTGGCCATAATGTCTAAATAATCCTCCATGTTTGACGCTAAGAGTACCTCTGCGAATACTGAGATAGAATATGAATCTACAGAAAGATCTTCCATCACATTAGGAATATTCACAGGCTCTGGTTGCTTTGTTAAATTTGAGTACATGTTGGATGTGTACATGTCTTGTAGTATGAATGCACTTACTACCCAGCACAAAATAATTGGATACAATGCTGCTTCAGTAATCTTATTCATGCTTCCACCATCTTGTTCTAAAAGAGTTGATACAAGCCAAAACACGTTTGAAATTGAGTTTTCGAATCCTCTATCGACAGCAACGAGAAAGCAAGTTACAAGAAATATACATAGCAAAAGAACTATCCAAACAGTTAGAGATAATGGTGAAAAAACTACATCAACAATACTGTTGGTCCAGAACATTTCTTCGCCTTTTCCTAATATAACAGCAAATTTGAACCCGTCAAACCTTGCACCAAACGGAATTATATGTCCGGCCAAACCCAATCCCGTTTCCGAATTTTCAAAATAGTAGTAACCCTCGTTGTAATAGCTTATACTATAGTAGAACCAGCTGGAGCTGCTGTTGTAGGCATTAAGAAATAAACAGCGTACATAGACATGTTCATTGTAGTAGATTTGTCTGTAAAACGCAAATTCTGATAATAACTCTCTACAGGTAGTAGTGCCCTCAATTGACGTTTCTTCTACAATACTTCCAAAATCGTTTATATGCTTTATTTCTCCAAAGGTTTTTAGCCATATGATTCCGTAACCAAAGTCAAAGATGTATTTTTGTGTTGGTATCAAAAAAACTGTTTGGGACATCAGTTCTGTATTATCTTGATTTGGCAGCGGATACGACAAATAGTTTTTACAAGTAAAGCAACCAACAAACCACAAAAAGGGGGTTTTCATTTTTGTTTGCGTAATCATGACAATCAGTTTGGACGTCTGAAGTCCTCGGGGCAATCGAACGCTACAATTCACTTTATAACGCTGACAAGGAAAACCAATTGTGGTCAGGATAAAGTCTGGTGCAATGTGAACATGTTCATAATCAACGTAGTCAAGGCGGCTGAACAGACCAGAAGAAAAGATTTCAAATGTCAAGTCATGCAGTTGCAAATGTTGGAGTTCAGCTCTGTCAATATTCGTTTGATGTTTTGTTGATTTTAAAATTACAAAAAATGTACACACATTTATATATTTAATGGATCTGTTTGTTCCCCGGTAAATGCTGGTAAATGTATTTGCACCAAAAAACGATGCCTTGATTTGAACGCACACAAGATGTGAGCAAGCAGTGTGTGATTCAACATGTTCTTGCCGTTCGATTTTCATGGATTTTGTATCACTGAAATTTGTATCTACACTGGTAAAATAAAATGTACATGTGTAACTGCTGAATGGACGAAGTAGTATTGTTTTCTCTTCCGAAATTTGTAAGTTTATTCCTAGAATTAACAACAGTTTTAGAATAAAGTCTTCGAAAGCAATTGAATTCATTTCTGTCAAATTTTGTATCGTTTTAATTAAAATGAGCTTAATTGAATGTTCCCACAAATAATTTCTAACGACAAAACTATTCCAAATTTATGATTTATGTTTTTGAAAAAGTATATTATATTATCCAACGTGGAAAAGAACAATTTTTGTTTTCCCACAACGGCTTTTTAATGCATAGAACTTTATTTTGAATCCTAAGTTTAATTTCCTCATAAACGTTAAGAGTTTCAAGCCTATACTACTTCAAGGTCCAAGCTTTTTAAATCAGTTTTACAAAAACCTTTTTAAATAACATACTTTAATTGGTTAGCTAAATTAGGTCGTGTAGAGTGGTATATTTTTTAATCGGCAAAGACGCAATTAATTCTTGTTATTCCAGATGTTGTACTCCCATAAAGTCTTACAACATGAATTTCAACAAATCAAGTTGTTTATTTTTATCTACGTCAGTAGTTACCTTGTACGAAGAGTTTTCAATCTTGACAAATTTGTTTTTAATTGGCATTTTTGCTATACATGAAAACAAATTACAAAATGAACCAACCAAACAACTTTTTCTGACGTCTAGTAAAAAAGTTCAAATATTTTATTATTCCTGTGTAAAACATCCATAATTGTTTTATCCTGCTATTAGAATGTTTTTATAAAACCTGACAAACACTTATCTTAAAGCACTCAAATTACCATTAGTTATGCAAAATAATCCAACGTTAACTTAATTGGTTGAGACAAACTACTCCTTGTCATATCAGTCACATTGCCAAACAAATTCTAATTTTCTATTTTAAAAGGTAAGTATAAATTTTAATGTTACAAGGTTTCGTAAATTTAAATTCCAGAATGTTTTTTGCTGCGGCAGCTAAGCTTGATAATTACTAAATGTACCAATCATATCTCCAATTCTTCTAAGGCGAATCATTGGCCGCGAATGAAAGTTCTACTTAGGTATGTTACCCTTTTTTAGCTCGCGGCTTTGCTGTGATACTATTTAAGATGTAGTGTGCCGGTCTTTCGGTCAACTTTGTTTCCAAACGATAGTAATATTTTGCTAAACAAAGTTCAACTTAAATAAAGTATTATTAGCACTCAATTAAATTCATTTAAACTCATCGCACGATGCAAATTCAAAGCTTGCTGCTGATCCAATTTTCAATCATGCAATCATGAATGTGCCAGAATTGAGAGGTATGAGAGCAATTGAATTAAGAACAAAGGCTGGAAATAGGAATAGTTGCTCAGTTTATTGATGTTTTATCAATCGTTAAACTAATGCTTTGAATTTAATTTACAACACTGAAATCAAGATTACCTAGCGAATATGCTTTAGGAGTATTTGGCCGATTCAATAACATTTATTTTGCAATTTTCAGTGCATAATTTTTATTCTGATGATGTTCATGGTGCACATTTAAATTTATAGTAATAACAACGAAAAATATTTTAAAAAGTACAACTGATCAAAATTTTTAAAAGTGAAATACAATGTAGTATACAGGGTCAGTAGGGACAATGCATAAGTCTTAAATCTAACGGAAACCGTTGTAGAAAGTCCCAGAAAACCTTTAGACGCAAAAGTCCAAAATCATAAGTTAAACAGAAAATGAATTATTACGTAATTGTTATAGTGTATCTGAGAATTGAAACCATTCACAAGTTAAATTAAGACCCCGCACATGGAATTCCCGTTTTTCATTTTGTAGAATATTTCATTCCTCGTTGTTCTTCGACGTTGTCATTATCTCTCCCCAATTTTGTAAACGTTGAAGCCATTCGTGCGCCCGTTTTAATTCTCTTTGTGTCTCCTTCATCTCCTTTTGTGCCTCCTCCCTCTCTCTTAATAATTTTTGCAGCTCTCGTTGTAATTCCTCACCCCGTCTTCGTACGTCATCAATTTGTCTTTGAATGTCCTGGATTCCACGTTTTTCTTGTTGGCTTGGTATTTCTTCCGTTATTTGGTGCATTTTGTTGCCTCTGTGCATCCGATCGTTGACCTTTGCAAGACAAATTTAATAAAACTGTAATTGGATTTTGTAAAGCGTATAGAAGTTATACTTATTAAGTAGACTAAGTAAATTTAACGGTTTCTATGCTTTAATATATCCAGTATGTTTTGCCTTTTGCAGAAATATAATGAATTAGCAAATGATATGGTGGTAATAAGGAATTATTTGCTGTCTGTTTCCTTTAAAAAGTATATGCTTGATTTAGGAAAAGTGCCAATTATTGCCTTTATTTTGAAAGGCATTAAAACTACTATATAGCAACAAAGGAAAACACTGTTCATAAATTAATGGAAAACGGGGTTTGAAAGTGGAAAGCAACGATTTATTCGACCGAGCTTTCTACAATTCATATTATTATCATCAGGGTCAACACATCCGAAAATATAAATAGTCGAAATGGCAAAAAACGATTTTGAAAATAGCTTGATAAAAATTAGAAACACTGTTAATTAAAACAAACTTCTTTCTCTTTATTTAACACTTGTGTTGTATTGTGTATTATACTGAAATAGTTCAAAATTCTAAAGCCAATGAGCATTATAACATAAATATATTAACTACCCTGCTCACACAGATTACCTTATAGCAATACAAATGACTGGTCGGGTTATGGTTTTCTTACCTCAGGTGTTCCGTACCAAGCAGTAAGCCTTAATAAATTATAGTGTAAAAAACGTAAATTTATGTAAAAACTTTTTAAAACAATTTTTACAGATTTACAGCTTAAATTAATAACTGTTGCAGCAAATGATATTGTTAAGCTGGAAGGACAAAATAGTACTTTAGCAAGGCAAAGCATCTGCAATATATGTAGTGGCTAAGTGAAGATCAAAACAAACTCAGCTGGCATATTGCATTGAAGTCTGTCTTTACTATGGTTTAGCGGCTGGTATTTTTTGCAAATGTTGCTTGCATGTATATGCATAACCATTCCATGCAACATATTATGTGTGTGGTGTTGTATTATGATTTCACATTCTAAATGTCGCCAATAAACTGAAAGTTCAATCATCAATAATAAACACTTTGTGGAATTTCCCGGTAATTTCAAAACGGTATACAGCGCTGTATGAATACAATTAAAGCATTTTAACAAACAAAAACTTCATACTGCATATACTGTCAGTAATTAAATTGTTTCTCCTTAAAATTATACGTGAAGTATATTATTGGAACAATTTATGTCACGCAAGACGAACTAAACCCAAGACAATTTGGGGATTTTATAAAATCAATAGTTCAAGTTCAACCCTTGTTACCCACAGCAACGGAAATCTTAAGTATTCACAAAAATTCAATTTTAATATTGAACTGCGCATGAACTTTCCCATTCTGCAGACAAAAGTTATGCCATTAGTAAAACTGGAACATTTGAAACAGATCCTTTTGACATTTTTGAATTCGTAATAAAACAGTACAATTGTGCTGTAAGCTTATATGCGTGTTCAAGTGAAAATACCTTTAACAGAGTTCCATTGTTTAAAACAGTATATTATAATGACATGTACTTATATATCTTTGATAACTCCTTCACGCATACAGATATAAAGTACACAGTTTTACTGGGAACCCATGAGAATTAAATATTGGCCTCTATCTGTCTTTCTAGTTTGGTTTATCCGCTTGACCCGTTAATATGGATACCACCCATATCAGTTTTTGTGGTAAATTTTACAACTATTTGTTTAGCTAATTGGCATATTACAAAAATGTCTAGTTGTTACGGAACAAACTATGCCTTTCCACATTCTTGCATGGATTATGTGTAGTGCTTTTATGGAAAATTGGTACAACAAAAATACAGGCATTTACGACGAAAACGTTTGTGGTTCCAATTCATGTGATATATTTTTAAATTATAAATATTATTTAGGAACCAAGAAGTTTAAAAAGGGCGTTAGGTGGTGACATTTATTCGGCAAATATTTTTGAAACACACTATGTCTACAATTAACGTTTAGGCAACTAGTGTTGTTATTCCAAATGTAATTATTTCTTAAATTTTTAGAAACAGCAAAAACATATTGTGAAAACAAATTGAACTGCTGACCTTAATTGGAAGTGCAGATTTGGAAAGGGAAGAGTTAAATAAAACATTTTGCATATAAAGCATTCCAAAGAAAGAATATTCTACTGAAGGTTTTTAACTACCGTCTGTCCCCGTATTAGCACACTATTTTTATGATAAGGTTTAATAGCATCCGGACAAATTTCCTGCCCCTGAAAGCCCAAGAGCACGTCGCACGCCTGCATAATATCTTTCGCGTTGCCTTCTGCTGGCGTTTCCTGCTGCACATTCTTGAGGAGCCAAGGCTTTTGTGGTTGCGCCAAATTGGCCATATTGTACACCTGGATTGTTGTGTACCCTGGCACCCCAAAACCAAAATGCAGTAAACCACGCAAGATCTTCTTCCCTTGCAACTACATCAGGATAGTCCAAGAGCCACTGGGAATCACCAAAGTACGCAATTGATGCATCTCGATAGTTGTAACACCATCTCAATTGTAAATACCCTCTGCCATAATAAGATTGTCCGGGTACGTCACACGAAGAACGATAACGACCCGGGCATTTTGAAGTTTCACATCCTAATTCTCGAAGAAGTCTCAAGGAAGCAGACTCATGTAGAATTTGAGCCAGTGCCATAGCTGCCTCTTCCTTGCTCGAAATTTCTCCTACTGTATAAGCGTACTTGGTGAAGATATCGTATTGCGCTCTGCTTCCCCCTGAAGCTCGTTGAAACTCGTCATATGAAATGAAGTTAGGGGCAGGTTGACGCGCGCAAGCTAGGTAAGATCAAAATCATAATATCAGTGTTAGTATAAACTTTGGTTGGAACGTGCTTACGGTTAAATCAATTGGTTTATTTAAAAGCCTGTCGTACTGAATTTTTAACATGAGCTGCTGCTCAAAGAATAAAATATAGCTAGTACATGCACAAACTAGGGTCGTGGTGGAGATTTTAGGGTAGTAAAATGCAATTAAAAATGATGGCGCATGTTAGCGCCACCAAGGTTTATTTCCTAGAACTAACATTTTTACTTTAGGATAAAAATTAGCGTACTGAAGCAACGTTTTAGAAGAATTAACGTTTGCGAATTAAAATGTAATGTTAGAAGAAACTTTGAATGAAAATATGAAATTTTAAAGGCGTACCTTGTGCCGAGCTAGTTACAGCAACGAGAAGCAAAACACCTTTCAATTTTAACGCCATGATTTCAGATGTGGAAATTTGGATGATTCCTATGCAGCTGTTGATGTAATATTAAGACGAAATTTCAAACTGGTGCCCATGATATGAAACTTTGCCTTTTTATACTACAAGACCACAGCGAAGTTAATGGAGTTTAAGGTACAATATACCTGTCACTGCTAAGTGATTAACTAGGGACATGACTAAGACAATTTCCAACAAACACTCAAAATTTATGGTATGAGTAAACAAATAAAATTGACAATTAAAAGAATTTTTAATAAAAAATTGTGATTGTTTTAAGCACTTATGTAAATCACTTTTTATTTTACAAAGTTGATCTTGAGTTGTTAAAGTTCAATGTGACTTGAGCCAAAAATAATTTTACAGAAAATTGTATTTTAGTGATGAATCTCTACCAGGTAAGACATGCTACTTGGAAATGACGTTTTATGGCAAAACAAACAAATAAAGTTAGCAGTCATACACAAGTGTACGACGACATTAAATTTGTTTCATAAGTTTTTCTGTAAAATGAGTAAGCGAATCAACTTTTACTGTCATAGTTGCAAAAGTTAGCAAGTAAACAATCTGTCTAATCTAACCTGTGGTAATAATTCTGTAAAAGCAAATCTCACTATAATAGCATTTAATTAATTTTTTACAACCCGCAAAATGTTTGCGTATTGCACTTGCAGATAAACTTGAGTTTGTAATGTTTTAATCCCTGGCTTAACTATATTGAGGATATAAGTAAGTTTGACAAACAACCACAAATTCACGTTATATAATGTATGAATCAAGAACATTTCTTAGAATTTGCATAGTCAATCTCATGTTGTTGAGTCATCGATAACATATTGCCACGTTTAGTTTTATTTATGTGTTTAAGTAGGTATTTCTCAATTAGTTTCATCAATCTCATTAGTTCCGCGTTACAATGCTTTATTGTGCCGAAAAAGTAACTGGCCATATCATAAAAGATAAAACGCGAGTACACCACGCTCGCATCAGTGTTTAACCAAAACTGATTGATCTCATTTATCCTACACATAAAACGCAGCCACATTATAATATTTTTTTTGCAATTTGTGCTTCATTTTTAAAAATGGAAACTTAAAAACCTCATTTACATTGTATGCTAAAGTTTTTGCAACATAAATAAATATAGGAGTAAGTAAAATACATTAGACGCATCCATCACCTGCATTCGAAATAGTATTCTTATATATCTCATTGGCTTGTATGTACATTGCGTCAACACGTAAACATATATTATAACCTAAACGAATACATTACTATCACGACTTTCAAATACAAAATCACATTCCAGTGAAACTAGATTTCATTTAAGATACTTATTCACTCATTTAGCATTCTTATTAATCGTTTTGACATTCAAAATTTAACTTGAAACATTTAGCTTTCAACTGGTAGCAGCTATACCGAAGTACATTTAGAGATTTTAAAAGCACTGTTGAAAAAATCCTACTATTTACTAAATCATATACCAACTGTTTACAATTTGAAACATACTTAGAATAACTTTGCCTAAATCGCAAAATCTCTAACTAATTTTCTTGGTGATGAAAACCAACACTGCTAATGCTAAGCCAAATGGCAGTAACAGAAATATAACAATAATAATTCCGCTCAGTTGCGCACTTTTAACGGTCGGAATTGTATTTGCGCAAAACGGTTTTACCATACCAAACAACGTTGGCAACCACTCAACAATTCCTGCTTCCCTAAGCAATGCTATTCTATTAAAAAATTTTGGGGTCACCAAATTTCTAAAATGAAAGTTTAAGCATTTTGGTCATTTGGTCACCAAAATAACCAAAATCAAATGAATGAATCAAATGAAATGAAGTTTAAGCAAATACCTCAGACCTTATAGACACAAGCGTTGCTTGCAGAGACTCACCCTCCTTAGCAAATATGTGGAAAACATCTTCGTTCAACAAGATAGCGGATTTGTTGCATAGAAATAACTCATTCTTGTATTTAACTCCAACTCGTACCTCCATACCCACGTTTAAATAGCCCTTTCCAATGTATTCGATTTAATAAGAAATCGTGTTCTTCACTGAGCTGAACTAACAACTTAAAGCGTTTGTGGCTACATCAGTCAAGTTTGGATGAAAGCTAAACAAATGCCATAGATTAACAAACTCAGCCATGGTTTGATTACTTGCAAAGTGCTTAGTATAAAGGTTTTGTAGAAACTGACTTCTGATGATACCAAAATCCAGGCAGGAAACAGCTCACCATTGACTCTATTTCGTGCATTCTTCTCACAAGAGGTAACAGAAAACCGAATTATGTTTTGAATAAAACTAATGTTACTCTGATAATTTACAAATTAGTTGCTGGTACTGTAGCTTGATTCGTAGTACACAGTGTACTGATCGTTTTCCATAATATACTAATATTCTGCAAAAGAAAGTTCAATATTTATAGCAAATTATATGCCGATCCAATTTTTAAATAATTCATGCGCTGTAGTCACAAAACTATGTATGAATTTCCACCGGGTTGGTGAGGGTAAAAGTATGAAAGAAATTTAATTCAGAACAATGGTAGGAAACAGGATTGATTGTTTAGTTTATTAACATTTTATCAATGCGTTTAAACTAATGCGTTGTATTTACAACATTGAAACGAATACAAATGCTTCACATTAACCAAGTTACATTACAACATTTCATAAGACCTGAACTTTTTCTCGAGCTTCTTCCATTCCTCAGAAGAGACTTCGTTCAGAGGCCAATCCTGGAACGGGAACTTTTGAATGGTTTCGGCGAATCTTCCACCAAGCAACGACTCTATCCCAATGGTAGTAATCTGAAAGGAAAAAATTGTAATGTGGTTGTAATTTTAGATAAGATTGTCGTAAGGTACTAAACGAAACTGTATACCGATTTAACTGGACCGTCAGAAGTAACGATAAAGTGCGTGAGACTCAAGTGTCGAATAACTAAGCTAAACAATACATCCGTGATTCGGGGCATCCGGTCTAGTCCCTTCAAAGAGATCTAAATTATTAAGATTTTTAAAACTAATTACTGAAAAATCTAAGCAATCAAGATATAATAAGATTTTGAAACAATTCCTAAATCATACTTTTCAACTTGAAGATTGCCGGGTTCTGCTGATCCTCCCAAACAAACGTAACATCCCCCACATTTCTGC
Source organism: Entomobrya proxima (assembly GCA_029691765.1). NCBI lineage: Eukaryota > Metazoa > Arthropoda > Collembola > Entomobryomorpha > Entomobryidae > Entomobrya > Entomobrya proxima. Next base: position 42,827,999 of record CM056169.1, on the reverse strand, counting down.
AGTACTCCAGTGACAAATCCTCCAAACCTGGCAGTCCACTCCAGGGGATGACCAGTGGCTTGCTTGAACTTGGCCATTTGACAAGTGTCAACTTTTTCAGATTTGGACATGACGCCACTACATCTTGGATTTTCGGAACGGGTCCAGTAAGCACTCTCCCGTTAACCACTTCCTTCTCAAAGCAAAGTCTTAATTCCGTGAGAGCCATGCGGGTTACCCCTTCAAACAAAAACTGGAACAGGATCATGGTTTTAACGTGTAAATATGGAAACTGCTCAAACGCCTCATTTATGGTCATCGAATCCACGTTCACGTCCAAACATTGCAAAGCAGGCCATTCGGGTCTACCAAGTTGACGCCATTACTTGGAGTCTTCCTTTTCCAGGTAGGAAGTCGTAGTAATTCACAAAATCAATCTCTTTCAACCTTTCTTGGTAAGTCTCTAATTTTAAACGGTTCTTCAAAAGCGTAGACTGATTTGACAACGGCGTGATAGGCAATGGCTCTGAGTGTAAATTAAAATAAAATGCCATTGGAGGAGTCAGGTATTCCAACTAGATATCTTCCAGTAAGCAACTGCTTTCCAAAGGATGAGGAATAAACACAATTTGTCCAAGACGCTTAGCAGACCTTCCTATTTTCACAGCCTTCAATCCCGAAAAAGTAGCAGGAATTGGATACTTGATTGCCTTCGAGGGTGGTAATTGGCACGCTTTAGGTTCTCAAGTACCGCTGACTCCAACTGTGCACACAGTGCATAGTGTCCCTTCAGATTTACCAGTGCCTCTAGAAACTCCAATTCCTTGTCGCAGATGTACAACGACACCTGCTTCACCCTCAGGCTCTTAACCAATGGGCCATACTTCTGGAGGAATTTGTTGGCGTCATTCCACTGCTTGTCGTACAGTCCATGTCCAAAATCCGAAGTGTTGTTGAGAAACAGCTTGGTTGTTGGAATGCCCAGCTTCATAAACTGTCCAAAAATTGATTTCCAGTTCGGGGGCCAGCTCAGGATGGACCTTCATGTAGCCCTTGACAACGCCATGAAAGCTTTTGCACACCTTTCGGAACCTCAGCAGGTCATTCCAATCCAGAAAAGGGAGTAGGTGATCCTCAATCTAAAAAAAACAACCAAACAAGCAAATGCTCATCATAATTAATCTTTGAGCCTTTTATTAAAAAGTTTTGAACTAAACTATTAATTATGTTTGCTTGATCAAACTCAGTCGGACTGCTGACTGCTTACCACTTCTTCCGGAAGACTTAACAAATTCATTTCTCTGTGTCACCTTCCACTTCTTTCTAATAAGGTTTCGGGTTCCCCTACCTTAACATTAATTAATTGTTGACAACATAACTAACTTTAATTTATTTAAGCCACGAATTCTCCGTGCCAGCCAACTGCAAACTGTACTTTAAGCCAGCCTACAACAGCTACAACAACTACGTTGGAAGTGTATGTTAACTATAAACACAAAAATGTAAATAAACGAATAGAGGATGTAAATTTCAGCGAGTAGGAATCTATTGAAGACTAGACACATGGTAATTGGCAATTTCCAATTTTTATTTTTCTGCTTTTTACTCTACATTCCTAATCGTAGTTTTCTTATTTCTTACGTGTGGTGTAAACATGAAAATTAATACTTCTAAATTACGCTCATATGCTGATATACCCAAGTTCCAATAATCCTAAGTGGCTTATTGACGATTGAAATATTTCCAAGAAAAAATATGTCATTCCTGTATTTGTACCTGAACTCACAGTAGGATATAATGCACGATTTTACCAACATATATTAAATATATTAATATTAGATTATATATAAGAAATAAGGTAGCAATTTTAATCAGCTAAAGTGAACTATTTTTGTACGGTTTAATCGTCGTTTAAATGGTTGATAAACATTTTCAACACGTATACAGGCAGCTTGTGAGCCCCACCCTATACACGTTTCCAGCAGTTTCTAAGACAAAATATTATTCACAGGCAATATATTGAACTCAAGGCATTCAGCACATTCGCACGTACACCATAAAAAGGTTGTTGGTTTTATAATAATACTACACAGCAAAACAGGAAGAATACTAACGTTTCAAAAAATTTGAAAACCAAGCAATAAAATTCTGACCAGTTTAAACCAGCATAAAAGTTTTTTCATAGGAAAATACGCAGTTGCGCAATTGAAACTTTGTTTGTGCATACAAACAATAAAGACAAATAAAGTAAAGACATTGATGTTTACAGTAAAAATATGGCGCTTTACAATTTCCTGTTTTCAAAAGGAGCATTTTTCTACCTTTCTCCATTTTATTTACTTGTGCATCCAAAAACATCATTCGCTTTTGTAACGTTGCCAGCACAACCAAGCACTAGCTATGATTTGCATGTTAAAGCAACCAAAAACTGGGCAAATTTCAGTTTAGTATACGAACAGAATAACACCCAAAATCAACTGTACACCTATACAATTTACAATTCAAACACTTCGTCTTGGCAATTAGCTGAAGATGGAACTAACATTCTAATTTCGGAGGGCTACCTCCGATTTTCTAAAAAACACTTTGGTACTTTTTGCATCGTTTTTGCACTTTATTTGGGAACTGTTGAGGAAATCGTTGACAGTATACATAATTCCGGATATGGAACGTCGATTGAAGCACTGTTTTACATTTTTGTGATGCATCCCCGCATACTAACAGAGTTTCAAAATATACGAAACTCTACAGTGGATCCGTTTAATACAAATTTAGTGTTTTTTGATAGAGACTCAACTCGAGTGTTATTGTTTTGTACATTCTGTCCAAACAATAACATTTTCAATTTTAATTTAGTCAATAAAACAACAAACAGCATTGTTTGGTTTAGTAAGTTTAGACTTAATGGAAATGGGTATGGGCAGCATATTATCTTTTTAATAGAAGCTGGAAGTTCTTTTCACAAATACACCAAATGCCTGCGTTTGTTTCATACAGAGCCAACAACCTTACATGCGTATAGAAGAATAATATCAAGCTGTGATAATTTGGATGTTTTACAAATAGCTCCTGCTCAACACGTGTTTAACTTTACGGTCATATTACAAAATTCTACAGAAAAGCCCCTAGAATATTCCCATTGGTTTTTGCAAATAAGAATTGCTGAAAGTATTTTTCAAACCATTCCAGTTGAATATGTAAATACAAGAAACAACTTATTGATGAGTCGCTCTGGAAGTGATTTTAAACTTATAACCTGTGTCTCAAGGAATGATGGAACACAATTTGAATTTACCTTTACGTCCTGCATTTCGACCTACTTCTTAGTTACTTTTGTAAGTGTATGTGGTTTAATAGGAAAGCTTGAAAACAATATGTGGAAAGCTGTTGATATAATATGGCTTGTGTTTGGTGTAGCAGTTACTTTGAAATATCGTCATAACACACTATTTGCCATTGGAGTTCCATTTCTAGTGATAAGTTTAGCATATCAAAGCTACATATCCTCTGAGGCATTAAGCTTTACGCAGTTTCCTACGGCACAAAAATTATTTACCAAAATGGGCTATAAAAGTGCTTTAAGTGAAGCATTTTCCTTTGTATCTTTTCTGCCTAAAATTTTACCCCAGGATATTCTGGACTCCACTAGTAGTAACCTAGGCGATGTAAACTTGTCGGATATCTTCAAAATTGAAAATGATATGAATCGCAAGGTATTCAACTTGTCAGTATTTCTAAAATATATGAAAAATCGCAAACTCTTTGTAGCATCAGGAGGACTTGGGGAATTTGGCGAAAGTTTATACCAGCTTATGGGTAAACATACATGGATGTCTGATAACAATTTACTTTGTAAAGGATTCGATGCTCAAAAAGAAAGCAAATTAGTAATTGCCCTAAGCTTTCGATTTTATGGCTACCTGTCACAACAAGTGTACGACTGGTTAATTTGGACTGAAGAAACAGGAATAAGAGTAAGATTTGAACGGTTGTCTACTGGAGTAAAATTTAAACACTTTAAAGGCATCTCCAGAATTGTACCATTGAACAGATACAAACCTGCGGAGAAAACGGAGCTGGTGTCGCCACTTGGTGTTTTCATTCTGTTGGTTGTTGTGTTTGATTTATTGATACTAATGGTGAATATAATATTATGGCGGGTAGATTTCAAGCAAGCTATTTCCAATCTCGTTTCTTGCGCTGAAAGATATTTTGCCGGATTGATAAGTAAGCTAAAAACTTGCAAAAAAACTTATAATAAAGATAGGACTATCTGCATTATAGTTGCAAATCAAAAATAATATTACATATTGTTTGTTTGTATAAATGTCGACGTAAATGTATAAAATGAATGGGAATTAAGCTAAAATATTTCCTAAAACTTTTTACAACGTACAACAGTGAATAAGCATAACTAAAAGCATTAAAATTGTATCAGTTGTCAGCTATGTGAATAAAAATCATATATGCGGTGAAATACGGTAAACCATTTACACACTTTTGGATGACAACAGTTGAATTTAGTTGTTTATTGCTTGTTGTTATTTGTAGTTGCTGCATTTGATTTAAATTTGGTTTTATTAAAATCTACACTTATTGACTAGAACGCCTACATCGTGGTAAAATTTATCACTCGAAGAAGGAAATAAATATCAGCTTTAAGAAAATTAGATGAGTAGCTCATGCATCCTACTTTAGCATGCGTAATTTAGAAGAGCATTTTTTCAAAGTCATTCATATAAATTCAATTTGAATCTATGAATATTTCTATCTTTTGCAAGAAGCTATTGGGAGTCCTGAATCAAGCAGACGATATCTCCATTTTCATTATAAGCAATAAATGTTATTAAGCAACTGTTTGCTAGCGGAATATTGCACTTTGACCTAGGTACAACTCTCTTTTGTAAATGTAATGCAACGTCAAGAAGAAATTCAATAAGCAAACTATTTTTACTAAAGGTATTCCGTCATATTGCAAATGATTGCGTTAATTTATACAATCAGTACTATTATTGAAAGTTGATGCCACTTATTGTGATATGACCATGCTCCAGAGCTTCCATAATTTTATTTTACTTTCATCCGGCTTTATAGCATAAAAACAAGTACCATTTTTGTAATCATGACTAACCGTAGTTATAACTTTCTCTTATTGCAACCTCCCAATATTACAACGTATGAGTTTGTTAAATTGTGTATTTTCCCGTTACGTCTACAAAACTGTAAGCCAGAAACCTATTTCATGAGGGCATATGAATGCTGATTTTATGGGAAAGCTTGACCATGTTGGCTTCAGAAAACCACTTCTCTAGGTGGCATTTTGGAGTCACAATAATATGAGACAGGCATTTTGCCCTTTGAAAGTTGCTCAAAAACCAATGTTCAAAATTTGAAAATGTTATCTCTCTTCGTTCATGAGTGGGATTAACATAAAATTGAATGGAAAATCCTATGTATTTTCCCACCAATTGCCAATCTTAACAAATCCAAATTCTAAATAGCTATCTGATATCTTCATCGTGACTGACAAACATTTGGCAACGAAGCAAAAACCGAAAATATTGGTGAATATCATGATTGGCTGGCAAATTTGCTTAAGAGTATTTGGCCGATTCAGTAACATTTTATTTTGCAATTTTCAGCACATAATTTTCATTCTAATGATATCCATGGTGCACGTTTTAATTTATAGTAATAACAACGAAAAATATTTTAAAAAAAGTACCACTAATCAAACTTTTGAAAAAGTGAAATACAAGTAGTTACCAAGGTCAGTAGCGACAATGCATAAGTCTTCAATCTAAGTAAAACCGTTGTAGAAAGTCCCAAAATACCTTTAGACGCAAAAGCCCAAAATGAGAAATTAACCAGAAAATGAAATATTATGTAATTGTTATAGTGTACATGAGAATTGAAACCATTCACAAGTTAAATCAAGCACATGGAATTCCCGTTTCATTTTGTAGAATATTTGCATCAAAAATACTCGTGCATCAAAAATATGACTTACTATTAGTATATGTATGTGAGGTAGTCTTTTTCATACTTACTAATAATGAAAAGTCATGTAACTTAGATTTCTCAATACTTGTTTTACTGCCAATGCTAAAGGTTTTTTGAACTGTCAACAATTATGTTGCAGAGATCTAAAAATGTCCTTGTGTGTGCATGTTTTGCAGTTTGCATTTGTTAAAATGCCTTTAGTTTCATTTATACAGCGCAGTATACCATTTGAAAAGACAGGGATGTGCATGCATTTCTACGCATTCTAGCTAGAAATTAAACACAAGCTTATACCTTTTAATAACGTTGATAAGATTTGTTTCTGAGTTCAGATAGCCCGAATAGTTTTTTTCTTTTCGTAGATAAAATAAAACAGTGCTTAGTATTCATGTTAACATAAAGCTTAATTTCAGCAAACACTATCGTTTGCCTTCAGCGTACACGAGATAACGTGCATTGCAAAGCTTAAGGTCTGTATCAAAATTATAGAATCACATATATATTTTCAAACATTTGTCCACCAAGCCAGTATAAAGCATTTGAATGATAAACCAAATATTGAAGTTTGTTCATGAACTAAGCCTTAACGTATTCCCAAAGTGTCACAAAATTCTGGTAACTGCTTTCGAAGAAAACGCAAAAGTTTGAAAACATCATGAAAACTGGACTGTTCGGAAATTATAGAATCAAGCATTATAACTGCTGTTTTTATAACAAAAGTGACATTACGAACCCGGTTTCAACATTTTTGATGAAAGCAACTTTCAGCAGACCTAATCCAAGAAAAGTTTCAAAAAATATGAATTTGGCAAAATTTCGGTATGTTACGTAATTTTTATGCCGGTCCAAGCAGTGGTCGGCACACGGAGTGGCACGCGTTCAACCAAGACTTGAATACTGTGGTAGTATTTTACATTAGTTCTTATTCGTTTTTAATCTAAAAGCTATGTAAAGTCGGTAAATGTTGCAAACTAACCCCAAAATGTCGTCATTTTAACAAAAGATGCAAAGGTACCTTAAGGTACCTAACCGTCCTTTTATGAAATATGGGCATATTTCTCATAGATAATACAGACATTTTGTACTTTCACATGGTTTGTTGTTAAATCGTTCCCAGAAAACTGCTACATAGCAAAAACAATTAATTTTAGCATCATATGACGAAAAAATAGAGGCTTATAAACCAAGTGCATGTAGGGAAGTATATAGGGTAGTTTCGTTTTTTTCAACATAAATAATTGAATGTTTGAAATACGAGTTTTTTCTGATTTCATCGAAGTAAAATTGCGCCATACTATAAGAACCGCTTCATTTAATAATATGAAACAAGTAGCAATCACTATACTTGGTGGTAATGGTATGAGAGGACAATCAAAAGTTAGGAATCAATCTTCTAAAAACCTACCACGTGACTATTCAGGTTGCATATGCAGCCTGGTATGGTAAACCAACTTCTATATGCCAACAGCTTGTTGCGGTAGACAAACTGTGCTTTTGTATACCATGAAAATGCAATTTGGAGCAATCCGTATTAATTGACAATGAAAAATATGCCCATGTTTTATAAAAGGACGGTTAGGTACCTCAAGGTACCTTTGCATATTTTGTTATAATGATGATATTTTGGGGTTAATTCGGAAAATTTACCAACTTTAAATGGGTTTTAGATTAAAAACGAATAAGAACTAATGTAAAATACTACCACAGTATTCAAGTCTTGGTTGAACGCGTGCCACTCCGTGTGCCGACCACTGCTTGGACCGGCATAAAAATTACGTAACATACCGAAATTTTGCCAAATTCATATTTTTTTGAAACTTTTCTTGGATTAGGTCTGCTGAAAGTTGCTTTCATCAAAAATGTTGAAACCGGGTTCGTAATGTCACTTTTGTTATAAAAACAGCAGTTATAATGCTTGATTCTATAATTTCCGAACAGTACAGTTTTCATGATGTTTTCAAACTTTTGCGTTTTCTTCGAAAGCAGTTACCAGAATTTCGTGACACTTTGGGAATACGTTAAGGCTTAGTTCATGAACAAACTCCAATATTTGGTTTATCATTCAAATGCTTTATACTGGCTTGGTGGACAAATGTTTGAAAATATATATGTGATTCTATAATTTTGATACAGACCTTAATGCATACAAACATAATGGGTAATATTGTGTATGAGAACAAAAAATTGACTTCATGATGAAATAATTGCTTAAATAAACGTACGTGAGGGGCAGCACACGCAAGCGTGTTTAGATTAGATAACGATTCTGTATAATATATATATATATATATATATATATTGTTATCAAAACAAGCTTGATAGCTTGAAATGAGCACAGGGAGTTTAGGATTATATAATGCTGCTGCAGATTGAAGTTATATGTTTGTTGTACTATTCTGATAAACTTTCCAATTACGATAATTTATGCCAATACCATTCTTCAATATGACAAACTATGTGTGAATCCTTTCATGGTTGATGCAATAACTCCAGCATGTAATTATACTTAGTTTTACTTTTGCATTTTACATCATATCTTGCATTTTGTGATGCGGCAAACAAAACCAGTTTTAAAGTAAATGAAAATTATATGATTATTGAGCATGGTAACATTTATATTTCAACTTTGTCTTAAATACCTAGTATATTTTAAGTCAAAATAAAAAGTCCAATTTTCAACGCACAATTATCATCAGCGTGCATTTACTGCCATCATTAGTAGTAATACCTTCAACCAATCACAGTTCGTGTTTTATTCCAAAAGTTGTTATATGAATACAAAAATTAAGGCACCAAACCTATATAATTAGATTGTACTAGTACAATGATAATGCATCAGTAAGTTACTGGCAGTAACAAAAACCATATATAACCATTATAAGCCTGTACCACTGCAATTTGAACGGATTACGACTGCCCTAGTTTGCAAGCTACGACGTTTTTGGACAGTCCATGTTTTATAGATCCTACTTGAAATCTATTAAAGGAGCAAGCACTTCATTTTTGTATTAATTTACAAAATTAATTTTCCGATTTCTTAAACCTTTTTTACTGCATGTGGTAAATCCAACTCCAGCTTCAGCAAACTTTCCATTTTCAGAAAGGCCCAGTGAAACGATGCATCAGTAAGACGGTATTGTTTAGAACCACAATTATAAGTCTTGTCTTGTACGCTCAGTGCTTGCAGTTCTGTGTTTGCCAAATAGTCAATCACTGGTTAATTAGTATTACTTACAGGACTTGCTAATTGTTTTTTTCAGCTTTAAAACTTACTTTTCATGTTTGTAATCGAAGGTAACCCTGATTTTGATACAAACTCCTTCTCCTCTCCTCTTTCATAGGTCTTCCGTAGTTCTTCAGCTTCCATGTTCGTACATCCGATCAGCAAAGCATCCCAATTTATTTGCTTTGACTCTGGAATGTGGACTTTCAAAATCTCCAGATTGTTCATTTTCTCAAATATATATTTCAGGACTAGGTCATTTTCCACAGATACATCTAGCTCGGAAACATTTGGATATGCCAAGCACATTCTATCAAGTTGTATAGTATTCAAACCAACGCATGTGAAGGAGCTTACGTCTGATTCACTCGGCTTCAATTGAAGTCGAGCTAATAGCCTTTTTAAATTCTTTGAAGGATAGAAACTTGTTATAGTATCAAAATTATCAGAGGTGGTGGCAAGTATCAACTCATCCCACTTAGGATACAAGGTGGATACATCTGACGACGATGAGCTTAGTTGGTTTGGTTTTTGTATTTTCCAGCAACCAGATAACTGTAAAGACTCAAGTAGCTTTAGGGAAGATGAAATGCTCAATTTGCACACTAAAGTATCCCCCAAGTGCCCAGCTATGCTGTGATTATCAAACTGAATGTATTTGATGGAGGGGCAAAACAACAGTACACTTTCAAGAAAGACGGAATTCGATAATTTCTGTGTGCCACCAATGGCACAAATTTAAATATATAGGTGCTGAAGCCTGGAAAGTCGAGTTTTATTGACATTAAGCAACGATTCCAGATAGCAAACGTGTTCACCAATTTCTAAAAAAAGCCTAGATAGATTTTCAGGAAGCTGTAGAGGATCATTCGGATTTGGTATTAGATTGGAACGAAAAAATGAAATACTAAAAGAATGCAGAGACTGTTTGGCTGCATTCAGTAGGCTTTGAATTATTTGCAACTCCCAACTATAATCACCCTTTGAAGATATATTCGCCGTCAAAATTTGCAAGTCCGGTAAGTCCATATCTATTTTGTAGCTTGATAGTTCTAACGTTGAGTTCAGGGATAATTTTATCAGCCCGGATGAACACTTGCTGAGAAGTTTCATTATAGCTTCACTCTCTGATGGGGAGTGCTTTCCATTGTACGTTACCAGTTCAAAAGGAAATGTTCTTGTGGATGATTTCAGAGGACTGCTCTCCAAAAGCTTTACGAAATCTGAAATTTTTCCTGTGTAAGTAGCAATTCTGACCGGTGTGCACTTTGTTGCATTATTAAAAGGATAATATGGAATCTTTTGAAAATTTTGGTATATACACTGATTTACAGTTTCCAACCAAGTTTTGCACACACGGCGTAAAATTTTGAAGTTGGATATATTCAGCAAAAAATTTGCGTCAAATAGTACGTTTTCCAAAATAACCTCCCTAAGCTCCACCATATCTAACACTTTTTCTATAGAAGGATTCATTTTGATTTCTAAATATCCGTGTTGTCAAAATACCACAAGAAATGAAACTAACCGTCTCCGCGATTGCAATTTACTGTGATCAAAAATACGCTTAACGGTTGTGTTCCGGGGATTTTGGATTCGAAATGGACAGGAAATGGAATTTCTGGACATTTTATTATAAATTTTCATTTTCTTTGTTAACTGAACGTTTTCAAAACTGTAAAATCGTTGTTCTTTGTTCACGTTCAGTATTTCCCATTGTTATTGCTAAGATGATCATTGTTAAAGTTCAAAATTGAGTACTTTGTATTTTGTGATGGCTACTTCAGGTGAAAAGGTCAAGTTCGATCCCAACGTAAGTTGGACTTTGTAAAACGTTCCCATTTTCCTTTGTCTTTCTTTGTGCGGAAATGGTAGTTTTTCTTGTGAAACCGGAAACGGTTCGTATTGTCGCTTCATGAATAGTTCATCATGAAACGTTTTCTTTGTTGCTTGCCAATTTGTAACTTTCCGAGTTCGAACCCGGAGTAGCCAGTTTCAGTATAAATAAGGAATGAAAATTGTAAACTGTCATTAGTCCTCTTGAGGCATCATACCAAACAGAGTAAGCCCAAAAACTCTCAAGGTTGAGCCAACAAAGAGAAGAAGTCGGTCTTCGGACTAAGAGACATTTAACAAAGCCACCGTTACTTGTCTATTTTTGGGAAATAATAAAGTTGAAGTTCCTTTTATTAAATTTGGAATCGTTTGCTATTTATTTCCATAGTCTGGAATAGTTTGACCCAGCATTAAATTGCATTGGGGTTCCAGAAGTTGTCTCACATTAGTGAGTGGTCCTTTTGAGCATTATCATCACCATCTTATGTTCCAAGTTTGGGGACATAATTTGGTCCTTCGAGCCGGATAATCCGCGCTATGGAGTACGGTCAAGTTCCGGAAGGAGCCCCCGGAAGGGGAGGTGAAGGTCCCAGAAGAAGCAGACGTCCAAATCTCGGGCAACCGCCAGATTTTTATGGGGATTGGGCCGCCGAGGAAGAGCTGCCATCCTTTCTGACCAGCACCCACAGAACAACCACTGGGGTGGCTTTGCAGAGGACAACACTTGTCACGCCACGACCAGTTCAGAAGAAACCGGAAGTGGAGGATGACGCCCGTTCCAGAGTCTCTGCTGCCAGCTCCAAGTCAAAGGTGGAGCTGGATGAAGAATTTGCTACTCTGGAGAGATCCATTCGTCAAAAATTGGATCGTCTCTCAGAGTTAAGGGCAGAAATGTCAAGGGCAGCCCAGCAGAACGAGGCCAAGATGGACGACCTGGAGAGATATGCGGACTTTGATGACGAGGACGACCAGGAGGATGGGAAGGAACAGGATGCCCACGGGGTGAAGCCGTTTTCCGGTGAGCTCTCTGCAATCGAACCAGCAGGAGCTCATTACATGCCCACGCCTCAGTCTACTCGAGTTCCAATCTGGAAGGATAGGGAGGAAGGTTCCACTGCTCCAAATCAAGAGCCTCCATACAAGCCTTCCACGGGATGGAGGGTCAGTGAACATGGAAGGCAACATCAGGAGCAGCGGAAGCCGGACTCCAAAACCTACTACAACTGGGAGGAACCCGCGTCAATTGGGTTTCCTCCACAAACACCTTCATCCAAGCCTACGACGGGATGGAGGGATCGATGGCAAGAAGCAGAAGATTGGCAAGGTGCCGCATCTCATGGCCATCACCAACCACCACCACCGAGTCCACCGCCAACGGCAGCAACCAAAGCTAGTGCAGTACCACAGAATCAACCTGAGAGTGGATTAGCCGACGCACTGGCTAATGCCCTCATCACCGCCATAAAGTCACAGAACGTGACTACTGAGAAGTTTGTAGCCCGACAGGGAGAAGGAAGCAAGCTACCCAACTTCTCTGGCAACCCACTAGATTGGCCAATCTTTGCCCACCAGTACCGGCAGTCAACCAAGGATTGCGGATTTACGCCTGCCCAGAACATGTCAAGGCTGGAAAAGGCGCTGAAGGGGGAAGCACGGAGGCATATACGTGCTCTGATGATTGTTCCGGACAACGCTGACGTGGTCATGGAACGCCTGGAGCAACGCTACGGACGAGCCGAGTACGTAGTCCAGGCGCTCATCGAGACTGCCAAGAAGACCCCCACTCCCAAGGCGGACAAGCTATCGACCATCATGGACTATGCTGGTGCCATCAGCAACCTGGTCACCACCGTCAAGACTCTTCATGTTCCAGCGCACCTGGAAAATCCCCAGCTCATGCAGGAGCTGGTGGATAAGCTGCCGGACAACCTCAAGCTACAATGGGGAATGCAGACCCTGTTGCACAAGCGTGTCAATCTCCTTGACCTGGCCAGTTGGATTGACAAAGTAGCAGAAGCCGCAAGCAAAGTCACCATCCCTAAGCTCAAATTCCGGGATGGAAAAGAAGAGAACGTGAACGCTGCTGCCACGGAGGAGTCATCCCAGTCTAAGCAGTCCAAAGCTTGTCCAGTTTGCAAGGTGGAGGGTCATGCAGTATCAAGCTGCGAAGCTTTCAAAAAGAAGAATGTGCAGCAACGATGGGAAGCGGTCAGAAACAGCAATCTCTGCTTTTGCTGTTTGAGAGGTGTGCATAGTGTCAAAGTCTGCCGATCAAAGTGGACGTGCCGTGTGGAAGGATGCGGAAAGAAACACAACACTCTTCTTCATGGTGGTCCCGTTCCTAAGAAAGATGACAAGGTATCAGCTGACGACGCTAAGCTCCTTGATAAGCTGAGTCAGCTGAATACTAATGTCAACCTAATGAAGGGGCCAGGTGCACTATTACGAATCATAACTGTGCACCTAAGGGGACCGGGAGGATCGATCATTGCCAACGCATTGATCGACGGAGGATCCACATGCACGTTAATTTGTGCTCAGCTTGCCAAGAAACTGAGCTTGAGCGGACCAGTAGACCCAATACGGATCAAGTGGACCAACCAGCAAAAGCAAACTGATTCCGGTTCCAGGAAGGTGGAGGTCTGGATAAGCCCGCTGGAGGAAAAGGTGGAGTACAAACTCAAAAACGTACGCACTATCAGCAACCTGGAGCTTACTCGTCAACGTGACGATCTGGACAAGATTTGTAAGAAGTGGGCCCACCTACAAGAAATCAAGATGAGGTACCTTCCTGGAGAGCGGCCACTGATCCTGATTGGGCAACCCCACACCTTTCTGACTGTAGCTAGAGAGGTCAGAGAATCAGGAATGGACGCACCTATGATGTCAAGGTGCATGCTGGGATGGGCAATCCACGGACCAACCGACGGAAGTGGAGAGGAGGAATCCATGTTTTCTTGTGTCCATGAAACTGATGAGGACATCTTGCATGACCTGGTGAAGGAGTCCTTCAATTTGGATTCAATCGGAGTCAAGCCAATGGTGAGCACCCGCTCCCGAGATGACATTGCCGCAGAGGCATTAATGGAACAAGTTACTCGGCGTGTCGGGGACTATTGGGAGACTGGGCTACTCTGGAAAAGGGAGCCCGTTGTTTTGCCACCAAGTCATGATGTCGCACGTAGCCGATTCCAAGGAATTGAAAGGAAACTCCGCCGGGACGAGCTACTCTGGAAAAGGGAGCCCGTTGTTTTGCCACCAAGTCATGATGTCGCACGTAGCCGATTCCAAGGAATTGAAAGGAAACTCCGCCGGGACGAGCTACTCAGAGGACAGTATGGGGCCAAGATAAAGGATTACTTGGCTAAGGGCTATGCTCGAAAATTATCACCGGAAAAGCTAGCCACCCCGACTGACAAGCAATGGTTCCTGCCTCACTTCAACACATCCCATCCAAACAAGCCTGGGAAGATCAGAATAGTTTTTGATGCTTCCAGCAAGGCAAGCGGAGTGAGCTTGAACGACTTTTTACTGACTGGACCGGATCTACTCAACTCACTCCCAGGCATTCTCCTAAAATTCCGGCAGAGGAGGATTGCGCTCAGCGGTGACATCGCGGAGATGTTCCACCAAGCCAAGATCCGGTCAGCTGATTGTCCAGCGCAGCGTTTCCTCTGGAAGGAGGACTTGGAATATCCAGAACCATCAGTCTACCAGCTGGAAGTAATGATGTTTGGGTCAGTATGTTCACCTAACTGCGCCCAATACATTAAAAACAGGAACGCTGAAGAATTCCAGCACGAGTTTCCAGCTGCTGCCAATGCCATTGTCCAGAAGCACTACATGGACGATTATCTTGATTCTCTGGACACGGAAGACAAAGCAATCACACTGGCACTGGAAGTGAAGGAGGTCCACCAGAAAGGAGGATTTTCCATTGGAAAATGGATTTCCAACTCGCAAAAGTTTCTGGAGGCAATGGGAGCTGGCGCTGGACAAGTCACAAAGGACCTTGCAGAATGGTCCGAGATACCCACGGAGCGGGCACTGGGGCTACACTGGATACCTGCGGAGGACTGTTTTACCTTCCGGGTAAATTTGGAACGAGCTGGAAAGGGAGTAGCCACTGGAGAAGATGTGCCCACCAAACGTGCAGTACTTAGACTGGTCATGCAGGCATGGAATCCGCTGGGATTTCTGAGGCACCACCTGCTCAAGGCAAGGATACTTCTCCAGGACCTGTGGAAATTCAAGGTTGGCTGGGACGATGGAATCCCATCAAACACTCTCGCAAAATGGAAAGCGTGGGTGCGGAAGCTCTCACGGAAGAGGAAAAAGGCGATCAAGTGGCCACCCTCTGCAGCTCATATGGGGGGAAGTTCGGAAAGACTGGTCGGGAGTGTCAAGATTGCAATGTCGATCATCCTGAAGGCAAGAGCCCCCAAGGAGGAGGTACTGCAAACCGTGTTTGCTGAAGCCGAGGCCACGGTCAATAGCCGTCCTCCGACTGATGTACCAGTGGACCCGGAGTCACCTGAAGCCCTCACACCGTTCCATTTCCTCATTGGAACTTCCAGCATTTCACAACCTCCTGGAAAGTTCCAGATGGACATGAACCTACGGAAGCAATGGAGGCAGGCACAAGCATTGGCAGACTCTTTCTGGAGACGATGGCAAAAAGAATACGTTCCTACTTTGCAGAGGAGGCATAAGTGGCATAGAAAGGTTCCTCCAGTAGCAGTGGGAGACATGGTCATCGTTTTTGACGACAGTTTGAAACTGAACAATTGGCCACTGGGCAGGGTCACTCACGTATATCCTGGCAAAGACGGAATTGTCAGGATTGTGGAGGTCAAGACAGCATCGGGGACCTACAAACGGCCAGTGGTCAAGCTTGGGAAGCTGGACATAAGGACAACCGAGGAGACAAAGTAGGATTTACTTTGTAAATCGGGGGGAAGAATGTTCCGGGGATTTTGGATTCGAAATGGACAGGAAATGGAATTTCTGGACATTTTATTATAAATTTTCATTTTCTTTGTTAACTGAACGTTTTCAAAACTGTAAAATCGTTGTTCTTTGTTCACGTTCAGTATTTCCCATTGTTATTGCTAAGATGATCATTGTTAAAGTTCAAAATTGAGTACTTTGTATTTTGTGATGGCTACTTCAGGTGAAA
Source organism: Entomobrya proxima (assembly GCA_029691765.1). Classification (NCBI taxonomy): domain Eukaryota; kingdom Metazoa; phylum Arthropoda; class Collembola; order Entomobryomorpha; family Entomobryidae; genus Entomobrya; species Entomobrya proxima. Next base: position 42,811,779 of record CM056169.1, on the reverse strand, counting down.
AGGTCAAGTTCGATCCCAACGTAAGTTGGACTTTGTAAAACGTTCCCATTTTCCTTTGTCTTTCTTTGTGCGGAAATGGTAGTTTTTCTTGTGAAACCGGAAACGGTTCGTATTGTCGCTTCATGAATAGTTCATCATGAAACGTTTTCTTTGTTGCTTGCCAATTTGTAACTTTCCGAGTTCGAACCCGGAGTAGCCAGTTTCAGTATAAATAAGGAATGAAAATTGTAAACTGTCATTAGTCCTCTTGAGGCATCATACCAAACAGAGTAAGCCCAAAAACTCTCAAGGTTGAGCCAACAAAGAGAAGAAGTCGGTCTTCGGACTAAGAGACATTTAACAAAGCCACCGTTACTTGTCTATTTTTGGGAAATAATAAAGTTGAAGTTCCTTTTATTAAATTTGGAATCGTTTGCTATTTATTTCCATAGTCTGGAATAGTTTGACCCAGCATTAAATTGCATTGGGGTTCCAGAAGTTGTCTCACATTAGTGAGTGGTCCTTTTGAGCATTATCATCACCATCTTATGTTCCAAGTTTGGGGACAGGTTGAGTACAAAGATTCTAGGCAAATATTTTTGGTTAGAGTAAAAACTGATGGAGAAACCCATGATTGCGTTTCATAATGATAACACGCTTTTGTGTACATAAGTACAACTGAGATAAGAAGACCGCGTTTTGCGTCGTTTAATACGTGGCAAATAGTATAAACTTGCATTTATTTAACGTAAAGAGATAAGTACAAAATATGAATTGCTTCATATGTTTGTTTATTCTTATAAATTTTAGTCATTATCAGCATAGTTATTTTATCAGTACTCCAAAATATGGTGTAGCCTTGGTAGTTTTCCATTAGGTTTTTTCATATAACCAGTATCGCAAAACTTAAATCCTTTATCCAGTCGATAATCCCGTGCATTTAATCAGTTTTCGTTTAGAAACTGAATGTATTCAGTAATATATCATTTTATAAATATGACAGGATATAAGAGTCACAACGTTTTCAGCTTATGTGCTTGGTGAGATGTAGATAAGCTGCAAGAGCAGCACAGTTTTAATGCAAACAGAGTACTGTGTTGGTGATAATTTGGGGTTGATGAAAGTGGTAGAAGCTCTGTAGCTCAGCAAAAGGTATTAATCTGTTTAATACCTGAGTTTGTTTTACATAGAATACGTTTAAATTTGAAACTTTCAAATACGTAGAAGCACCTTTCCTATGTGATCAATTTACTACGTTGCTCATTACTAATGTTTGATAAATTGTGTATCAATAATTGTGTATGTTTAGTATACGTGTATGTAGTTGTATGCATATGATGCATTCCTGCAACTTAAATTTTCTTGGAACTTGTTGTACTGCCAATGCTTGAAGTTTTTGAGTTTCCAATAATTATGTTAAAGAGAGACTTATAGATCTCTATGCATATATATGCTTTAGAGTTTATCGAAATTAGAATGCTCCTAACTTCATTTATACAGCGCAGCCATCCGTTTTGAAATTATTGGCCTCCCCTACATACAAAGTGGCTCTTATTGGTGTCAGACTGATCCGTTGTTTAGCTGCGACACCTAGAGCTTCACATCGTAGTGCAAATTACCACACATAACCTGGTATAAAACGACAACACATACACAAGCATCAATCAGTCTCTTAACCTATATGTGAATAGTTGACTACCCGAGCTATCAGCTGAGGTGCTTTTATTTTCGTTATACCACTACACAGTTTCATGGATCATGGCTCAATATTTCCCTTGTCAAAAAACTAGTTGCTAAAATTATAAATTTTATACACATTTTTTTAAAAACTGGCTGAAAACTTCAAACGTGACAAAAGAAAAGGATTTGTTAGTTTGAATTCCCTTCAATTTCACCGAGTAAGTACAAAAGCTGTATTTCTATAAAAACAAATTTGTAATTAATGAGTATTTTTATTACAATCTATTTAAGCGGAGAAAAGCATATACTTCACTATCATGTCATTATAAAGTCTTGAATGCAGAGAAAACATTTTCTTCAAATAGGCACTACTTTCCGTTCTGACTACACACAACTCAAAATGTTACTCTTACGAGAGATGCCAGCATTTATTTTCCTTAATATTAAAATCCATAAACAATAAACAACGTAATTAATCTAAACGTATAAAGGACTTAAAGTGATAACAATGTTTTATTCAGCCATGCTTTCGAAAACACGCATCGTAATCAAAGCAATTATAAATAAGGTGTGATAGCGATTAATCCCATATCACTATCTCATTTGCTATGTTATGATTTATCCGGAAGTTAAAATGTATTATATTGATATTAAAGTATTAAACCGTATTGTTTTAGGATTGGTTTGTTGTATACGTGTGTTTAAATAAGTTTTACAGCTCAAATCCTGTTTTCCTTTACAGGTCACACATATTTAAAAAATGGACCGAAGGGAGGAACGACAAGAAAAGCGCATAACAGAAGCAGAAATACAAATTGCAATCGACGAAGTAAAAAGACGAATCGAGCAAGCACAACTAAAAGCAGCAGCTCCAAGGGACATTGTGGAAATGGTTAAAGTAGTGGAAGCGAAGATGGCTAAGACACATATCAATAAGGAATAAAGTATCCGGAAGAATGGAAAGACAAACTTTTTACAGGATCAGCATTTTATTTGTGAAAGGTTTTCATTCAGTAATAAAATAAAACAGTTGTAAGGTAATAAAACAGGAATGTAGATTTTCATTTATTGTTAAATATCGGACTTTTGTAAACTAAAAAAAGCTATTCAGGGTTTTAATTAACTATTCCAATTTGATGAAAAATTTGTTTAAATTTTATACCGTATTATATTTTTATAAGCAAGCAGCTAATAGTTACAAACTATTGATAAGCTATGTTAAATATTATCTTAAACTATTTCGTTGATTCTATTATGAATTTAAATGTGCATTGTAAATTTTAACAGCATATAAATGATGTTGTTTCGATGCTAAAAATTTGAAAATAAAATTTGGCAGAAAATTTGATATCCAAAAAATCTGAACTTGTCGTGATATCATTATTTTTAATTATGATACTGGTATACCAGTTTAATAGGAGTTTACGACGGAGATACGTTTTCACAGCTAATTGTTGCCGTGTCACAGCTAAGTGTTTTAATTAATACACACTTTTTTTAGAATTTGGAAACAAATGAATCAATAACGTTTCAAATGTTTTCTAAACGCTACAAAGAATAGTACAAGAGTAGACATGATGCAGGAAAGCAGTGCAAATCCAAACCCTGGTTGTCAGCCAAACGCGGCTTTTGGCGTACCACCGTCTGCCAATCAAGTTGGCGGTTTGGATACCCCTAACGCTGCTATTGATCAGAATGGATCGGCTGTTTAATATATGTTGGTGTTTTTCTCCTGTTTAGTGTCTACTCTCTAAATATGCCATTCTCTTTGTAAACGCTATAATTTTTTATGAAATCTAATGTGATACTTTTGACATCGTGGAGCTGATATCAACTCTTTGCACTATTGTTGTTTTAGATATTTTTCACTTATTGATTTAAGCAGTAAACACGTAACACTGTTGGCCAAAAAACTAAAAGCATTGAAAAAAGTATTTGCTCTGCTTGTGAAAGTACCTATTGCTTTCTCCATTAGAACTATTGAAACTATAAAAAGCGGTTATGCTCACATGCTTTTAATTTAATTTAAAAGTTTAAATAATGTCATTTTACAAAAGTAAGTACTACAGCTAGCACTTCTGTTGACAGAGCCAAAAAAAAAGGTTTATAAAATATTTAAAAAATGCTTTGCAGAATACTAGTCACCCTTGTACTATTTAGTTTTGTTATACGTATTACAAACTCTGCACAAGCAAAGTTTTCATTTTATACGAATTTCAATTGCCTAATAAATATAGTAACGTCGCCAAATCCTGTTTTTACTAAAAGCAATGCAAATTCCTTAAATTTTTATGAGGAAAATCATTCCAACTTAAACTACATGCCATTACACACATACATTTTATACCACTCCAACAAAATCGACATGATTGTCTCTCTGGAAGACTTGAGGCCTGGAATAATTAACCAAAACTCAGGGTACTTTCGACTGGCCAGTAAACATCGCAACGGCAAAATAATATTTGTGCTTCTCACAACAACATTTTATGAAACTGAGGAAGTTATTTACAAATCAGGATTTGCAACGGCTGAAAACGTACCATTTTTTATTTCTGTACCAAGTTATCAAAGTGATATTGTGCAGGGCTTTGTGCAGGGTTTTAATTTCAGGCTAGTTTTGATGGGGAGACAGTATGTAGAACCATTTCACGCAAATATTATATTTTATAATCATCTTTACAACGCTCAACTTTGTTTTTGCTATTTTTGCCAATTTGACAATCAAAAACTTAAACCAACACAAAGCTGGAATATTGAGCACACCCTAGAATTATGTAAAAACATAAATGCTAATGGCTACGGTGAAGAGGCATATTTTGCATCTGAATACGACAGTATAGATTTTGTTGAAAAACGAGCATTGGGAGAGGTACATCAAAGTTGCTTATTCGTTTTTAAAAACTATCGATCAGGACGTGACCGTTTCCTACAATCAATTTCAACATGCACTAGCCCCAGATTTGACGAAATTGCTTGGGCTCCTATCCAAACTGTATTAAATTTTACCTTTAATGATAACACAAACTGGCTTGAAACAAAAGTTCGTTTTGTTCTAAAACTTGAAATTTGTGAAACGTCAGATATCTCGTATAGACCAATCTTTAACGCTCGAACTAGAGGACCACTAAAATTTTTCTTGAGTAAGAGCAATCACCACAAATATGCATTATGTTTTGACTACTATTACGACAAGTTATTTACAGCTATTGATTTGTCATTTATTTCGATTGTTGAAACCACAGCGTGGTTGTTTATTGTGTTTTGCACATTGCTTTATGGCCTTGTGCTTAGAAAATATTGTTGGGGATTTGCACTTTTAAGTATAACTATTTCGCAAGGTGTGTCGTGTTTAACCAAGGTACGTAAACACAGGCTTTTGTGGGCGTACCTAACTGGAATGATTTTGTTCTCGGCGGTCTATCAGGCTCATTTATCCTCAAATAGCTTAAAAATTAAGAAAGTGGAGCAGTATGAATGGTATTTAAAACACGGGTTTAAAATACATGTGCCAGACAACTTTATCTTGAGGATTTCATCGGGTTTATATTTGGGTTATTATAATGCAAAGGCTGGCATAATGAGATGGCTCAAGTTAGACGACAACCCAGGTTTTTATAGTGTTGACTATGAGCCCTTCTTGAATCTTAGTTTTGCAAAAATTGTTAAACATATGGCAACTAAGCACATTATAATTTTATTTTCTAACGATAAAACACAAGAGATTATTAACTTTTTTGCCATTAACTCCCGACTTCTAATTGATGACAGATACAGTTGTCAACTAATAACACAATCAGGGCTCGGTCCGTCTAATGTTATAGAACTTACCTATAGATACTCTGGACATCTTTTAGGAAAGGTGAACCAAGTTTATAATCGGTGGGTAGAAGGTGGCTGGTGGGTAAAACTGAGGGGTTTCTGGCAGCACAAAATCAACTTGAGAATGGCTTTGGATCACGGGGGCGTTAAAATAACTTCACTGGATAAGTTCCCACCACCAAAAGCGTTTCCTTTAAGATCAGTAATAGGGGTTTTGCTTTTAATGAATTTGACTCTTTCGTTGAGTTTGCTGGTACTGCTAATTAGTCAGCGAACAAAGCAACAAATATATCTTGTCAGTTTAAGCACATGGAGGATGCTTTTGCATGCTTCGCACAAATGCATTTTAGTGTTTACGCTATGGAAACGCCCAAAAAGAGTAAGCAGGTCTACACAAAAAGCAAAGGTTGCAATCCTGGGTTCTAAGACTAACCACCAAGGATTGAAATAGCAAATATACTCAATGTCTTGAAGCTTCTTGAATACTAAACGCCAAATGTATCGTAGTTGTTTGATATTACGTAACTAATTTATGTGGCACAAATTAGCTTACTTAAAATAAAAGCTTTTGAGTCTTTGAAAAAACGGTTCAGTATCCGACTTGTTCTATTTATATTACAACGAAGCATATTTTTAAAATTATTGGTGTTGGCAATTGCTAACTTTTTGCTTGTAATTTAGGTGGTGGTTTAGACAGTAGAAGAATATGTCAACACGAGTATTCAAGTTGAGTTGGATTTTACTGTTTGCCATTTCGACAGAAAATTTTTAGCATCTAGGCACAAAAGAAAGAATTTAAAATACAGCAGTATATATAACATATAAGAAAGCGCTACAATATTTGAATTAACATGGATGCATTTTATATATTGGTAGTTGCAGGTTTACAATCAAATTAGTATTTATTAGCAAAAATATATCGCTCCGCATCTGCTTCAAATACAAAATTTATTTTTCTATGAAAATGGAAAATGTCTTATGCCTGGATATTTCATGGACTTGGTAAGGTCCCTAAAGCATAAATCGATTAAATTTTCTAGCTAACTGTGCTATTTGGGCCTTTTCTCTGGAGTTCACTTCGCCTAAGACCAGTTATAACATACGTGACAAAATGTACATGTTGCCACTTTGGTGGGTTAAGTGTCTTCATGTTTCAAAATAAACCCATTTTGAAAATTCGACACGCGCGGTGCACACCCCTTTTTTAAATTAATATTTTTTTAGCTATCGATCAAAGAAAAATTGATTTTGTTGCTTTCAGTCTACAATATTTTTGCAACCTTTTTCTTACCAATACATGTCTTACAAGCATACAGTTTGACAGAAAACTAAAACAAACGAAATGGAGATAAAAATAAGCCACGTTTTGATACAAATACTTTGTTTGTTGTTAATTCAAACAGAAATATTTTCAATGCTGCCAATTAATCATCACTCTAGTTGTACTTTTGGGATAATAACATCTCGAAACAGTACCTCTGAATCACAAGCAAACTACCGAGACGTGTTGCTAAATCAAGCCAACAGTTCAACAAGCACACGGTGGGAGCAGCAAACTACGTGGCTAAATTACGAGTTGCACAAATTTGATTTCAAGTTTGACATTGAAGATTTGATTTCTGAAGATACATTAGTTTCATTGAAATCAAAATACATTCGATTTACTACAAAGTGGTCATTTGACATTTGCAATGTATTTATACTACTAGTAAGCACAAGTGACGAAATTGCTCTGTCAATACATAATTCTGGATATGGAACTTCAATTATCGCTTTGTTTGTAGTCGCAGTTTCCAAATTTGATTTCGAAACGGTTGGTGTGTTTAAGGAGGAAATACACGGCGTTATTTTAAATTCAGATAGTCCAGGCCCATTTACAGCTCCTCTTGTGTTTTTTGATTTCCAAGAAAAGAACAGAAACCAAAAACCTAATATGTTTTACATTTTCTGCTATATATGTGAGAAACCTCGGGATACTTTTCCAGTTGCTTATACCACGTTATATTCCAGTCTAATCTTTTCTTCAGTTCAGGTTAATGGAAATGGACACAAGTTGATTGTTCCTTTGTATTATCCGCTATCAGTAGACAGCAAGATGGAAACAAAATGTATTCAAACAAAGAATAATTGGATAGAAATATTAAAATCCCATAAAACATGTGACAGAGGTATATTAAGTTTGGCGCCGTTAGGACCTTTGCTAAATATAACGTTTGTTGTAGGAACCCAGCACATGACTAAAGACGAGCTAAGCAAATCCAAGTGGTTTGCCACAATAATTTGTTGTCAAGGTACTTTGTTTCGAGCCCCAAGGGAACAATTGTTTACTAGAGACGTTACGATTGTATTTCACGAAGTTGTGTGGAAGCTAGTGGCATGCGTGCCTGTAAATTCACTTGCTCGTCACAAGTTTGACGCATTAGCTTTAATCCCGACAAATCTAATTATTGGCATTTTGGTAGTTATAATTTTAATGATTTACGTTTATAAAGAAGTTGGCAAAGGCATCGACGTTTTTTGGCTGTTTTTAGGAATTCAAAATATGCTACCACACTCAAAAACGTTTCTTTTGCCATTGCTGATTTCTGGCACGTTTTCAGCCGCGTTATGGCAAGAGTGGATAACTGTGGATACATTAACAATGAACGACTTTCCTTCAAGTTTGCAATTAGCAAATAAAGGCTATAGAATTTGGATGAAAACAGAACTCGTAAATTTAATTTATCATCTTGTGGATCTTACCACAATTAAGAAAATGAGTTTTGGCAGAGATACCAAGGAGCTGCTTTATGATGAATTGTATCAGCCAACCAATACTAGTAGGTTGCTTTGGGTTATAAATAAACTGTCAAGTAAAAAGTTGATGGTTTTTAATTGGCTTGACACTTTGCTTGAAAACAGAATTTGGGAAAATCCAGTCACATTTGACAGCACTACTGTTTGTAAATCTGTTGAGCATAATTCGAATTTAAATATGAAACATAAAAAAGATCTTAGAATTTGGGGAACCCATCAAGCCAAACGAAAAATAAGGTATGTACATGAAGGTGGATTTTACATTAGAGTTCACAGATTGGTTGAGCAAACACATATGTTTCAAGATGTCAACCTTCAATATTTGAATGGATTTGCTTTGCCAAGAGCTGTTAATATGTTAAGTAGCTTAATATGCGGGCTTGTTATACTTACGTGTGTAAATGGAATTATTATCTTTGCAGAAATTTTACTTAACTGGTCTAAACTGTTAAATCAAGCAGTATGGTATTACAAACAAATTATCCAATTTCTTAGCTTGCGCATAGATATTTTTCTAAATAATTTTTGTCACAAAAGAGTTCTAAATAACATTATACCTTTTGCTTGGAAATTTTCCAGTTTACTCAAGAAGTAAACTGCTATTGTGTTTAGTTGGTATTTCTGAAATGTACAAATATTTTAGTGTTACAAAGCCTGTTTGACATTTAAAACGTATTAAAACTTCTAAAAATTACACTGCTCAAACAAACGACACTGCTCCAATGGTGATAATCAATCAGCAGTTGCTGGACATGTATGGAACAACATGGATGACTCCCGTAGTCAATTGAAATGATTCCAAAATAATTATCAAACCAGCGCTTACGCGAGACAAAAAAAAGCATTGCCATAAAAACGTCATTTCAGACGACATCCCCTTGATGAACCGAAAAGAATAACGTGGTTGTGACTACGTGCATAAATTTTGGAATGCTCCGTTATCCTTATTTTATCGTCTAAAATAATCTTATCAGTGCGATTATTTGGTATTCGTTTTCTTGTTGTTTCATGTGGAAATTGAGTCCTCAAGAGGACTTAATAAGTCAAAACTCGGTCGGGTTTTAGTAAAAATTACCTTTTGAAACCTTCGTTGACCCACAACTTTAATTCTTTAAATTGTTCATATAGTTGCACAACTTTCCATGCAAAGTAGGTTTCAGCCCAATCGGTACAATTATGCGCCTACTTCCATTATGTGGAGTGCATTACATATGTACTTGTTCCACTGCTGTGTATGCATACAAAGTAAGGGATTGAGAAGAGCGGCTTATGCATAAAGTCGAGTGTGAACGTTACCGCCGCTCAATTTTTCCCTTTCTGCGATGAAACCTCAAGTTCAAAGACCCAAAAACGCTTCCCCCCTCAGAGTCGCCTTTCGAAATTTACGGGATAAGCGTGCACCGAATGTGTTCACCCTTTATCTTTTTTAACCTACTCACACAATCAAGCCACATATTAGTGTATTTTTGCAAGTTGTGCTTCATTTTTGGAAACGGAAACTAAGGAGCTCCATTCACATTGTATTGGTAAAGAAGTTAAAGCATAAATGAAAATAAAGAACATTTATTGTACCCTTAACGAACTATATTTACATTCAAAACTTTATTAATATATATATATATCGTTGGCATTATTAACATTGCCTTATAACTGTTGTTTGCAATTTTTTATACGTTATACTGGTGATAATACATAGTATGCACGTGAACAGGAATTAAAAGCTAAGCGTATATGTTAAGCCCTTATGTTATTCTGTACAATTAGAAGCTAAACGACAAACAATAAGCTACTACAGGCTGCTTCAACTAAAAAATTATATTTTAGTCAACATACATCTCATAGTCTCATTTCATTTAACGATCCTTCTCATTAACCATTTCGACTTTCGAAGTATAACTGGAACACAATATGAATCATACTTAAAAAACCTCTGCCTGAAATGCAAAATCTGCGACTAATTTTCTCTGCGATGAAAACAAACACAGCAAATGTAAAGTTAAATAGCAATAAAATAAGTATAACAACAAAGTTTTCGCTTAGTTGGGCATTTTTAGTTGAATAAAAATCGATAGAATTTAATGCCCACGCTTTACTTAAGTTAATATAAAAATTTATTATTTATAATGTTTGCTGCCAAACACGTGCTCGCATTTTTGGAAAACATTGGTTTGCTAATGGAAGGAATTATAATTGTCAAGTTAAATTGCAATCTTATTTGAAAGTAAAATCATGCATTAAGTCCGAAACCCATGCTAGTCCTTTGGTAATCCGGACAGATGATTTTAATAATTTTTTTGAGTTTTGTAGGATGTTCATAAAATTGCTAGCAAAAATTGTATTTCTTGAAAAAGATTAACACAGATGTCTGGATTTATCTTAATGCTTTATATGCTAATCCTTAGACGGCCAAAACTCCGTTATCCTAAAACAGTAATGGCGAAAATTTAAATTTATGATAGTCCGGTTAAATATGTTAACAAGCAAAGGTACTAAACCAGCGTTAATACTAAACTCAATTGGCTAAATTAACTGTATTAATTCAAAACATCAGGCAATCGATATAGCTTACGTATTGATTTTATGTTAGCAGAAGTAAAGTAAACCTTTGGTTAGCTACAGTATGTTTTTCTGAACTCCACGGGAATTTCCATTATCAGTATTTTATTTATTAAAAGTAAGTATTTATCAGCAGAAACTGATTGTTTAACCAAGAAACTCCTTGAACCGCAGTTTTGAAGTAACTAAAATTATTTTTGGAAGTTTGAGTCCCCTTTTCAAATTATAAGCCACTAATATATCTGCAACGCTAGTCTAAAAATATTAGTACACATTTTGTTAAGCAATTCACTTGCCATGATGAAAGTTTTGATAAGTCTTCAAGTTCTGGCAGGCTTAGTTTTAATTACTCTACAGAAAGAAGACATTGTTCTTCACAGACTTGATTCAATAAATGAAAAGAATGTAACGATCTCATTATTTGAAAGCCGGCTGAAAATTTGGAAGGCATACAAAGCAAATCAAAATAACTTCAATGTATTAGATTTCTCTAATTTGTTGCTACCTTTTGCAAAATCAAGCATGTTAATTGATGTTCACTTGTATCAAAAAAATGACATAAAAGAGCCACCGATACCAATAATGATTAAAAAACCGACTCTGGGTGCTAAAGAAATTCACTGGTGGAATGACGTGAAGCCTTATAATGTTCATAAATTATTTCGGGGAGTAACGTGGATACCAGAAAATATTTCTACATGCAACAAATCATGTAAGGTTCAACCTTCAGTGTGCGCATTTTCAAAATATCTGCAGCATACACAAATGGAAAAGGACTTTACTCCCCTAACTCAGTTATGTCTTGAAGTGAACGCAACTTTACTAAGCACTTCAATGCGACAATGGACAGGCATTCTTCATATTACAGTTAACTTTGTGGATGAAGCAAACCAATTATGGTCACATATAACTCTCCCAAAAACGGTTAAAAAAAGTTATTTTGATCAACTACCAGCATCCATGCAAACCATCAACGTTCTACTTTCCATTACGCAAAGTTTTGCTCGCAATAACGAAACTTTTGTAAGTTGGCATGAAGGTACAAAAAAAAGCGTTCTCATTTTTTCATACTATTTGGATATACGCTTTTGCTGGATCATATACATTAAACGATATAAAGTATTATATGTTGACTACTGGGGGTAAGTTATTTCGAATTCAAAGCGAACCTAAACTACTCAATTATAGCTATTTTGATCGCGTAACAAATACAATTGACAGACCAAATATTTTTGCAATTGTCGGGTTGTCGTGGGGCTTATTGGCGGAAGAAAGGAGAACATTTCAGCAATGTTATGACTATAATTCATTTAAACGAAGACAACTAGTGTTTTTGCAATACATTGGCGAAATGGATCGATTTTATGCTGCTACATATCTCTTACTACATGACGTACTAGATAACTTTACATATCATTCAAAAGGTCGTATGCTTTGTGTAAAAGGGAAATTGCAACATATACCTCATGACCCCACAATACATACAGCATGGTTACCAAAACAGTACCTTACAATAAGCATAGCAATTAGTAAAACCTTTAAAGACACGGGACATATGCGGCACTCTTTTTTATTGCAAAATAAACTCAGTTGGCTACGCTTTGTAACTTGCGGGAAACGAGGAACTGAAACGCTCCCTTTCTTTGTGCTGGTAAATGTGTTTGACAAGTACATTTGGATTGGAATCGGACTTTTAATAACGATGTTGACGGTTTTATTCATGCTATTTGATCAAAAACTGTTGAACAAAGCAGTTACTAATCTTTTATTTTCACGATGGCACTACCAGGCTTTGTCAGTTTTTAAAATACTTGTTGAACAAGGAGATCCAATTCCAACTCGTTTGGCGAATACAAACTCTTGTCGATGGATGGTAGGAGCAGTTCTGTTGAGCGCTTTGGTGATAAGCAATGCGTACAAAAACAACAACGTGTACACAATGATATTATCAAGACATCCTCTTCTCTACAAAACTATAAGTCAATTAGAAAATGGGGTTTTTAATATTTACACCAGAGTGACTGCTTTGATGTTAAGTTATGAAAGACGTTGGATGCAGACAATTATATGGCCGGATCCTTATGATTTTGGTGATATTTGGAATGAAACGAGACATTCCATTGTACATACATATGTGAATGCTAAATCCGAGGTTCTGGAATATTCAAATGTAATTGTAAACACCAATAAAAACAGTAATTTACTCAGCAAGGTATTGAACGTATCAAGAGTACATCCAAATGCTTTGACCAAACTTAGAAATATTACTAAGTCTGTAGGTTCGATTTTGAAGGATAACAATATTACTCTTAGTAATGTGTTTAAAAATGTGGTTGGATACGCAGATATATTTAAGAAAAACTTTACAAATGCGGAAGAAAATTGGTTTTTCCAGGATTTAATATCCTGTCAAAAAACTGCGGTTATTCTGCCTGAGTATATGTGCAGTAAACAGATACAATATTTAAGAGAGAAAAACGTTGAATTTAGTTCAGTTGGAAGGGAAACTTTTGGTCCCACGAACTTAGCAATAACACTTTCAGTTATGACCAAAGAATCGCCAGGCTCCTTTCTATTCAGAAGAATACAAGTGTTTGTAGAATCTGGAATTGCAAACTGGTTGCCGACCACTACCGGGTATAAAAATTTAACGGTAGATAACGAACCATTAGCACCTGAGAGTGCAAAAATATCAGGAAACGTATTGTTAATATTTATTTTACTTTTATGTGGTATAATTGTAGCGATATTAATGTTTTTAGTTGAAATTAAGAGATAAGCTTATATTGTTTGTTAGAATGATTAAGAACAGTTTACGAGCCTATGGACGTCAACTTGTAAAGAAATTTGTGAATTTTTGGCTTGAAATTCAATTTAAACTTTTTAACCTGTCAAGCAGAAGCAAGGTGGTAAATATTAGTCGGTCAGTTGAACGGATTACAAATCAGAAAATTTTTAATCATCGTACAACAGTGAATAAGCATAATTAAAAGCATTAAAATTGTATCAGTTGTCAGTTATGTGAATAAAAATCATATATGCGGTGAAATACGACAAACCACTTACACACTTTTGGATGACAACGGTAGAATTTAGTTGCTTATTGCTTGTTGTTATTTGTGGTTGCTGCATTTGATGAACACTTTACCTTTTCTAAGAAGACAGCATGCTGAGTTGACTAAACGTTTTACGGGAGTAAACGAAAAATAAAGTACCTATTTTAAAAAGAAATAGTTGTACGTTTATTCATTTAAACGCCTAGCTTGTAGTAAGATTTTTCGCTCAAACAAAGAAAGAAAAATACATAAATATCAGCTTTAAGAAAATTTATTGAATAGTTCATGCACCCTACATCAGTACGTAGAATTTGGAAGGGCAGTTCTTGCAACGGTATTCATATAGTTTTAATTTTAATCCATAAATATTTCTACCTACTGCTGGAAGCAATGGCAATCTTTAAATCAAGCAGACATTTTTTCCATATGCATTATAATATAAACTATAGGTGTCTTAAAGCAACTTGCTTGCTAGCTAGCAGAATGTAGCAGCTGCTTTGACTAGGGAACGGTTTCCTTTACTGATGTAATGCAACGTAGAGAAAAAATTCAAAGAGTAAACTATTTAAACAAAAGTTATTCTGTCAAATTGCAAATTTACAAAACCAGAGTACTACTTTTGCAAGTTGATTCCGCTTAATGTGACATGACTATCGGAGGTTTCCATACAGGAACTGCATTTTACCTTACTTTGTAACATAAAAACAAATATAATTTTGAAAATCTAGGATAATTTGAGTAATAACTTTTCGCTATTGCAACCTCCAAATATTACAACGTACGAGTTTATCTAACTGTGTATTTGTGTAATATCTTCAGTTGGGTCTGCCAATCTGTAAACCAGAAGGGTCTAGGCTATTAGCTCCCGAACCACCTAGCTCCCGGTGGTCAGTAAGCTCCCCGACCCACTTGCTCCCTGACAAATTAGCTTCCCGACCCACTTGCTCCCAGACACATTAGCTCCCCGTGCCATTTGCTCCCAGGTAAATTTGCTCCCATAACGACTAGCTCCCGGACCACTTGGCTCCCATGCCATGTTGCTCCCTGTTCAATTTGCTCCCAAACTATTTGCCCCCTAGGACATTAGCTTCCAGACAAGTTTGCTCCCAACAATTCAATTTACTAAACAGTGCATAGCCCTTGGGATACAAGTTACAATTGAAACATAAAACGGTTAACCTTACGTTTCATACCTTTTGTTGAAGCTTTTCATAATATAGTTTGTTGATATTCTTGCACATTGTATTTCTATTGGTTTGTGTGAGAGCTTTTATTACTGTGTTAATTATAATTTCCTTACAATATTCGAGCTTATCTTTAGAGCTAAGTATGAAATAATTGCCACTAAATTTAAAGCAAATGGATTAAATTTATGTACTAAATTTTTGTATGATCATATTTACGAATAAGGTCAAATTTGTTGCCCTTGTTTGTTTTATATCTTTTTAAAGCTATGAATCGTAAGGTTAATGGTTTTATGTTCCTAGAATTGTTTATGCTTTCAATTGTAACTTGTATCCCAAGGCCTATGCACTGTTTAGTAAATTGAATTGTTGAGAGCAAACTTGTCTGGGAGCCAATGTCCTAGGGGGCAAATAGTTTGGGAGCAAATTGAACAGGGAGCAACATGGCATGGGAGCCAAATGGTCCGGGAGCTAGTCGTTATGGGAGCTAATGTGTCTGGGAGCAAGTGGGTCGGGGAGCTAATTTGTCTGGGAGCAAGTGGGTCGGGGAGCTAACTGACCACCGGGAGCTAATAGCCGGTTACCAACCAGAAACGGGTATCCTAAGAACATATAGTTTTGACAAGAAACATTGTTTACCTAAAAACATATACTTATACTCACTTATACGTATATATTAATATAGTTTTTGTTCTTCGGTTTTAATATATTACGTGTGAAAATGGTAAACTATAATGGTTGTATAAGTGATGGGGCATTGAACATTTGAGTTTATATATGTACTAATTGTTAGTAAACATTTTTAGGACAAAGCATTTGGATTTTTGAACAGTAGTATTTGTAATGTGTTTTATTACTACATGGGATTTTAGAAATAGTGCTACCGCGTGTATCGTACCGCTTATTTTATGAATAAGTATTAAATTAGAACTATCAATCTAAAGCATGTGTTTCAAATACAATAGTATATAATATTATGACTTTGCAAGCTATATATTAAACTTCAATGTTCGGATTTGTATGCAGAATTTATAAAACTTGTCAGTAAATCAATGAATTATTTAAACCAGTGTATTCTACACTGTCAAAGAGAATTTTTTATATCACGTCATATTCCATATTTTGAGACTGAGTGAGTTTGTTCAGAATTTCATCCGGAGAGGGTCTCTTTTCGCGTTCCATGTTCCAACACTTCAGCATTACATTGTACCTGAAATTGACAAACGCAGCTTTACGATGGCGCTTCATTTTAAAATTTCATTTTTTCATATATGGTATCAAGCCTTACACAATGTCGTTACAGAGACGAGGTTGCTCCAAACGCAAGCCATCACTTAATTTGTATACAAAATCATCATCCCATTTTAAAACATCTGAATACGGTAGCTTTCCCAAGGTAAAAATTTCCCAGAACGTAACAGCCATAGACCATGTATCCGACTTTGGAGTAAATTCCATTCGACTAAGGGACTCAAATGCCATCCACCTCCATGGCAAAGGTTCTTTTCCTTTCTTAACATATATTTCATATTGCCTTAATTTTCTTGATAAAACAAAATCGCTAACTTTGCAAACCCCATTTTCATTCAATAATACATTTCTAGCAGACAAATCACCGTGTATTACATCCTTTCCATGTAAATACTGGATTCCTCTGGCAATTCCTACGCAATATTTAATCAGCTCGTAGTTACTAGGAATCTGGTAATTCTGAGCATCCTTATTTCTCAGAAACGTTAATAACGAGCCATTCACACAATATTCAGTAACAAGAAATAAATCGTTTTGATAACAACATCCCAAAATTGCTAGTATATTTTCGTGTTGACCAACATATATCATAACCTTAATTTCCTCAACTAAGCATTTAAATGCAAAACCATTACGTTCATCCGGTCTCTCAATTAAGTTTTCACTTGAAGCAATTTTAACTGCCACATCCTTCATATACTCATTCATAAAGCACTTATATACCAAACCAAAATTTCCTGTGCCAATTAACGTACTATTTTCGCGAACAAATGCAGTATCCCGTAGAATCACCACGTTTGTTTGTTCAGCTATTTTTAACGTGTTCTCTGATATTGTGGTTTCCTTTTTTCTCCTTAGCCATATAAAGACCACAACAAAAACTATAAATGATAAAGCTACAATTCCTGCAACAATCCATATCCAGCTCATGGAAGATTGTATTTCTTGATGTTTTGATGCGCGAAGGTTACGTAGAGTTTTCAACGCAACTAAAAGTAAGAGATAAAAAAGTACATGCGCTTAGTTCAATGACGAACTTAAGCAGCTACCATTCTGATGTACATCTGAATTGATTCATCTATTTCTCGGATATATTTTGTATGTACCTTCTCGCACCCAGAGAAGATGTGGTATGTTGTATATTATGTTGGGAAATGATTTGGGCTCATGAGTGCCATGAAATACCTTCACCCTTACTTCCTGGTTTGGACAATCGGATAACGCGTCCCCTAAAAATCAGTATTCCAGGTAGGTCGCCGTTGGTCAGTATAATCAGTTGGAAACGTGAATGATGTTCAGAAATATGCAGCAGGTAAAAATGAGAATCAAGAAACCAACGCCCGTGCAATAACTGTACTAAGACAAGTGAACTGATACGCAGCAGAAAAAGTTGTTCTTTATTTCACAACTCCCAAAACGATACTAAGTACATTCCATGTTCATTCTCACAGAATATTCTATCCCATAGTTAATCCTCTGCATTTACTTTATTAAAGCATTTTACTTACCATTGGGCTTTCGTTTAACATTAGATTCACCCATCTACCTTATCTCCGTTCTCCTCGATTTTCTGTTGCTATCATAATATGCTAATTTACCTAAACGTTCAAAACGAAACATTTCTACCTTGCCACACAAGGTTTGTCATCTACTCTACTATTCTAACAATATCAACTAGAAGAATATTCAAATTAATCTCCGCTGCCCATCATTCCAACTCCGTTCCTTTCAGTTTGGTTTAGCTACCTACTTGCTCCTTCCTCACAAAGTTATGCCGTATGCTACATCACCACCTTCAAAACTTCCCCGTGACCATTCCCTCCTACGGTCGTCTGGAGTTGGAGTTGCTGATATCTTGAACGTTTCATCTCCGCTCTCTTAGGTCACCGTTTCTATTGTGTCGCTTTTGGTGATGTCCTTTTGCATGTTACGTGTTTTAGTATTTGTCGCTTTGTTTTGGCAGCTTGATGATGGTCTCCTCCTATTCTATTTTGTTTGACTTTGTTGTTATGAAGCCGAACATTCGGTTTCATATCGAAGCCTTTGTTTTGTGTTACTTGCGGTTGCTATACCCAATCTAATTTTGTGTACTCTGGGTATTACTCATTTTGTTGTGTCATAGTCTTTTGTTATTTTCGCAGTTGCTTTGCAACTGAATTTTGATTTCTTTGTGGTGTTACGAAATGGGCGACCAATCAATCGATTGCCCTTGTTATATGAAGATCTGCTGACATGTCGTGTGTCAGTCAGTGCCATATTAAGTCTATGAAATCCGACATGATTTCAAAACATTGATTTGACAGTAATGTAACTTACTTTTGTTTGTTGGCAGACTTGTATCTGCAAAATTTGATTTGAGTTTGTGTTGATGTTGACCGGTTCGATAATATGTATCCACGTTTTATTGCCGATTTGATGAGCTAGCTCGGATGGTTTCATTTGCTGCTTATTGCATGGTTTGCTCTGACCCGTCTTTTGCATTGCGCATATGGAACTCCGTTTTATTAAAAGATAAACGGCTTCGATCGCCGTGACGACTGGCCAGACGTCTTTTTAGACTGAATCTTCAGTCCTTCAGTAAATTTGAGAGTACCGAGCAAATTCGGTCGGTTTCGTCTTGAAAAACCTCCTCAAGCAGTATAACTGTCGGGATTGGTTCTTCGTAATCGGATTCCGGTTTTGATAGGTCATATTTTGTTGTTTTGATACAGGATGTGGTTTTCTAGATTGCTTTGCGCATCTCCAGAATGTGTACTCAAATGAGATTGAGAGTTTTCCAAAAGTTTGATTGACAAGCTGGATCCTTTGCTTGTTTGGTGATCAATTGGGGGTTTTTTACGGGTTACAACTGATTTGGTTTCTTTTTCTTGTCACTGTATTGATTGGTGGTCATCTTCTTCTAGGGTTGAGGTTAGTGCTCTGGAATGGGTTTCGAATTCCATTCTAGATTGCATGGTTGAGATATCTCCTTTCTTTATGTTGAGTGACAATGGTTTTCCGGTATGGGAATGTTAGGTTGTTTGCGTCCGTAAGTAATAGTGATGTTTGTTTTCCTGTATTAGTTTTCGCCATCCATTGTGAACAAGTTTTGTTTATGTGAAGTTTATTTGATTTATTTAAAATGCATGGAAATAATTCCGCGCCCCGCAATTGACATAGTTTTGAGTAAGACTGGCGTTGTACCAATCTTATAGATTTTAGATTTATTGGTAAAAATCCTCCGACGATTGGGAAGTGTCGGGATCGCCGTAAATCCTATCGACTATGTTCCCATCTTCATCAATGAAAGCCATGGATATTCCCATTTCGCTTGGGCAGATATCCTGTTTGTGTCCGTAGCCCTGACATTTGACACAATTTGTAATTTTGCTTGATGGGTTATTTCTCCCTTCCTTGCCTTGCGTTTTGGAGGTAGAACCCTGTTGCTGTTCTTGGCTCTGGTGAGCATTATAGATTTTTCCTCTTGCGTCTCTTCTTGCTTCTCGAAAATGACGACGGCTGCCGCGCCAAACAGTATCCTTCACTCCTTTGAATGTTTTCCCCTGTGTGGAGTTGCCTTCCTTACTTTCCATTTGTTCTTCCTTTTTGCTACCAGGCTGGCTGCTGTTATCGTTTTGTTCCATGTTATCATTGCATTGCTGCCGTCCCGGATGGCTATGAACCGCTTCTTTTCTATCCCCAGTGCGCATCGGAGGTATAGTGTACGTGAGGTTCCTAGCAACCCGGTCTTCGCCTTCCAGTGAGGATGTGACAGTTTTGCAATATTTGACCAAGTCCTCGACTGTGCTAATAGTCTGGACTCCTAAAGCTGTTTTTATCTTTGGCCATAAAGCAGCTCTGATACGCAATAAGTGTTCATCCATTGTGTCAGTAGGATAACATTGTTTTGACAAATCCAAAAATTCATAAATGAAATCTTCTGTGGGTTCATGGAGTCGTTGGATCCGTGTCTGGACTTCTGTCCTCAATCGATTTATTTCTTCGAAGCCACCGTATCTGTCTTCGAACTTTTTCTTATATTCATTCCAGTCTTTGCTGGTTGTTGCTACATGGTTGTGCCATGCATGCATATTATCTGGGAGAAGAGTCTTCACTGCGGAAAGCAAATTTGCATCTGCAATGCCTTGGTTGTTCAGGTATGTTTTGGCTTCGGCCAAGAATGCGGTTGTGGTTTTCCCCTCAACATACATTGGCTTTTCTAGTTCGGTTGTGGTTGTCTTAAGTGTCGTCGATGCCAGAACTGTTTGCAGGGCTTTTGTTGGTGATGCTTTTGTCAATTGCGCGGTAAGTGCATTGTTGGTATTTGTGAGTGCCTTTATTGTTTGGTAGTGAGCTATTCGGTCCTGTTCTAGTTGATGTAGTAGCGGGCCAACAGCTTCTTTGACTTTTTGAGCCACCAAGTTATTAACCTCATTTGCGTCCATCCTTACTTATGTAGTTCGATGGTTTACAGTTGAGCTTGCTGAATGGAAAAATTCGTCGTTGTTGCTAGTAGGATTAGCGTTTTCGAGGTCGCTTTGTCCTAAATTCAAATTAGCTGAACTCCAAAGTACCATGTACCTCTGGGTTTTCGTGTTTCACTACCCGACTTGCTTGGTTGGTAGCTGATTAGATGGTTCTTCTTCCTTTCCTTGTTTCAATTTTTCCTTTTCTTGGGTGGTGTTGGTTGTTCAAGTCTAATTTTGCTTCCACGTAAAGCTATCTGTTTTCCATTTTTTATCTCATTTGAATGGATTTGAAGAATGATCCGACGAGGTAGTATTCATAGACATTCACAAAGTTTGGGTTTGGATTTGAATAAAATGTTAACTTTCTGTCGTTAACTTTTGGTTTTATTGATGGTGATATCCTGTGTGCCTGCAGGCTTTTATTCCATACGAGATAATGTTGATAAATGAATGTGACTACTAGTCAACCAGTAGTTTGCATTCAACTCCAAGTTCCACGACAAAATGAATTGGCTCGGTTTTCATTTGCATATTGAATCTCATTAATTTCTGGTATTCGTAGTTCGTAGTAGAGATGCTGGGCAACTAGCTATCTCGTTTTGGTGAGCTGAACAACAGCTTACCATGGAAAAGGTGAATGATTTGCTTATCTCAGTTGGGCTAGCTGAACCACAGCTTGCCGTTGAAAAGCTGAACAATTAGCTTTTCTACTTGGGCTAGCTATTCAATAGCTTACCCTGATGGTAAATTAAAGAATGAAAAATTACTGGCTTAACGCAGTCGAACGCGTTTCCAGCTTTTCAAAGATGGAAAATTCCAAGAGGATAGAGAATAGCTAAGTTCTCTTTAAATTCTGATGGTTTTTCTTTAAAAACATGAAATTTCAAACTTTTCTAGCTGTCTGTTGCTCGGAAATTTAAGAAATTCTCAAGTCATACGAAAATTGAGGAATGGTGATAATATGTTCTTTCCTGTTACTACTCTAGCCTTTCATTTTGTATCATTATCATTATCGCATTGTGCTATATTATGTATGTTTCAAATTACCCCAAAAGTTGAGCTGTGTTGACTTCTCTGGGTAATAGCCTGTCAACTGGCTATTTCGTAGCTTTGCACTGTATGTTTCACTGATGTGGACAATCTTCCGACGGATTTTCCTTTTCAGTGCTTTGCACCACCAATTAAAAATTACCCGGCCAACTGGGTGATCTATTTTGGTGAGTCTTGTCTGCGTGCTGATCTAGTTAGTTCATTTACACATTGAAAGTTTCTTTCTTCCGTCTTTCTACTTCACTGCACAAAGTTCTTTTTAAATCCGGTCGACTGGATTCAAAATTTTCATTATCATTTTTCGTCACTGGTCACTGAATGGTAGGTTTCGCCATCTCGCACCCAGGGAAGATGTGGTATGTTGTATATTATGTTGGGAAATGATTTGGGCTCATGAGTGCCATGAAATACCTTCACCCTTACTTCCTGGTTTGGACAATCGGATAACGCGTCCCCTAAAAATCAGTATTCCAGGTAGGTCGCCGTTGGTCAGTATAATCAGTTGGAAACGTGAATGATGTTCAGAAATATGCAGCAGGTAAAAATGAGAATCAAGAAACCAACGCCCGTGCAATAACTGTACTAAGACAAGTGAACTGATACGCAGCAGAAAAAGTTGTTCTTTATTTCACAACTCCCAAAACGATACTAAGTACATTCCATGTTCATTCTCACAGAATATTCTATCCCATAGTTAATCCTCTGCATTTACTTTATTAAAGCATTTTACTTGTAACAATTGCTGTTGTTATAGGTAAAAATAAAGGGATAAAAACTCAATATTAAGTATGGCAGAGAACTACGTTATGTATTTTATTCTTTAAAGGATAGTGTGTGTGTGTACGCGCGTAACAGGCTACTGATAAATGTAACTCTGTGTTGCACATCTATATATACTATAGTGGATAACTTTCATATTTTACCATCATCACGTACATAGCGTATTAGAAATACATACAACATTAATAGAAATAGAGAGTGTGAAATTATATCATTAATCATGTAAAGTGTCTACTTTCTGAAAATATCAATTTCTATACAAAATCATAACATTCTCCTTTCTTACAAAAATTGGGAGATAAAAATAATATTTTTAGTCGAGCAATTTAAATAGTATATAAACATAAAATTGTGCTCTGTCAAATCTTAGCACATATAATATACAGAAACTGCATAAGCTTTTTAACACTCAGTAATAAGTCACAAAAAAAAACTTATTTTTCCTCAACCAACACGCATAGTTATTTAAGTGTACCAGCAAGGACTGTTAGTTAAAAACAACAAGACGGCTGAATCTGTAGACTGATGACTGTGTAGAAGAGCGTCTGTGTGTGACGTCATTCAAGCAAGCAGCAAAGCTGGGGTTATAATCAACCAGCAAATCCAAAGCATCCTTCATACAAGTGATAGGGAAATCCGTACGTGGTTTTTGTTGTTATGGTTTAGTAAGCAGCGGCATTCTGTATCTGCTGATGGCAATGGTGCTCGGCTTATGTATCGGTATCGTCTAGTCATCGCGCTGGTAAGGTTAACTTGTCGGCTAACTTGAGGCTATTCATCGCCAAACTCAATGTACGTCTGCTCATCTTTGCAAAGTAGAAAAACTGCCAATAAATTATTAAATCAAACAAACAGCAAATTAATTGGGAAATCATATAAACACATTTCATAAAAATTCAAGGAAACAATATAAGGTTTTGTGAATATTCCTGGTAATTAGGTGTCGTGGAGTCGTGTAGCCTTGACGTTTTGATTCATGTTGCCGTGTAGAGCAGGGTAGCCGTGTAGACAATTCCATAATATAATTCCGTAATATTACCTTTGTTATATCTCTATATTTTAACTTCTTAAATAGACATGATTTGAAACGTAGTAAAATATCTCTTTCAAATTCCATATAAATTGATTCTATTTTTTCGATTCTAAATGTACAGATTAGTTTTCGACATACCATTACGTTTTTAGAGTGGTGGTGTGATTACTTAGCACATAATATATTTTGTAAAAGTATACTCAGTATCTGAGATTTATCATAGTACCTTTGTTTAAAAAAGAAAATAACTATTACGCATTGTCAATATTAAATGGGGTATTTGAACATTATAATAAGTATAATTTATATTTATCTTTTTCTTTACTTGATATTATCATATAGATTTTGTATTCAATTATTCTTATTTAATTCTTGTTTGTTTTGTATTAAAACGATAACCATGTAGTCATCAAATTGCATATACATTTTGTTTATAGGCTTAACTGTTTCTGCTAAGCTGTGGAATTCCGTTATTGCTTATAATAGCATATTTTATTTTTGATTGTTGCAATGTAACATAATGTGTCTCTCAGATACACTCAGGTATGGAGAGAAATAGTTCCGGACTTAAAGAAGTGCGGGGAGGTACAATTGCAGATAAAAATCATCGTGGTCATTCTGGTAACAAATAGCAGTGTCTATAAAAAAGCAACCAAAAAACGGGTAATGTGTATATGGTACAAAAACAATCACAGCGTATAATAAAGCATGGGGTAAAGCTGATAATAGCTATAAGTTCAACCGGAATATGTATAAGGCAAAATCAACAAAAGTAATTCAACTAGCAGCAATAATAATTCGCAAAAACCGGAAGCAAAATTAATTAGTCCATATATTCCCCTTTCTTTATAAAAATGTAAAAAAGTAAATATGGAAGTAGGTACTGGCAAGCAACCGCAAAAATGTTCTAAAGCAATGCAAGTAAGCTGTCGGGAGCGACCCGAGCAATGGTATACACAATTCAATAAAGTGTATAGGTCAACCATGGGACATTAGTTTTGTAACTGCAGTAAACATGTTGATATCAACTTGATATATAAGTCATAACAGCCGTGAGCATAGAGCATGTAATGGCCAATGTAATAGGGCATTCAACTTCAAGAGTATAAAACCATAAAAATATAATCAGTGGGCAAAAGGCATAATGTAAACTCTATTTGTATAGCGGCGAGACAAGACTCAAACATCTTTTTCTCGATGAGATGTCGTTTAAGATAATGGTGAACATACAAGGACTGGTATATAGTGTAGGAACTCTTGTTAATTTCATATTATGTCAATTTCACCTTCAATAATCTCTTGAATATACTTGTCATTGAGTTAAAGGAACAATTTATCAAAAACTATCATTTATCTTTCAAATTCATAAATATTACCTTTTAAATTCAGAAAGGCATAACGTGAGGTTCTGGTACATAATCATATGTACTCAACAAGGTTAAAAACAAAACAATATTCTTCTTATATGATTTTTTGCTTGATATCTAACATGTATGTAAAAGACTGGTAGTAAGCTGCTTATGAAACGTAACGTATATGCTACTGCTTTATGATAAAACGTTCAAGAGAGGTTCAATATATTTCATGGTCATGTAACACAAGGATTTTTTCATTATAATAACTTTTTGTTTATAAGAACTGGTACAAACTGGCTTCAGTTCAATCATAACAGGTAATTTGCTTGTCGGCAATCATGTGTAAACATTGAGTAGGTGCCTGGCCTTGAATATCGTAAAAAACTTGAATTGTATGTGAACGTACCTTTTTTTATAGTAGTGGTTTTAGCGTATCTCGATTAGAAATCAGAATTCGTGCGAGAATTAGAAAGTATAATTAACATTAGGCTCGACATGTGCGCTTGTTCAGAGCGCGTGGAGCTATAGACTTTTCATTTTTCAATTTCACTTTTTATGTTCAATATTTGTAATGCTCAATTCATTAGTATGTGTGATTGCTCAAATGTATTTTATAAATAGCCCATTTTTCATAACATATTAATGTTTCATTGTGTATACACTTTTAAGTGTCTTCCCGGGGAATTAATAAGTCGACTTTTAATATTGCCCATTTCAATATTGCCTATGTATTTGTGGTTCTGTCAGAGAAACTTTCTATCTTTGATTGATAATGTGTATAGCCGCTTTAATTTTTTTTTTCACAGATAATTATTTTTCTCAAGTCCTTTGTTCAATTTTCATAGTGTTTCATTTAATAGAGCTCAATGGCTTCATATTGAAAACTTTCTTTAAATTTCATCTTGTTTCTATTTCTTTATTTTGTGATTATGAGCTTCATAACATTTTTATATATAGCATGCATGGCTATAACTTTCCAAAAATGCACTTTTTTATAACTCAATAGACTGGCTTCGTAATAAGTTTTAGTCCTTGAGAGGACGCATATAAAAATGCATAATATTTCATATACTTCAATTAAAAATTCTTTCAATATCAAGACGTATAGCGTCATAGCTTCAATATTTGGTATATATCTCAGTGATCATTAATTTCTTATCTCTTATAATCGTATTCAGTATAATCTTTTTAGCAACATTTATCATCGCATGAGTTGATGCATATATCTAATACAACCTTTTGTATAGCTCAAAACTTATATAGACTTTCTAATCAAGTAGTATAGTCATGATACACCGTGTCTGTATCATTAAGAATAATTTTTATAGTGCGTTAGTACAAGGGCATGTATATCTTGTGAACAATTTCATAAGTTCTGCCTCACATCGTACAAGTTCATTTTCATTTGAATTCAAATAAGACAACTTTGTCTAGCAATATTCAAAGGTCACAGTGCATTAAAAGTTCATCGGGCATATAAGAAAGTTACTCGCTATCGCTTGACGACTGGCGAGGATCAGTAACCTGTTCGCTATTAACTTGGCAATTATGCTTATGAAATGAATGATAGCCAAATATCCATTCTCTACAATGTGGACATACAAAAATATGATGATTCCTGTAAATATGTTTATTCATAAGATAAGTATTTCCTTCGTACTCATTACAAAATGGACAGTTGCTTGAAACTAAATCATATGTGGTACGGGGGGTGAATAACTTTTTTTTTCTGTGAAATCGTAGTGAAGGCAAGGTATATCTCTATCGGGAGTTAGAAGTGGCCTAATCTGATTTGATGCATGCTTTTCTAGCAATTCGGAAATTACTTGACGTGGTATATCTGAAGTAAGTGGATCCTGTGTAGTCATGGCAGAAGGTTTATTATGCAATGCCGGAGAATTATTGAATGGCCTACTTGATGCCGGAGAAGCAGATGAATGCGTTCTATCTCTTAACATAGCCTGTCTGCTTGTGCAAGGCAATTCTTCATCTATTCTTCGTAATTTGATTTCAGCATTTAATAAAGTGTACTTAATAGGAGGTTCAGGTTCTTCTGAATAGGATAAAGTAGGTTCTGGTTCTTTAGGAACATAAGGAATGAACAAATCTTCATTATCAGAGTCTATTATTTCCTCAAAATCAGGGTAAGGTAATTGAGTGGAGAATTGGTTATAGAGGTTGACTAACTGGGATGCATATGAATAAATGTTTCGAGTTGTAAAACATTGTGAATTGGTTGGACACTTACATTCATATAAAACTCTATCTGGCAAGTAACCAAAATCTAGGTTATAACTCATTGTGTAAGTGAGATTAAGGCTTTCATATACACAGTACGCACGCCTAATGATGATATCTTGTGGCTCAGTAATGCCAACAAAAACATTATGAAAAGATGATATGAGGTCAGGGTGAGCAAAAGTGAACTGCCTAGATCCATAGTTGAATGGACATGCAAACCTGATACGATACAATTTATAGAAAAATGTATTTAACCCATCATTCCCATATAAAGGAGGAGAGATGGTCCATAATCTATATCCTAATAAGGAATAATTTATATTTGCTGCACCAAAGGCGTCAATAGTGAGATGATTACACGTATGTTCCTGGCCTAATTGAATATTATTTGTAAGTGTGTACTGATCTTGATATCTATTTGGCAAATGTGTATAATATGAGAGTAAATGCTCTAGATTGAAGGGATCAAACCGGTGGTAATTTGAAAAGTAATTTATATTCTCGCGTGAACGTACAGGTGGATCTAAATAATTTGAAAAGTATCCAGTTTTGTTTTCAGCATCATCAAGAAAAGTGTCAATTAAATCTGTATCTAAATATGAAAATTCCTGTATACTAGGGCGCATGGAGTTGCGTAAACTATTAAAATGATTTGCACCAGTAGTTTCACTATCTGCATAACTAACTTGCGGGGCGAATAGATTTCTATTTCTTAAAGTACGTGCGAACGTACATGTACCAATGTCTTCATATGCATGGTTAACAGAAAAGTAATCCCAGTAGGGAAATGTCTGTGTGAAAGAGTTTGAAGGCCTAAGAATGACTGCGGGAGCCAAAGGATATTGCATAAAATATGCATGCACTTGGTCCAAAAGAGTGTCATGTGTACTCAATCTATAATTGATGTTTATAACTGGAATGTGTTGCACTTGCCTACTCATTATTATTATGAAATCAACACAAAATGTCTATATTCTTGTATCTAGTAAATCGGTTAATATGCACGGATTTAAAACGCACTTTGTATATAAGATGAATGCACTTTTTTCTGTGAACCTTATATAATGACAAAATAGCCCGGAAAATATAATATGTTTTTTTAAGAAATGTATGATACTTACAAAGTCTGGAGCCAAACGGAGAGTTACTTTCCCACAACACAACACACGAAGAAGGTAGACTAGGTATTGAACAGCAAGTTACTTTGTAAGAAAATTGGAAGCTGGAAAAAAATGATCAGCATAGAAAAACTGGTTTTATTTCTTTTTGCGCTTGGGTGTATTATAAATGCGAACACACGCTTGAAAACTCAAGGCTGTAAAGTGGCTGAACCGTCGTGACTGGACAGTGAAGTTGGCCATGATAACAGCAAAAAATGAGATAAAAAATGGAACAAAATTGTATGTAAAAAATCCCTAAAATAAGTCCCTTCGGTGAATAGACACCGGATCGAATGCAAAATTTACTAAAAAAACCGATGAGACGGTGTTAAGTAAGTCACCATTTGTAACAATTGCTGTTGTTATAGGTAAAAATAAAGGGATAAAAACTCAATATTAAGTATGGCAGAGAACTACGTTATGTATTTTATTCTTTAAAGGATAGTGTGTGTGTGTACGCGCGTAACAGGCTACTGATAAATGTAACTCTGTGTTGCACATCTATATATACTATAGTGGATAACTTTCATATTTTACCATCATCACGTACATAGCGTATTAGAAATACATACAACATTAATAGAAATAGAGAGTGTGAAATTATATCATTAATCATGTAAAGTGTCTACTTTCTGAAAATATCAATTTCTATACAAAATCATAACATACTTACCATTGGGCTTTCGTTTAACATTAGATTCACCCATCTACCTTATCTCCGTTCTCCTCGATTTTCTGTTGCTATCATAATATGCTAATTTACCTAAACGTTCAAAACGAAACATTTCTACCTTGCCACACAAGGTTTGTCATCTACTCTACTATTCTAACAATATCAACTAGAAGAATATTCAAATTAATCTCCGCTGCCCATCATTCCAACTCCGTTCCTTTCAGTTTGGTTTAGCTACCTACTTGCTCCTTCCTCACAAAGTTATGCCGTATGCTACAACCTACATAACTTACTTTGTTCAAAACATTGGTTTCAGTTGTACACTAGAATTCACAACCGCTGCCTTTATATGTAACGATTTTTTAAACTTATTCAAAATATTTGTGCATATAACACAACTAAAACTTACCGGATCGTTTTTCTTCAACTGCTATAACCTGACTGCTATTAGCATTATCCGCGTGTTTCCACCAACCCATGTGATTCTTCTCTATTTTAAAACCTTTTTCGTTGGGATGTGGGACATCAAAGGATGCATAAAATTCAATCTTTTGTTGGAAATGCAAGCAAAATCTTTTACATGCACATGTTTACTGATATTATACATTAATTAAACAAACGTAAGTACTTACCGAGGTGTTAGTTTTTAGCGCCCAATCACTCATTTCATGCCAAAACACAACTAAAGAAACGTAATCATTCTTCTTTGAACCCATAGTGTCTGGATATCCTACCTCAAATCCAATTTCTAAATTGGGAAAATAGTTGAGTACCCGACGCTTACAGTGTTCGAATTGAGAAATAACTTGATTAAGCAAGCGTTCCACGCCTAGCAAGTAAAACATTGTTACAGGGAAAACATACGTAACGCAATTTGTAGTGCTCAAAGCGTGTAGGTGGTCGTCGTTTAACAACTTTTGAAAATAGCCTACGCACAGCATGAAAAGGGTAGGAAACACATAACTTGATATTCTGATTGCTAGTTGAGTTTTCATTTAACATTTTACTAAACTCAGGTAGAACCTGATTTATTTGTTGTATATATTCTGAATCCTCATATCTTTTGTGAGGTTTCGTAAATATTATTCTATTTACTGTGTTTGGAAAAATTTTATTTGCTTCTGATACTAAACCAAGAATCCAAACAAAATATTGGCTGTCTGGGTCTATTCTTATTCCAAGAGTTAAAGAGTCTGATGAATGTTTCTTGTTGTATTTTGCTAACTGCTCTGGAAACATTCCCACATATGTAGTTTTGAATTCCGCATTGGTTACGAAACGGCTCCGAGCTAACATATTATACATGTTTATCGAGCAAAATTGAGATGCAATTAGCTTAAATAAAGGAAAATAATTTTTTACTCCCCAGTTACTTGAATCTTTCCCAACAATGGATTGTATATAAGGCACAAAGGTTAAACTGATCAATTTATGTGTAAAGTTACGCTTAATTTCAATCTGTCGGATAAAGAACTCTGTGGATTTTAAAGTTTCTCTGTGTGCCAAGACCTCTTTATCAACAAAAGTGTATTGGGATGTGTTTTCATATGAACCATTCTCAACAAGTCTCCACCAACCTGTAGTGGAGAAGCTTGGGAAAATAAATGCTGGGATATCAAATGCCTGGTGGAGACATATCACCGTATTTCCTGATTTTGCCCAGAGGCTCATTTCTTGCCAAAATTGGACAAATTTAGAATAATTTACTGTTCCCTCGTTAGTTGTGTCTGTCATGGATGCAATCAATCCAATAGAGAGAGGTCCTTTGTAGTGCTGTCTTACCAAATTAGTGGTGGACGCAAGCAATGCCATTTCTCTTGCTACAATTGTAGACATGGGCGTCAGAGAGTCCACAGAATCAAATTCATCCGTATAATACAGAGGCAATAAGTTAATTAGATGAAACTTTTCCTGAATTTGCTTCAAATGAAACTGTGCATTATGATACAAATAATTCTGAAATTCACTGTAGCCCCAGGCTATTCCAATTTTATATGCTGGCGAAGGAAAACATTTTCGCAGATGTTCCATATCTTCCTGAAAACTCACATTGAAGTAGTCTATGTTTTGAGAAAATATTATAGTGGTTACTGTGCCTTGATGAATTGTATTGGCTTGTGTAACCAGAACTTGTAGGGAGGAAGTAAATGACTCCAGAGTTTGATTAGAAACAAGTTCAAACATAATAAATACTTCAACTCTGCTTTCGTTATCAACCTGACTGTTCCATGTTGCAATGGCTGAGTGCAGCAGTGTACGGCTTTCTATGAACGTCATAAATCTAGAATTCATAGGTCGTCATATGAAGTTGTGTTTGAAAGATTAATTATAAAGAGAAGTAGGTTTACTATGAGTTAAAAACTTAGAGTTGATTGAAATCAATGCAGTTTTAAACTCGGAAGAAAACTTGGACACCAAAGGTACAAGATCAGTCACTCCGTATCTATTGTAGACGCCACAATCTTCCATTGACACATCCGGATCCATTAGAACCACCAGGTTATCCTGGCGACAAAATTTGCAGTCAGAAGGCTGCGAAACATTTAATTTCAAATTTTACTAAGTAAAGCATGCTGATATTTTGCAACCGGCAACATCATCTCCATTTTCTATCCCCGCATTTTATTCAAAGTATTTTAAACCCAAATTATTTCTTAAGTCTCCCTATACTTCAAATTATAAGTTATGTAGGAAATAATGGGGATCTAGGAATTTTTCTTATTTAACTGAATTATATATGATCAGGCTTAGATTAACGCTACGTTTCATATTGTATGCGCTAATCAGTTGCCTAGTACAATTAGCCAGAACGCCGTAGCACGCCTCGCGTCCCCCCACGTAACAACGTTGATTTACACAGTATTGCGTTTGAAATTTTGATTTTACGGAAACACTATTCATAATTTTGAAAAAGTACGCTCTCCGGGATATGAAGCAGAGTTCGGAGATTCCGTCAGTGCCATTCTTTCCAATTTAAGTTTTGTGGAATACTTGGCATGTTTTGTTTAACCCCATGCGACATATTCTGCCATTTAAAAAGTATTGTGTGGATTGACTTTATAAACGAGAACATGCCAGCTTATCCATAACAGATATTTCAACGATTGATCTTGAAATAGGTACAAAAAGGATCGGAGAATACGAGACAGCGCGTACTTTTTCAAAAAAGTTTCTATTTTTCGAAAAAATAATTATTTTTCAATAATCAGTTTGGTCTGGTTGGACAGCCCGACTTTTTATGTGTAAATATTTTGGTTGCTAACGTGTGGGGATCACAAAATAAGTTGCTGTTTGCGAGTTGCTCTAATATAAATGATCGTTACTTTTTGGCTGAATTATAGAACCTTAAAACAGTTTAGTCTTACAGCAAGAAACATAGCGTTATTACAAATTTTACCTGCAAATTGTTTGTAGTCGACACACTTCCAGTGATTAACAATACCGTAAAAACATTTACTAACCACATTGCTATTTGAGACATTGTTTAGTCTTATATAATAATGTTTCTCAGAATAATATACTGAATGAAAACCTTCTTACCATCAACGCTTAAAGTTGTATGCAACACCAAAAGCTGGTAAGAATATGTTTTTATTTAAAACTTTCATTTACCGCAACTACTTAGTACTGATTAGTAAAACCGCAACTATTTCCTATCGTATATTACAACAGTGATTCAAACAAGAGGCTGTGGTCAAACAATTTAAAATGCAGGAAATATTTGGTTGTATAATTTCTATAAAATCGTTAATAAGTATTAGTCATGAGTTTTGTTAGCAAGCTCCATCTTTTTTTGTGGGCAAATATCCGGTCATAAATATTTTAAGTATTTATTAAGTTGCCATACACGCCTGTGCCTTAATAGAATGCAATTCTTCACCCACTATTATTTTGTGGTTTTGTAAATGCTAAGAGTCCCACGTATTATAACAGTTTATAAGTAGATAAATTGCAAAATCAAACTATATCACATATCACATACCGTAAGGTTGCAAAGGTGAATGTACCTAATCCTAAGTGAAACTTTCAGCATTACTGTAGCCATGGATACCACAAAAATGTTCAGTATTTTACTCGCAACTTCTTTTGTAGTATCCCAGTGTCCAGGTTCCATGAACACGGTATTAGATTACAATTTAATTTTAAATTTTACGAAATATCAAATTAAAAATAAACTACTTTGCAGAATTGTACGTTTTGTCGGCTTAACCATGTTGGGGTCTTTTTTGACCCATATACATCGATCAGTGAGATAATTACTGACACTCCGTCCAGGATAAGGAATCGGCTGTACTTTGTATCAAAAGTGTCAACAGAGTTCAAACACCTGGTGATAAATCTTCTCTAAGGACTATGTATGCACTTTAAAAGAATAGTATTCTTGACTGAAAAAGTTTTGCGAAAACTTTTCCAACATTTTTTTATTTTGTAGCTCAAGATAAAGTATTACTACTTGCTGCCATTGCACTTTGGAATAAGCAAATGTTCGAATCTAACTCATCAGCTTTATTGGAAGTGTCTATATTCATATTTTATTCGCCAGGTGTCGACGGACTATTTGCTCTTCAAAAAGTAGTAAACGAAACAAACCTAATATATTCACACACAATAACCGCATTACATTTTTACCACGATTTAGAAAACATCAATACAACCTCATTTCGTGTCGAATTCCTAACTGCTCGTAGATTATTTCCTAGGCCCAAATATAAGCTTGGCCTTTACGCAGGGGCAGCAAAGATAGAGCGCCACATAAGAACAAGACAAGAAGCATTTGTTACGGAGATACGACATAGTTTTTATCTAATTGATTTTCTTATGTTAGATTTACTAAGTGCATTTAAAAATCACATTTCTCCGTCAGTGAGTTCTATTGTAAAGACCAATACAGAACTGGTAAACGTTTCAATGGAGTTTCTGAACTGGTATCTCGATCAACAGATTTTGTTTGGTGCGACAGTTCTATGGCCTGACACATTTCAAGGTGGAACGATTGACTTTCAAAGATTTATTCAGTTTTGGCACGAAATGGCTGCTTGGGGAAGTTCTAAAAATGTTTTAGTGATATTAGGTGATGCATTTGACAACTTGAGTAGATTTACGCCTTGGAAAAGAACTTGCGGCTGGTGGAGAATTATTGAAAACAGTTCTTACACAAATACATCTCAATGTACTTTTCAAGACAAACCCACCTCACAAAAAATAGAAGAAGTAAAATCAAAAGCCGACATCGCTTTAAAATTCAAGCAGCCAATTAATTTTGACAAAAAACTAATTGCAGTGAAATTTGATCCGTTTGAGTCATTGTACTATATTTACTATGTACAACAAGTCAATACGAAAATCTTACATGTTTTAATTAATAACGTTGCTACGAAATTCAGCAAACTATTTATCGATATTTCGACTCGGATTGAAAACACTAAACCTATGACTTACTCAGCAAAACAAATGATTACTGCAGAAATGGCTAATTACAACGCAGACAATTCTCTAAATCCCGTGCAAGTAATTCTTTTGGTAAATGTGAATGACACGAACGTATTGCAAATTGTTAGGAATGCCATTTTTGCTAAAACTGTTACCATGATTCTGCTGCCTACAACTGACCACAGAAAAATTAACAAGTTTTACGATGACATGAATACAAGCATAAGTCAGCCTTCTGTACCTATGGGACTCTATCTCCCAATAAAAAACTGTTGGAATCATTCCGATCTGGAATATTTACTACCATGTTTACGGGGTAGAGTGAATTATATTTATTTTAGATACTTAATTGGGGATCCAGATGACAGTGGCTATTGGACTGGCATTGATCGTGTTCTCGATCTAGTTTTTGCAAGAATGGAAAACTGCAAACAAATAATAGCAACAATTAGTACTACAACAAGTGTGGGTTTTGAAGTAGAATATCCAGATTCCACAGGCGTCATAACCGATGACTATGAATCTTTAGTACTATTTTGGACTGAAGTTGAGTCATGGGCAAGAAAAACCAATACACAAGTAAGGTCGTATCTTTTGTTTAAAATCAAGCATATAAAATAGACCAGTTACTTTAAACATTTTAGATTATCTTTGACGGGGCATATGATACACCACATCGGGGCTTAGGTACGTTTAAAGGATTGGCTCATATGGGCTGGTGGAAAGTGTTAAGAACTCAAAGTGATAAGACAAAAGTTGCTTTCCTAGAAAAACGAGAAGGTAAGTAGTAAGGTGTTATTTACTATAAGCATTTTTGTGTTATTTGATTCATAAACGTAAAACATCCGACTAAGCACAATTATTTATCATGTTAGTGGCTTTACAGAAACTTAAAGAGGCAGAATCTTTTATGAAGAGTACTGAATATTCCCAAAATTTAAACATCGCTTTGATGATAGTGTTGGCTGGTGTACTAGCAGTAGCTTCTTTACTAATAATATGTTTCATCAATCACAAATTCAATATCAGAATTCAAAGCAGAAATCTTGTAATGGACAATCCTAGCGTGCAAGTTTTAGATAAGACGGTCTTTTTAAAGGAAAGTAGCACATTAATTGGATCTGGTAATTTTGGTGAAGTCTATAAATGTCGTATGGCGCAATTTTTGGAAGAAGTAGCAGTAAAAGTTTCTGTAGAAAACTCGGATACAGGAGCAGAAAGCATTTTAGCCGAAGCTAAAGTAATGAGCTATGTTGGAAATCACTGCAATATTGTACAACTACTGGGAATATGCCAGCTAGAATCTTTATTTATTGTTATGGAATACTGCTGTTACGGATCTCTTCTTTCATATTTACATAAAATGGCTAATGGAAAAATCAAAAAAGGTCCTTCAAGATATCAGTTGTTGCAATACTGTTTACAAATTGCAAAAGGATTACAGTTTTTGGAAATGAAAAAAGTAATACACGGTGATTTGTCTGCAAGAAATGTGCTTCTGAATGAACACCAAGTTTGTAAAATCAGTGACTTTGGTCTGTCTCGAAAACTTGAAAATTATGAAATTTATATGAGGAAATGCAGTGAACCTCTTCCATGGCGATGGATGGCCTACGAATCTTTGACAAAGCTTGAGTTTAGTACCAAGTCTGATATTTGGTCACTGGGCGTTACATTCTGGGAGGTGTTTACTCTGGGACAAGTGCCTTATCCAAACATGACTTGGAACGAAACTTTTTGTTGCAAGCTAGCAGATGGACTGAGGCTAACACAACCTAATT
The DNA here is from genome assembly GCA_029691765.1 of Entomobrya proxima. Lineage (NCBI taxonomy): Eukaryota > Metazoa > Arthropoda > Collembola > Entomobryomorpha > Entomobryidae > Entomobrya > Entomobrya proxima. The sequence goes on along the minus strand of CM056169.1, from coordinate 42,775,507 downwards.
GGAGTAATCTGGCTATGTATGTTGCTCATAAAATAATGTTAGATGCTATAACCATTAACAAAATTTAAACTGATGTTTCTATTAAATTAGGTATGACTTGATGTTATCGTGTTGGGATATCCGCAGTCAGGAGAGACCTAAAATTGATGAGGTTGTAAGTAAGGTGTTCAACTTGCTGGGAACGGAATATGTTGAAGTACTTTAAATAAGGGTTTTCTATCATTCAATTTAAATGTATGTTGGTGGAAATTTGATGTGCAGTAGTTTTTGTGGCAAAGTAAGACTAATAAAACGAATGAGCTTGTATTTGTTAAATCGTGTGTTTATTTAGTTTTGTTTGTGCGTTAGGTTTCATATTTTGTTAGGATAACTTAAATACACTTAAATACAGATGAACACAAATGTGCCAACTCCACAAATTCTTACTGATAAAGTATTATCCTTCAAAACGCATTGGGTACTTTTAAAAGCTTACAATCTGTTCTTTTTCAAATTATTACTTTTACTGCATGCTTTTATATTTTTGAATGAATGCCGTAATGTATAATGGTAACTGGCGTTGCATTTACTGCTATTATTGTACGGGGATCCTACAAAATGTATTGGAACTAAAACTGTAGTATAATAATCTGAAGTAATTTAAAAATGAAGCTGCATACTTTGTGGTGCAATCAATGAAAACGTTTAGAGTACATATGAGCATCGCAGGTTTTTTGCCAAATTTAATCTTGTAGATTGCTATTTCCGAGAACCATACAATGTTCCAAATCATATGTCCATACAACAAAATATGAAACACAAGAACAATATTTCCATACATGTTGGCTGCTTGAACGGTAGAATTACTTGTAGAACTTGTAGTAATATCAGGTTGATAATATTTGCTTGAACGTGCCCTTAGCTTAACTAGATAACACTTACAAATGTGTTCCACCAGTTTAATATTCCCGAATTTTCCACTACTCTAAATCGCTGAAAAATGAAATGTGGAAGCCAGCCGTAATACGAAACTCCTATATTACTAGAAAATATCTTGGTTTCTTCAATTGAAATTTTAGTCCTTCTGGCTTCCCGCAAAAAGACATCATATTTCCAGATCTGTGGCTCATACCACAATGGCTGTGTTGTTGCACTCTTTTAAAACTTGAATAGAATATTTTTCTTGTTGGTGTTGAACACTAGATTGTGCCGAAAACGGTTCGCTGAAATTCTTGAGTAGTAGCGTAGAGTATAATTATATGTTGTGCTGTTGCTTGATGTAATCTTATGGATTTGTACAGTAAGGTAAATTTACGAGGCAGGTGTATTCGAGTATCATTCCAGTACATGCTTGCCTGATCAAGAATTTGAGAAACTGTTGCAATGCGGCTTTTTCTAAGTTTATTTTTACAATATAAAAAGTGATTAGTTTCGTGTATGCATTTATAATCGTCAGTTACGTTGACTCGGTTGAATGAACCCGTAGGCGTTAACAAAACTGTGCCCGTCTCCGTATAAATTTGAAAATTTGTATGCACCAGTTCATCCAATGTTTTAATAGATTTGTAGAATTTTGGTGACACCACATTGTAAACTTCGTCGTTTTTGTATGCACTACTAAGCACCGTGGCACAAAGCATCATCAAAACTGAAAGCATTTTTTGTTTCTTGGTTTTAAGGTACTTTTTTGAAAACGGATTGGACTGTTCCAATATAATTTTTAAATAGCCTGTAAGTATTGGCATTACCTCCCAAAGACAGCAATGCCAATTTAATACTATATGACTGAACAATAAAAACGCTAATAGTCCTAATAGCCACATCCAAATATGTACATCAAAGTTTTAAAAAAATATTAAGTAATTATCCCCAACATGGTAACTGCTCTCACAACTTATGAAATTCATGTGACGTGGAACATAAGGAATTATGTACGGTGCGTGTTTAAAGTGGAAGGTTCATCTAAGTCTACAAGTGGAACATGAGAATTCAGTAATCTATCCTTGAAATATATCTTACGTGGTGAGAAGTTAAGCAATAAAATTGTCTTCCATATATTCCATATTACACTGTTTATTAATCTGCTGGTTTTAATAGCAGCAAGAGGTCTGCTAAAGTTTACATTGAATCCTGCTCCAAGTGTTTGGCATTTGGGATTCCTCGAAACTCATTAGCGTAAATAAACCATTTGGAAATATTTGCTGTCTTCTGAAGCAGATTACTTAAATAAATGTTTAAATGTTCTTGATTAAATTTGGTAAAATCTTTGATGACTGCAAAAGTGCTGCAATGAGAACACGTAGGCAAGTAAACTACTCTGTTCACAGCACTTTTGAAAATGTTTATTACCATCATGAACTGGTTTCGAATGTAGTTTCTATCACAAATACCAATAAGGTTTCTGTATCTGCTGTACCAACCAAACTTGACTCTATTACTTAAAATTAAGTAACGGTAAGTAGCAGAAGACATACATGCCGCATCGTCGTCAGGGTTCTTGCTAGTTTCCCACATGCTTGTCGTTACATGGTGCTCAGCTTTTGAACAATTGGTAATTCCGTAATTCACTTTAATATGACTTGGATGCAATGAAGCAACTGGAGGAAAAAGTTGCACATCTTGCTGATGATTCCAGGCTCGGATTTTCATTGAAAATTTATATAACAGAAGTTTCGTACAGTCATCATTATGTTGGGAAAAATATTTTGATGTACACAGAAATTTAGAATTCAGTGTAAAATTCCAGCTAACACTTCTAATCCGGCTTATCATGTCGTATGGCACATCCTTCACAATAATTGTTCTTTTTGCTGCAACTTCAAGTTGAAATTTTAACATTGATTGCCTTTGTAGCACAATTGGAAACTTAGGTGGCATTATATCTAAAGACTGATAAATTCTTGCTGAAGTAAAACATTTATTGCAATCCGGGATTATCTTAGATAGATCAATTAAAGACTCAAAAGGTGGATGGGCTAATTTTAGTCCCTTATGTTTCTGAGAAGTTTGGTTTACAAAATATATTGTACCTTCTTTTAAAAATGCACAAGTAAAACAAAAGTGAAATAATGTTAACGCAACTGTAATCATCATGTTTTATTTTAATCAGTATTTTAGGTTTATACTAAAACAAATATTGAACAATGGAAGTTAGTACTATTATATTACCGAGCGCAGCAGGCTGACAATGGACTTTAAATTTCTACGGCAGTACAACTTGTTAGCAACGTGTAGTACCTGTAATCACGCTTTAAAATTGTAGTGTTGGCAAGGTTCGAATACTCTATCTAAACGTCGGCAAAATCAGAAAGCATTATATCATTATATCTTACCCTAGTACTGGAAACAAGCTACCTAAACAGTTTTTAATTAATAGTGTACAGTACCAGGAGTTAAATGCTTTTGCAGATTGCAGACAAGATTTCGATTTTATCTCTCTTTAAAGAATATCATAGAAATATCTTTTGTTAACAAGTTACGCCTTAAACACGGAAGCAATAAAGTATTTTCATGTGCAGAATATGAGAGTACAACAGAATAAAATATTTCAAGACACGTGTGTAGGGTACCGAATGCCATAGATACTTGTATCTTGTCATAATTAAACACTAGGTTGTAATAGGGCTTTTCAAAAATTAGCACAATATATTTGCAGCTTGCAGGATACACAATATTATGGCATTTTGCTGTTTAAGAAGTTTGCATGTATCAATTAACAAGGAGGCATATAACGCCAACAAAGAGAAACTGGGAACGAAATGGTATAAACTATTTAATGGTCGACTCTTACAAAACATCCTGGTTGTGTATAACGTAACATAGTTATATTATATTCAAAATTTTTACTCATATCATTACATCAACAAGGTTTACCTGAAGTAGTAGTATATTCCACTCCACCATTTATCGTTTTACCACTCCTCAATCATATATTTTGGAATTATTGGTCATTGGAGCTATTTAGAGAGTTTTGCGATATCCAATGCGACGTTCAATCTCACTAAGACTCATTGTGCCATTGTACTTTTCTCGAAGTAGTGCCACTGCACTTTGGTCATCGACCTCCTTGGGATAAGTTGTTGTTTGCGTCTCTTGTGTTTCCTTCTTTGCACGCTTAGATTTGCGTCGCCGTCTTAATTTGAATAGTCCAAGTCCTATTGCAAAGGCCAAACTAATACTGACAGCAATTTTAATTTTCTTTTTATTCTTGGAGTTTTCTTTCTTAGTGGTAGTTTCTTGGGAAGGCGTACTTGTCACAGCAGATGTAGAAGAAATTGGCGTTGTCGTTGTAATTGAGGCTGTATTGGTAGCGTTTGAAGAACCTGTGCTAGTGGATATATTGGTTGTTGAGTAAATGGTGGACGTGCTAGCTGAACCCGTGTTTGTTGTGTCACCTGCAGAAGTTTTGGGCGAGTTTGTGAAATCAGTTACAAACTGACTAGTTCTCATTCCATCGCCTGTTAATGTTTCTGAAGAAACATTATTACTCGTATCATCTGCATCCGAATTGGGATCCACATCTGGAATATCAACACAATTACAATTGCAGTTGTCTTGTTTTGTGTCAGGACCGTCAGAGGCTTTCTTTTCTAGACTTACAACCGGAGGTTTCTTTGGTGGCGCCATTTCTGTAACTGATGGATTATTAGCTTTTCCCGGTGGGTTATTTGCTCCTCCCGGTGGGTTATTTGCTCCTCCCGGTGGGTTATTTGCTCCTCCCGGTGGGTTATTTGCTCCTCCCGGTGGGTTATTTGCTCCTCCCGGTGGGTTATTTGCTCCTCCCGGTGGGTTATTTGCTCCTCCCGGTGGGTTATTTGCTCCTCCCGGTGGGTTATTTGCTCCTCCCGGTGGGTTATTTGCTCCTCCCGGTGGGTTATTTGCTCCTCCCGGTGGGTTATTTGCTCCTCCCGGTGGGTTATTTGCTCCTCCCGGTGGGTTATTTGCTCCTCCCGGTGGGTTATTTGCTCCTCCCGGTGGGTTATTTGCTCCTCCCGGTGGGTTATTTGCTCCTCCCGGTGGGTTATTTGCTCCTCCCGGTGGGTTATTTGCTCCTCCCGGTGGGTTATTTGCTCCTCCCGGTGGGTTATTTGCTCCTCCCGGTGGGTTATTTGCTCCTCCCGGTGGGTTATTTGCTCCTCCCGGTGGGTTATTTGCTCCTCCCGGTGGGTTATTTGCTCCTCCCGGTGGGTTATTTGCTCCTCCCGGTGGGTTATTTGCTCCTCCCGGTGGGTTATTTGCTCCTCCCGGTGGGTTATTTGCTCCTCCCGGTGGGTTATTTGCTCCTCCCGGTGGGTTATTTGCTCCTCCCGGTGGGTTATTTGCTCCTCCCGGTGGGTTATTTGCTCCTCCCGGTGGGTTATTTGCTCCTCCCGGTGGGTTATTTGCTCCTCCCGGTGGGTTATTTGCTCCTCCCGGTGGGTTATTTGCTCCTCCCGGTGGGTTATTTGCTCCTCCCGGTGGGTTATTTGCTCCTCCCGGTGGGTTATTTGCTCCTCCCGGTGGGTTATTTGCTCCTCCCGGTGGGTTATTTGCTCCTCCCGGTGGGTTATTTGCTCCTCCCGGTGGGTTATTTGCTCCTCCCGGTGGGTTATTTGCTCCTCCCGGTGGGTTATTTGCTCCTCCCGGTGGGTTATTTGCTCCTCCCGGTGGGTTATTTGCTCCTCCCGGTGGGTTATTTGCTCCTCCCGGTGGGTTATTTGCTCCTCCCGGTGGGTTATTTGCTCCTCCCGGTGGGTTATTTGCTCCTCCCGGTGGGTTATTTGCTCCTCCCGGTGGGTTATTTGCTCCTCCCGGTGGGTTATTTGCTCCTCCCGGTGGGTTATTTGCTCCTCCCGGTGGGTTATTTGCTCCTCCCGGTGGGTTATTTGCTCCTCCCGGTGGGTTATTTGCTCCTCCCGGTGGGTTATTTGCTCCTCCCGGTGGGTTATTTGCTCCTCCCGGTGGGTTATTTGCTCCTCCCGGTGGGTTATTTGCTCCTCCCGGTGGGTTATTTGCTCCTCCCGGTGGGTTATTTGCTCCTCCCGGTGGGTTATTTGCTCCTCCCGGTGGGTTATTTGCTCCTCCCGGTGGGTTATTTGCTCCTCCCGGTGGGTTATTTGCTCCTCCCGGTGGGTTATTTGCTCCTCCCGGTGGGTTATTTGCTCCTCCCGGTGGGTTATTTGCTCCTCCCGGTGGGTTATTTGCTCCTCCCGGTGGGTTATTTGCTCCTCCCGGTGGGTTATTTGCTCCTCCCGGTGGGTTATTTGCTCCTCCCGGTGGGTTATTTGCTCCTCCCGGTGGGCTGCCTGCTCTTCCAGGTGAGATTATGGGCGGTGCTCCTCCAGGTGGAATTATGGGCGGTGCTCCTCCAGGTAGAATTATGGGCGGTGCTCCTCCAGGTAGAATTATGGGCGGTGCTCCTCCAGGTGGGATTATGGGCGGTGCTCCTCCTATTGGGATTATGGGCGGTGCTCCTCCTATTGGGATTATGGGCGGTGCTCCTCCTATTGGGATTATGGGCGGTGCTCCTCCAGGTGGGATCATGGGCGGTGTTCCTACAGGTGCAGGTGGGATTATGGGCGGTGCTCCACCAGGTGGGATTATGGGCGGTGCTCCTCCAGGTGGGATTATGGGCGGTGCTCCTCCAGGTGGGATTATGGGCGGTGCTCCTACAGGTGGGATTATGGGCGGTGCTCCAACTGGTAGGATTATAGGTGCTGCTCCTCCTGATAGGATTATTGGTGCTGCTCCTAGCGGGATAATGGGTGCTGCTCCTAGTGGGACCGTGGGTGCACCTCCTAGTGGGATTGTGAGTGCTCCTACTATAGGGATTAAAATTGCTCCTCCTAGTATTGGGATTATTGGTACTCCTGTTGGTGTGATGGATGATGTTTCACCACTATGAGAGTTTTCAAAGTATTCTAGGTTTTGTGAAGGATGATCATTTTCTACACAAAACGTGTTATTAAATGCTATTTGACTTTTTTCAAACTTAACCAGTAAACCAGGTAACTCTATAGTTGCATTATTTGCAAATTGCATTTCAGAATCTGTTAATTGAAATGGTGACAGCAGAATTGATTTTGGGTTCCTAGAAAATCCTTCTTGATAACTTGATATAATTATGTTATCTTCATTTTGAAAAGCTTTAAAACTGTTATCCGGCTTATTCCATTTGTCCACCAACGAAATGATTTTTCCATCCATTAGATCGTCTAAACTTAGGGCAATAATAGAAATATCCTTTGAAGTTGTAAAAGGCTTACGATGCAGTTTACATTTTCTTATTGCGCATATTTGTTCTCCTTTTTCTGCTTCTGTTTTCAAAACGTTACTATAAGGACAAACTGGTTTGGTACTGTCAGTCGCAACCAACTCAAGAACATTATTTCCCACTAAAATTTGAACTCTTCTAGAAACCCAAGCGTAAGCTCCATTTTCCAGCAGAATATGTCCAGGAAATGTGTCCTTAAAACCAGGCAAAGAGATTGACAAGTGATGTTCAAGGGTGCGTACTTCAAGTAAATATAATTTGCCAGTTGAATTCGTAAACCGGCCAATTATATTTGTCAAATCAATTGTTTGTTTTGATTGATTTTCTGATAATATCCAATCTTTGTATGATGGCATATCTAATCCTGTATTTATGAGTACGGAATGTTTTAAGTCCAGAATTTCATATATACGTTTTTCGCACCCTCCACCATATAAAAACGTAGTGAAACCACCAACGCTTTGAAGCACGTTTACACTTAAATATGGGTGACAATAATCAGAAATATGAATTTCTGTAGCAGTTGCAAGATACATTGAACAGTTTAGATGATTTGCCAAATTTAGTAGAGTTGACACGTTGTGCTTTGCAGTAACATTTGCCACGCTTTTTGCTACAATTATCCAAACTTTTCCAAAAAGATCAATCTGGATTTTGTATCCATCTGCTGTGAAGAAAATTGGTTGACTGTAAAATGGGTCAGTTAGAGTTGGATAACCAAACATTTTATGACTATACTCAGCGTCAAGAACGTTGTATTTTAGTCTGCTGTGTAAAATATCAAAGCGAATAGAATTGAAATCCGATAAATTTAGAAACAAATGGTAAGCATGATTGTGTAACAACAAAGCTTCTTGTGTTCCTTCAGGATCAAATGTCATTAATTTGTTGAATTGATAGTTGATTATACTAATATTAATGGTTGAATTGGGTTTAATATTGGTGGGATTTACATGTTGAAACACAATTTTTGAGTAACTCTCCAACACGATGGATATGTTAAAGGAACACATTTTAGATGGAAACACAACAGCTTTAGCATTAGTAACATCAGACGTACTACAATCTACAAGCACTCTAACTGCGTCGGTGCCGGTTACAGAATTTATGTTTGAAAGCTTGCTGATCAAGAATGCTCCATTCTCTGTTGTTAAGTTACCAGTTGGTTTGCTAAGATTGACAAGAATATTTGTGTCCTTCCTCATTTGTGTGAAATCCAGATGATTAGTACAGTCGTTTATTGTACATTGGCCTCCATCAAGTAGTTCTAGCCTTGTTGCAATGTTAACTATCCAAAACTCATTCCGAACACAATTGATCCGGCCGTGGCATCCGTAAATACTTCCACCTGGTGGAGAAGTTGTACTTGAAATATTTACAACAAACCTGTTAGTGTGCACAGGAAGTCCGTAAACTGTTTCTAAAGTGGACATTCCAGAAATATAAAGTGTTGCTACAAGTTTTCCTGACAAAGAAACCGCAATGTCTGAAACCACATTGCTGTTAGCTGGAGAAAACTAAAATTGTGTACTGCTGCTGCTGCTGTTCAGGAAATTTGCTGGCGGCATTACATTGAAAGTTCTGATGAGCACGTTTCTGTGATTAGCTTGTATCATTTTTAATTGATTGTTTATCGCATCATACGTTATATCGGTCAAATGCTCCCATGGGTGAAAATTAAAGAGAAGTAAATGTCGACTTCCATTTGCTGGGGTATATTCAATTGTGCTTGATTCAAAGTTGTTTACAATATATGTAAAATTTCCTACAGCAGCTGTGTTTATTACCGTAGTGAAGTTGTTAACTGTTATTTGAAGATTAGAGCTGCATAACGGAATAGCTTCAATATAAATCACATCTTCAGCAAATTCATTTCCACCCTTTCCATCAACAGATTTAGTGTTACAAGCAGAATGTATCACGTCGGGTAAATTAGCTCTGCCAATAATATGTTGATATCTAAAAGGTTTACCAAACAGAGACGTATTTGAGTTTTTGTATCTAATATACTGCCGAACAAGGTCTACCACTAGCGTCAATTTTTCTGAATCTTGCATTTCGTTTTGTAAAACAATAACGTTTTCCGTATCGTATCTGCTGGCTCCAAACCTTTGAATTCCTCTAGATACCGAGCTAGTAACTAACCTATTAGTCCAGGTGTAGTGGTCAAAAATATTAATGCTTTTAGTCACTGGGTTTAGCTGCATGAATGCTTTGGTGACATTTCCATATAATAGTACGTAAGAAGAGCAGTCCGCGCGATTAAAAATTAACCTGTAGTTCTGAAAGCCAAATTTGTATACTTGGAAAAGCGGAGAGGCAAAGTAACCATTATGAGTATCTGGATTTATTTTCAATTTCAGTAAAATTTCATTGTTGTTTTCGGCCCTTAGTTTTGCAATACATGATTTTTTATGATGGTCCTTTGAAATGTTAACTACTTGCCAACTGTCGTTTTCTAATTGTATTGTCACGTGTTTGTTTGCCATTTCATCTTCAGTTTCAAGCTCAAACCCCCTGCCAACTTCCTCTTGAAAAAATACAGAGACTTTGTTCATATAAAATGGACGGTTAATTCTGGTTTGCATAAGAAGTTTTGTATCTCCGAGTGGATATATTTCAAGTCTTCGAGTTTCACAGTAAGTAGGTGGATATGTGATAACATGCTGAGAGATACCTTTTGTGGTTACGTGTTGTGTTTTACAATTGATTGTCAAGTTTGTTGGCAGATCAGAGTCAATAACAATTCGCTCGATGCTTCTTAAATTTGTTGACGTCATATCAATATTACTACTATTTGCATTGTTATAGATAACTAATGTGTCCACTCCACTACCTCCATCAAGCAAAGGTATTTGATCAACGTGCAAATGAAAGTGGTCATCCTTATCACCACCAAATGCACTCTCCCATTTAGCATCCTCAATGAAAAACACATTAGAAATGTTTTGGCAACCAAATTTTTTCATAGTGTTCATGTTGTTTACCATTGGAAAGTTTGTAAGTCTGTGATAGATCTTTACATTGCCGGTAGCGCTTAAGATAAACGCGGACGGCGGCAAGAAAGCTGGATTTTCATTAAAGTACATAACAACTTCCTTTGCTTCGTTTTGCATATGAAACATAAAATTGACAAACTCCAAATGTCCAGAATTAAATGCAAATATTGTAAGAAATATTTTGCTTCCCTGTACTTCAACATCTGCGCTGTGAATATGAACTGCTGATGTTTTTAAAAAGATTAGAGTTATATTAAATGTTTCGACAGGATACACATCCGCTTCAATGCTAAGTCCGTTCCATGGTGTATCAATTGGAATTATGATGTTTCCTGTTTTAGCTTGTGAAATGATTTTGGTATTTGATGATGCATAAATTGCTAGATTGACTTTGCAGTTCAGCGGTGGAACGGAAACAATGTCCAGGTTTTGTGTGGATCCTCCTCGTGCCCAAATAGATGTAGTTGAGCAAGCAACTTCTACTTCATCTGGACTCTGCTCCCTGCCAATTAGCTGCTCGATTTTTCCAAAGTCAAAGTTCAAATTTCCATTTTCATCCTGTAAGATTCCTTTGGTAAAGTTTATGAAGATTTTTTGTCCTTCAGCAAATCTACTATCAAAGGTGATAATATCCCTATTCGTCGCACCGCCTTCAATCCAACCTGTTAACGGCATTCTAGGGTGCAATATTTCAAATCGAAATTGGTTTTGATGGTCCGGATTTCCAACAAAATACTTCTTTCCTGATACTCCCATCCGAAACAAAGCAGAAGAATTTAAAAACTGGTTTCCCAAAAGTACTGTATCATCGCCAGAGTTTAAATCTATCAGCAAGTTGTTTTCAGAATTGGAATTTTGGTATGCTTTTCTAAGAATGCCTGTTGCATTTTCACAAAGAAAATTAGTTACCTTATTAGATTCTGTGATTTTGTAATTTTTGACTTCTCGACTTCCTGGTCGACAGAGGAAAATGTGATTTTTTAGATGCTCTGGTATAGAACTTTTTCTGTACGGAAAAAAATCAACGGGGTTTCTACCATCCACAAGTGAATTAGGCTCGTCAGATTCAAACCGCGTGTTTGCCTTTCCGTCGCAAACACACTGATAGTATTCAAAGCCCAGTAACCAGTTTGGTTCACCAGTTAAAGGAACACGTTGATTTTTACATTTTCCAAATCTGTCAGAACATAACTGATTAAGATCGCAGCCAGATGCAACAGTCGGATTATCTTCAGAAGTGCAATGATTTCTTCTTCCAGAGCAAGTTCTGCGTACTAACCGACATGGTCCAGAATAGTGGAATTTTAGAGATGGAAAAATAACTCCTTGAAATCTTGGGTTTTTGCTAATTTGAAAGATATAGTAAAAAATAGTTATTTATCAAAGCTTTGACACAAAAAGCTAAAGCAATAAATATGTTTAGTTCTTTACCTCAAAAATGTGTCATTATATGTATTTCCTAGTATTTGTATTATCTGTGGATTTTCCACTGGAATTACTTTTGGGAATCTTGAAAAGCTTTCCACATCGGTGTCAAAACGGTTATCTGAACGTTGTTGTATTTCAGGAATAGGATTTTGAAATTCAGTTTCTTTAATTGCAATTACAAGCTCGTAGATATCCGTAGTAAAACTATATTTTGATTTGTCATACTGAAAAAACAGTTTTGGTGGAAGGTTTGGTATGACTGATCTGATTATGACTAATATGTTATATAGCACTACTGTATCTTCCAAGAACTGCAAACCTGATGAGTTGGACTTGTAAAGTAAATTTCTGTGTTGTTGATAATCCTGCCATGACTTTAGAAACCACCAAATTTGTAAACCTTTATTTTCAGGTGAGATTGGAGATAAAATCAAATCCTGTAAATTGTTAAGTGTGTCTCCAACGTTTGTTGTTAAATAGGAAATGTCGTGTTTGTTGTCCACTACCAGGTTGCAAACAAGATTAGTAAATTTGCTTAGTGATGCAGAATTTTTTTGAATGACCCCTTCCAACAATGCACTAATCAAAACAAACTGGTTTGCTATCCAGTCTGAATGGGTTTGAGAAACTGTGGTGATGTTGGATTTGAGAGTGAAGTGATGTAGTGCTAAGCATATATTTGCAATCTTCTGAAACACTGTTGTTTGGCCTATTTTAACTTCTGTTCCGAAGGTTTCGATGAAGTTATTTGTGGTTCTAAGCAGCTCAATAACAGAATGGTTGGTCAAAATACTTGTGTTTGTAAACATTCTAAGATTTTCAATGGCTTCTGCATGAAACTTTAGTCCTTCCTTGTGTACTAGATTCACTATATCCTTGAATGCATCTTTATCTCCAAATGTTTCATTCAAATATTTTAAATTTGTCAGAAGAACTTTTACTATCCGTCGCTTCCTTTCTTCAGTGCCAAACTGTAGAATTTCCAGTGTTTTGAATGGCTCAACAATATGCATTGTTCCATTCTCTGCTAGCACAACTATGCAATCTGTTGTATCCGTCCCCAAACCATGGTTATCAAGTGTTGTACACACTCCAGTATTTGCTTTTGATATGTTATTGGGTCTTAAGGGATTCCATTGCCAGCTCAATTTGGGTTTTGCACGGGTTCCCAGAGCATCCGCAGTTCTTTCGTTTAGTCTTTTCTTTATTTGCTTAATCCTTTGCGCCTGCAGTATGTACTCGAATACGTTCTGGCCTTTTAATGATAAGCCTATAGTCTCCGCAAAATGCCATATTGAGCTTTGGTTGAATATAGAACAGCTTTCTGTTACATCCTGAGTCATGTAGGAGGTGGATTTTGAATTCTGTAGAACGAAAACTAAAGTGAAAATTACTACGTGGAGAGCAAAACGAGACATTGTAAGCTTTTAGAAGCGTCTTTGTCAGAAATGAGTGCACATTGCAAAACTCATGGTTTATATATACCTACGTACTACTCTTTTAAATTAAGAAATAACATGCAAAATTCTCAATACTTTGCTAATATCAGCAACAATTATTTACATTACGATATCATCTTAGGAATTCGATTTCAATGTTTTCAAATGACGCTGTAAAATACCTGTGAGCTTACTTAATTTAACTTACTTTTTTAAGATAACAGAATACAACTCAAGTATGTCAGGAATCTGACGGTATGTTTGCGTAACAGAAAAAATTGCACGTTATCAATCGCTGTATTCAGCTCTACACCAAACTTTACATCATGTATCAATAATAGACAGCTTACGTTGTGCCTGTACTTTTATAAAAGCCTGTGTCTGAAATGGGTGCCAACTGCAAAATTTGGAGTGCTCAGGTATATGCGACGTGATAATAAAAAGTAGCATTCAAAATGTTCGCAACTCCATTGATATCATCCACACTTGTTTATATTACGATAATCTCTAAGCTTTTCAACCCCAATAATTTCAGGTGACTCAGAATACAACGTTGAAGCTGATTAAATGTGAATAGCTTTCACAGATAAGTGAAAATAACTAAACATTCAGAAAGCCCAGTTGTTCTTTGCACAACAGAAACACTGTTTGCACGTATCAATGCACGGTTATCTGAAGCTGTACTCTGCTCTATATCCAAACTTTACATGATGTGTCAACAATATGAAGTTGAAATGTAGGTTTTAAGCAGAATCATGCAACATTTAAGGTTTACAATTCATTAAGATTGCTTTCAACATCTAATGCCATGAAAATTACATAAAACCATCAAGTTTTGGCAAAGGTGTATGTATTTTGGTTTGTGCCATCTTAGACAAAAACCAACATAATATTCGTGTTTCTTGGACTTGTCGTTATATTTAGTAGGGTCAAAGGGCAATTAAATGAAAAAATTGCTACTTTTAAATAAAATAATACAAATAGAGGAACGATTTGGGGCATAAAAAACTTCAAAAAGTTATTTATAATTTAATTGTCCTGCTAAATTTAACTGCAACCATTAACTCTCCGAAATTAATAACGGGCCCAGTTTTACCGAATTTTGGACATTAAATATCCATGGCATGTCATTGCAAAATGCTCGCTGCGAAAGACGACGAGTGTCTGAATAGAATATAAGATGATCCTTGATCAAAAGTGCATGATGATTTTATATTGTATAGTCAATAAGAAAATCAGCAATCTACAAGACGCGAATCAGCACAATTGTTTTAATTATTGTTTCCACTTATAAATTGTATCGGAAATGTATGTTGGATAAATACTAAAAATTTGCGTGCAGATTATGATTCAGTTTAAAAAGCAAACCCTAGAAGATGATAACAAAACTTTTGACAGGATCTCCGTTAAAAATCATACGGCAGCTATAAAGTTTGAAAACATTTTTTTTTTAAATATCGCTTATGACTTCAAATTCTGAACCAAAGCTATTTAAGCTTGTACACTAAATTTAAATTAAATTTAAAACCAATTGTCCATTTTATAATTTGAAACTTTGCTCAGTCAGATTCCGTAACCTATACAAAATCATAAGATCTATAGGTTGCTTATTTTGGTGTAATGCAATGCATAAAATGCATAACAGTGGAGTCAGACTTGACCCAAAGATTGTGGGTGCTCAACCAACAACATTTTTTATGTTTGTAACTCTGTTGATTCGTACTTTGTATTTATAGTTTGTACTAGACTTTAATACATTTTTCCAAAGTGATGGTTTCGAGTTTCAAAAACTATTCAACATTTTTGTAAAAAATTTTTATTTAGTCTGGTTTAAAGCCCATAAAAATAAAGCAGGCACATGCCTACATGTAGCAAAGCAGCGAAAGCATGTGACAAATCAACGTGAACACCTCAGCAGACAAAAATTTGATTAATCCTGCGCTAAACAAATCAGATTGAATGGAACAGTCAAATGGCAGGAATTTTTTTTATTTGTTCTGCTTTAAACAAATTAGATTGAATGGAACAGTCAAATGCCAGGAATTTTTTTGTTTGTTCTGCTTTAAACAAATCAGATTGAATAGAAAAGTCTACTGCCAACAGAAAAATCTGACTATTTCGGCATTAAACTGATTAAACAGTCAAATGCCAGAAATCTTTTTTTTTTTGTTGTTCTGCGTTCAACAAATGAGATTGGATAGAACAGTCTAATGCCAACAGAGAAATTGCCTTCTACTAGCCTTCTACCAACAAAAAAGAACAAAAGTTGTTATAACTTTAGAAACAGTTGACCTTTTGACTTGCAATTTTGCAGGGAGCTAGCCCATACCATAAGGCACGTTTGTGCCAAGTTTCGTAAAAACCGATTAAAGCGTTAAAGAGATATCGTGCGGACGACGTTGACGACAAGACGGACAGACGGACAGACGGACGGACGGACGGACGGACAGACGGACGACACGGGGTCAGATTAATAAGTAGCTTTCGCTACTTAATAAAGTGGACAGATTCACGCAAATATGAACACCAATGTCCTAATAAGCTCCTCTGCTAAAGTAGCAAACTAATAATTGTTAATAGTTTTTTTCGCAATGTGTTAAAGTTATAGGAAATATTCTTTTGTTTCCGTATGCACTGCATGTTTTGTTTACTAAAAATGGTTCAAGTTGTACCCGATTTAAGAAATCGATGGTGCTTATCGTTTAAAAGCCTTACCAAGAGATAAAACCATAATCACTTTTGCTATCTGCAACAACATTTAACATTTATTACGGTTTGATGTTTATGTTAAGGAAACTTCAAACGTATTGTTAATTGATTTGTTGATATTGTATGGCTTCCTGTTTACGTAGACGTGTATAAAATACATAATCAAGTAACCAATCCCGAGACAGTCACTATAATTTACTAAGTATTGTCACTCGCACTACCATGCATAGTTTTGGTCAGTTGTAAATTCATTGAGTTCAATAAGCATATTTCCACTTGCTATTATTCTGCAAATAACCTTGTTGTAGTCTCGAACATTATTCGTTTGGAAAATAAAATATGGTAAAAGCAGTTGTGTCAACGTTAATCTATTATTGCTTTACTTTTGCATTTGCTAACCATAATGTTATAAAAAGAATTTCTCTCGTACACATGGAGCACGAAGAATTGCATAAACACTTTGAATCTTCAGTTGATCTGAATACTATAATCCCAGGTTGCAGGAGATGCTTTACTTCCATAAAAATTTATCAGTCTATAGATCTGATTGCACCAAAGTTTCCAATTTTTATGCAAAGGCACTCAATGCTGAAGTTTAAAATTGAAATTAACTCAAAATTCACCACAAATATAGTAAAAGATGTGCCATATAACATATTCGTTCAGAGTAGAAGCAATATCAGTAATTTAACGTTAAATTCTAAATTTATCTGCACATCAAAATATTACCCGCATTATACTGATAATCGTCCATACTTCTGCACAAAACTTCTGTTGTATAAATTTTCTTCAAACATTCGAGCCTGGAATCACCAGCAAGACGTGCAATTGCTTCCGCCAGTTGCTTCATTGTATCCAAGCCATATTAAGGTGCATTACTGGGTTACAAATTGTTCTAAATTTGAGCACCACGTAACAACAAGTATTTGGGAAAATCTTGAGAATCCAAATGACTTAGCAGCATACATGGCATCAACTACCTATCGTTACTTAATTTTGGTTGGTACAGCAGATACAGGAACCTTATTGGCCTATGTGATAGAAACTACATTGGAAACCACTTCTTGATGATATTAAAGCTGAATCATGTTTTGCTAGAACAAGTGGTTTTTCTACCTACATGTTCTCATTGTAGCACATTTGCACTCATTAATGGTTTCGCAAAATTTGATCAGAAGCGTTTTAGCAAATACGTAAATAACATGCTACGAAATACAGCAAACATTTCCAAATGGTTTATTTATGTAAACAAGCTTCGAGGAATTCCAGATGCAAAAAAATTAGGACCAGGACCTATTGTGAACTTTAGAGCAGCTTTGGCAGCTATTGAAACTACCAGTTTATTAAACAGCGTAATATGGAATCTATTGGGAAGGATTTTACTGCCCAATTTCTTACCAGACAAAATATATCTAGCTGATAGACTAAGGAATTCTCATGTACCCCTTGTGGACTTAAAAGCAACTTTCCATTTTGAACATGCAACTTATGTAATGCCTTACGTTCCTCGTCACATGAATTTTATAAGTTGTGAGAACAGTTATCCTGTTGGTGAAAACTACTTAGTATTTTTTAAAAACTTTGATGTTCATATTTGGATGTGGCTATCTGGACTATTTGCGTTTTTATTGTTCAGTCATATAGTACTTTATAAGCAATATTGCCTTTGGGAATTAATGCCAGTACTTACAGGTTATTTAAAAGCTATACTAGAACAATCCAATCCATTTTCAAAAAAGTATCTTAAAACCAAGAAACAAAAAATGCTTTCAGTTTTGATGATGCTTTGTGCCACGGTGCTTAGTAGTGCATACAAAAACGACGAAGTTTACAACGTGGTGTCACCTAAAGCCCACAAATCTATTAAATCATTTAAAGAATTGGTGCATAGAAATTTTCAAATTTATACCGAGACGGGCACAGTACTTTTAACACCTACGGGTTCATTCAAAGGCGTCAACGTAACTGACGATTATAAATGCATACACGAAACTAATCACTTTTTATATTGTGAAAATAAATTTAGAAAAATACACACTGCAACAGTTTCTCAAATACTCGATCAGGCAAGCATGTACTTGGATGAACCTCGAATACACCTGTCGCGTAAATTTTCCTTACTGTACAAATCCATTAGATTACATCAAGCAACGGCCCAGCATTTAATTTGCTCTACGCTACAATTTGCGAATTCAAGCGATCTGTTTTCGGCACAATCTGATGTTCAACATCAACAAGAGTGCAACAACGCAGCCGTAGTGGTATATGAGCCACAGATCTGGAAATATGATGTCTTTTTGCGAGAAGCCGGAAGGACGAAAATTTCAGTTGGAGAAACCAAGATATTTTCTAATGATATAGGAGTTTCGTATTACGGCTGGCTTCCACATTTCATTTTTCAGCGATTTAAGGGAGTAGAAAATTCAGGAATATTAAACTGGTGGAACAAATTTTTAAGTGTTTATCTAGTTAAGCTAAGAGCACGTTCAAGCAAATCTTATCAGCATGATGTGACTATAAGTTCTACAAGTATTTCTACCGTTCAAGCAGCCAACATGTATGGAAATATTGTTCTTGTGTTTCATATTTTGTTGTATGGACACATCATTTCAAGCATTGTATGGCTCTCAGAAATATTAATCTACAAGATTAAATTTGGGCAAAAACCTGCGATGCTCATATATGCCGTAAATGTTTTCATTATATGCGCTAAAAATGTGCTTTTTCATTTTTTTGATTACTTAAGATTACTATATTATAGTTTCAGTTGAAATAAGTTTTGTGGTAAGTCTCCAGTACGAAAGTAGTAAAAGTAGCTGGAGCTACAGTTACACATTACTTACGTCCAACACATTACTTACATATTTTACCTGGAATATATTTGCAATTTTAAGTTTTGTTCACCTATAAAAGCAGTTATGACTATCCTTTTTTATAATACACAATTGTAATATTTACGTCAATATTAATAAACAATATATATCAGATATACAAACAACAGAAGATGCTTATTAGGATTTCCCGCCAGATAACAAATACATAGAAATATTGTTGTATTTCGAAGTTAGTCTAGACAGTCATATTGACGGTGTCATATTGGAACACGTTTGTAAAAGCTTTTAAGCAAGTGATAATATAGCGTATGTTATCGCAGAATGGAAAATAACGAACATAACCGCACAACCGGAAGCAATTCATTGGAAACAGTTTGTACATGTTGGAAAGGAAGAAGTGTACCGAGTCAAGTACATCTTTCAATATTGGAGTACTTTTAAAATGGAGCAAGCTGCTACAAGAAGGATATCTCAAAAAATATTCGCGTTTAATAAAGCAGGTAGGTATGTGGGTTTGGTGGAGCAAATTTCTACTACACGTTGCTAAAACACGAAGACAAAGATCACCTCACAAAGAGGAGCTATTTCAAACGAATTAAGAAAAAGTCTACGAAGCTCCAACCATGAGTGGAAATATTTAGGTGGTATTCTTTGCTTTAATGTGGGGCTGTTGTGTTTCTTTGCTGGCTATATTTTCAGAGTTCATTGTAAGCATTCTTCATGTTAGGCTTATCGGTTGTAATTGGCATTTGATTTGTTAACTGATTCTAAATTAAATAAGCACACAGGTGTGGATAACATGGGCAACAATCACACGTCTGATAACATATACAACACATAGTAAAAAGCCTTACCGAATATGAGTTAAGGTCAAACAAATCATGTAAGCTAAACATTTACTGCACAGTTTGTAAACTTATGACAACCTGGCTGGTATTTTAGTGGTCTTTTGTGCAATTGGCATAATAACAATGATCTAATGATTTGATTACGTAGTTTTGGCATCCATAAATGTCGAAATAAATAAATGGCAAGCAATGCAAAACTTTATACAAATATATATTTAAAACTGGACCCGGCGTGCACAAATGCACGTAGGCATTCTATTCTGAGGCATACCAAAATTTAAGCAGATTGTCTTTAGTGTAAGATGATATCATATAATCATATAATCAATCAATCAATCTAATTCTACTGTTGTGATCCGAAGGTGGGTAAATGGTTCACGTATTGCAACGCATATATGATTTTTTAATCACATAGCTGAGAACTGATAAATTTTAAATTTTTTTGGTTAATCTTAGTCACTCTTGGACGTCGATGAAAAAGTTTCTGGTTTTTAATCAGTTCACCTGACTGACTAATATTTGCCACCTTGCTTCTCCTTGACCGGTTAAAAAGTTTAAATTTAATATTAAGCCAAAAATTTACAAGTTTCTTTACAAGTTGACGTCCACAGGTTCGTAAACTATTCTTAACAATTTCAACCAGTAATATAAGCTTATCTCTTATTTCAACTAAAAATATTAATATCGCTACAACTATACCAACTAAAAGTAAAATAAATATCAACAATACGTTTCCTGATATTTTTGCACTCTCAGGTGCTAATGGTTCGTTATTCACCGTTAAATATTTATACCCGGTTGTAGTCGGTAACCAGTTTGTAATTCCGGATTCTATAAACACTTGTATTTTTCTGAATAGGAAAAACCCTGGTGATTCACTAGTCATAACCGAAAGTGTTACTGCCATATTCGTGGAGCCAAAAGTCTCCTTTCCAACTGAACTCAATTTGACGTTTTTCTTTCTTAAATAGTGTATCTGTTTACTGCACATGTACTCCGGCAGAATAACCGCAGCTTTTTGACAGGATAACAAATCTTGGGAAAACCAATTTGCTTCCGCATCTGTAAAGTTTTTCTTGAAAATGTCTGAGTACCGAAACACATTAGAAAACGCATTATTAATATTGTTTTCCTTCAAAATCGAACCTACAGATTTAGTAATATTTCTAAGTTTTGTCAAAGCCTTTGGATGTAATCTTGATAAGTTCAAAACTTTACTGAGTAAATTCCAATTTTTACCGGCGTTTACTATTATATTTGAGTTTTCCAAAACCTCAGATTTTGCATTGACATATGCATGTACAATGGAATGTCTCGTTTCATTCCAAATATCACCAAAATCATAAGGATCGGGCCATATAACTGTCTGCATCCAACGTCTTTCATAACTTAACATCAGAGCAGAGGCTCGGGTGTAAATATTAAAAATTCCATTTTCTAATTGATTTATCGTTTCGTAGAGAAGCGGATGCCTCGGCAATATCATGGTGTACACGTTGTTGTTTTTGTATGCATTGCTTATCACCAAAGCGCTCAATAAAACTGCTCCAACCATCCATCGATATGAGTTTGTGTTTGCCAAACGAGATGGAATTGGATCTCCTTGTTCAACAAGTATTTTAAGAACTGGCACAGAATGGTATTGCCATTTAGAAAAATAAAGATTAGTAGCTGTTTTGTTCAAGCCTTTTTGGTCAAATAGAGTGAATAAAATTGTCAACACAATTATTAAAACTCCGACTCCAATCCAAGTATATTTGTCAAATACATTTAGCAGCAAAAAGAAAGGGAGTGTTTCAGTTCCTCGCTTTCCACAAGCGACAAAGCGTAGCCAACTGAGTTTATTTTCCAGCACAAAATAGTGCTGTATATGTCCCGTGTCCTTGGAGGTTTTACGAATATCTATGGTTATTTTAAGATCAAGTATCGGTGACCTTGGTTCAAATATCGATAGGCCTGGAGGTACATTTTTCAACTTTCCGTTAACACAGCGCATGCTATTATTCGAGTCATATGTAAAGTTTTCTAGTACGTCATGCAGTAAGATATATGTAGCAGCATAGAATCGATCCATTTCGTCACTGTATTGCAAAAAAGCCAGTTGCCTTCTTTTAAATGATGTATAATGATAACACCGTTGGAATACTTTCTTTAGTTCCGTCAGAAAACCCCAAGCAATGGACGACCCCACTGCGGTTATAAAAATACTTGGTCTGTCTATTGTATTAATTATTTGTTCGAAATATCTATAGTTTACTAGTTCGAGTACGTTTTGAATTCGAAATAGATTACCCCCAGTAGTCAGCATATAATACGATATATTATCTAAAGTATATGTTTCTGCAAAAGCGTAAATGTAAATACATTGAGAAAATGAGAAAGTCTTTTTCCTGAAACTGTTTTGGGAATGTTTTTTATGCCAACTTTTAAAAGTTACGTTATTGTGAGCAAACCTTGGCGTGACGGAAAGTAGGACGCTGATGGTATACATTGATGCTGGCAGTTGATCAAAATAGGTTTTCTTAATCGTTTTTGGGAGTTGGTGTGAATAAAACTGGTTTGCTATATCCAGATAATTAATTGTAATATGAAGAATTCCTGTCCAGTGTCGCATTGAGGTACTTAGTAAAGTTGCGTTTACTTCGAGACATAGCTGGGTTAGATGTATATAATCCAATTGTGTATGCTGCAGCAGTTTTGAGTATGCACACAATGAAGGTTCAGCTGTACATGACTTATTGCAGGTAGAAATATTATCTGGTATCCAGGTTACTTCGTTAGCAGCTTTACGAAAAATATGCGGTTTCCCGTCATTCCACAAGTGACTTTCTTTTGCTGCAAGAATCGGTTTTTTAATAAATATTGGTAACGGTGGCTCTTTAATGTCCATTTTCTGAAACATGTGGACATCAATCAACATGCATGATTTTGAATAAGGTAGCAACAAACCAGATAAATCTAATAAATTCAAGTAATGTTGATTTTCTTTATACGCCTTCCAAATATTTAAAACACCCTCATGTCCTGACACGTTTCTTGCTTCCTTTTCACTTAATGAATCAATTCTGTGAAGAATTATATTTTGCTTCTGTAATGTGATCCAAACTAAGGCAGCCAGAATATAAAAATTAATGAAAACCTTCATCGTTGCAAGTTAATTGTTTCTCAAAATCTTTACTGCTATTTCTAGGCTATTGTTAGTTTTATTATTTGAAGGATGACCCAACGTTTCCAGTATTATTTTACTAACTTCTAAGCAATGGTACAGAAATTTTTTTAATAGAACAATCCCAGTTTCTGCTATTAACAAGTTATTTGTAAAGCAGAAAAACACAAATGCTAATAACTGCGGAATACAGAAAGACATTTTCTTGCTAACCAATAGTACCAGTACACTTTATTTCTCCGACCATAAAATCAATACACGAGCTGTATTGATTGTCTGTAAGTTGTTTTGCACTTATATACGAATTATACAACTAATTTAGTAAATTGAGTCTGAAACTCGTCAAACTGGTGTAATATATTCGCTGCATAACTTTATAAACTATGTTATCATAAAACTAAAGTAAAATGTACAGAGTCATAAAATATTTTGGACAGATGCAAACGTGAATGCACACAAAAGATTTGTCACAAATATTGAAGTATCATTTTTTTATAGTTTTACTGTATGGTTAATAGTTGCGCTTGAGCAAAACAACATAACGATGGCAACTTTTCAGGATGTGCTATAAGAAAAGCCACCTCTTACGATTTGTGCTATGATTTTTTCAGACTTCAAATGATGCTATATGATTTTTTGGGGCAATGTGAACTGATAGTGCCAAAATATGTTTCCAAATCTCCTGATCATTTTGGTACCAAAAGTTCATTTTGCCCCAAAAAATCATATAGCATCATTTGAAGTCTGTGAAAAAAGTCATATAACACAAATCGAAGTTTGTGAAAAAATCATATAGCACAAATCGTAAGAGGTGGCTTTTCTTATAGCACATCCTGAAAAGTTGCCATCGATAAGAAGTATGCATACGTATAAGAAAGAGCCTCAATTAAAATTCTATAAACATCTGCTGCAAATGATATGCGTTGTCAAGTTTTGAAATTCTAGAATTTAAGTTTTAGTAGCAAACAATTTTAGATAATTCCAGAAGAGCTATGATTAGGTGTGACATACATGAAAACTAAATCATCTTGTATCAAAGTGCCCCTGCCACTAAGATACCAACAGAGCTTTTAAAATCAGCTGCTGCAGAAAGGCTCGGCTCGGTTCTCAGCAGAAGAATTCACCACCGTGGCTGTTTTAGTTTTAGCCTTAGCCTTTGGTTTGGTTGTCTTTCGAGCGTCGTGCGGAGCGTTCGTTAACTTAAAAGGCTTAAATAAATTAAAGCTAGTTAACTAATTGGGAAGCTAGTTAGCTAGTTAACCCGAAACGTGATTGGGAAGGACTTGAAGGTGTCGAAGAAAAAATGAATTTGTTAAGTCTTCCGGAAGAAGTGGTAAGCATTCAGCAAGTCAGCACAGTTTTATCATCTATAACTAATTAATAGTTTAAACAAATTTCTCAAAGTTTTACTTATTTTGTGACTTTTGTGGTCCGTGAATGTTTTCAGATTGAGGGTCACGTTCTCCCTTTTCTGGACTGGAATGACCTGCTGCGGTTCCGAAAGGTGTGCAAGAATCTTCATGGCATTGTCAAGGGCTACATGAAGGTTCATCCTGAGCTGGCCCCCGAACTGGAAATCAATGAGGAGCACAAGTCCTTTGGACAATTTCTGAAGCTAGGCATTCCAACAACCAAGCTGTTTCTGAACAACATTTCGGATTATGGACATAGACTTTACTTCAAGCAGTGGAATGACGCCAAGACATTCCTCCAGAAGTATGGACCATTGATCAAAAGCCTGAGGGTGAAGCAGGTGTCCTTGTACATCTGCGCCTATGAGCTGGAGTTTCTGGAGGCGCTGGTAAATCTTGAGAAATTTACAGCGGGACATTATGCCTTGGGCGACCAAATGGAGCTAGCGGTACATGAGAACCTATACCGTGCCCGTCACCATCCTCCAAGGACACTCGAATTTCCAGTTCCGGAGAGTTTTACGAGATTAAAGGCTCTGAAAATAGGAAGTTCTGACAAGCCTTTTGTAAAAACCTATGCCTTTATTTCTCATCCTTTGGAAAACTCTTGCTTGTTGGACGGAACCAACTTGGAATACCTGACTCCTCCAGTGATACCCAAATATATTGTGTACACA
The DNA here is from genome assembly GCA_029691765.1 of Entomobrya proxima. Lineage (NCBI taxonomy): Eukaryota > Metazoa > Arthropoda > Collembola > Entomobryomorpha > Entomobryidae > Entomobrya > Entomobrya proxima. Next base: position 42,750,764 of record CM056169.1, on the reverse strand, counting down.
ATGCCTTTCGCCCCATTGTTAAAACAGTTTGCGCTTTTGACAAACCGTTTGGAACTAGAGAATTACCAAGGAAGTTTGAAAGAGATTGATTTTGTGGATCACCACGACTTCCTACTTAGACCAGGTCAAGTAGTGGCAAGTCAGACGTCATTTTATCATTTGCTGCGCTGCTGTGCTAGGAAGAACATTATGCTGAAAAATGTGGCTGGAAGTTGGCTACAGAATTCATTTATTCAACCTGAGTTTGGTACTGTGATCTTATCACTAGTTAATCTTCACACGGCTGCCCTTCGATTGAACATGGATCACTTGGAAAGAATTGAGATTCGGAGGACTTCACGTAGTGACGTGGGAACTCACTGGCGTCAACTGGGTAGACCTGAATGGCCTGCTTTGCAATTTTTGGACGTGAACGTGGATTTGGGGACTCTAAAGCAGATAAATTTATTCGCCAATAACACCCTGCTCCAGTTTCTGTTTCAAAACGTAACTCACTTGGCCCTGACGGAATTAAGACTTAGCTTTGGGCAGGATGATGGAAGTTTGCCCACTCCACAAATGGAGGATGTTCTGGCGTCATGTCCAAATTTGAACAAGTTGATATTGGTCAATTTGCCAGGCACAGACAAGGCATTGCTCAAACTTTGGAATGGGTTGACAGCATTGGAGGAGGTGTCACTGGAATACTGTAAAAGCGTTGGGAATTTTGCGTTTGTTGGAGAGGATCGGGAGAATCCGGCCTTCCTCAAGTTGAAAAGTAAGTTTAAATTTTTTTCCAAACTATCAGTTAAACTTGATTACTTAGATGTTAATAATTTTGTTACAAAATGTCAGATCTTAAGAAGCTCACGTTAGAGGGACTTGACCAAATGCCCAAGATCACGGATACGTTGTTCTCCGAAGTGATTCGGCACTTGAGCCTCACCCACTTTATCGTTACTTCTGATGGTCCGGTTCAGACGGTAAGCAGTTTTCCTTGATCATTTATGACAATTCCTTCTGAAATTACAACCACACAGATTCTGTTTTATTTTTTCCTATCAGGTTACTCACTTCGGGATAGAGTCACTGCTAGGTGGAAGATTCGCCGAAACCATTCAAAAGTTCCCGTTCCAGGATTGGTCTCTGAAGGAAGTCTCTCGTGAGGAATGGAAGAAGCTCGAGAAAAAGTTCAGGTCTTACGAAATGTTGTAACTTGGTTAATGTGAAGCATTGTTGTTCGTTTTGGTGTTGTAAATACAACGCATTATTAGTTTAAAACATCAATAAAGTGAACAACCAATCCTACTTCGTACTTCATCACCAATCCTACTTCATTTTTTTTTTCATTTCTCTAAATAAATCTGACATATCCAAGGTAGAAAAGCATAGTTCTGGGGTTAGAGGGCATGATTTGAAATTGGATCAGCAACACGCTCTAAATTTACATGAGTTGAATTGAGTGCGTATATAATACGCTATGAAAATTAAACTTTCCTAAGCAGAATATTTAGTATCTGGAAAATGATCAGAATACTGTGTACTATGAATCAATGAACAGTTCTAGCAATTAATTTGCAAGTTACCAGAATTACAACTAGTATGCATGTAAAACTACTAGTATGTAAACCATAATTAAGATACAAATTCATCTTATCATCACTTAGATTGCCACGCATTTGCATTGGCACAAGATTCTAGAGCAGTACTTTTTGAAATTAAGATTACGAAATTGAAAACCTGTTAAATTTTGTAATGTTAATGAAGTTCACAAATCTAAGATTTGAAATCTATTAGATTTTGAAATATGAATTTATCAGCACAATTAATTAACAGGTAGCCATAAAATAATTCACATAAATAGAATATTATGGATATATCAGGACATTTGTGTTAATATTTTTCATGCAACAAAAAAGTAGAGAGAAGAAGAAGGAGCAAACGTTAGCGTTTCCAGGTGCTCGTTAGCGTGCACTTTGTACTGCATTAGAGTTTGAATGCTGACAGCGACGCTGCGCATATTCATTCGGACTTTAGGGACCACCATCGTAATCTACGCACCAAAATCTTTTAGAAATGGCTAATTTTAACCCAGTTTGGAGGGGAGTAGCCTAAAGTTATCCATGTAAGTAGTAAGGTGAGAAGTATCTACTTAAACACCCAAATTAAACCCAACATGTCAAACACTCAATGACGAGATTGCTCATGCGAATTCTAGGAATTCCTGATTTATGTAGTAAATAACTTGAACTTGCGCTTGTTTGACAAGCTTATATAAAACCTGAATATAGTAGAGCCAGGGCTTAAATTTTAACGAACTTAATTTTATTTGCAAGTTCAATATGCAAACATTTTGAATGTTGTAGCTAGTTTTTTGGTTAAAACGGTTCCTATGCCCCTTAACATTGAGCAGAGTAATAGTCCGTAAAATTGTAATAATTGTAATAATTTATCATATAACTGCATGCACGTGTAAATGGTTTAGCAGTTACAAAGTAATACTAGTGTACTGAGATTTGCTTCCCTAAAATTAATACCAAGTAACAGATCATTCGCTAGCTAACCTTTGCGGCTTTGAATGTTAAAGTTGATTAGCCTATTACCAGTGGCTACCGCCAGCCCAAAACAGGAACTTTTTCGAAGTCATAATTTTTCGAAATTTCAGAAAACAAGAATTTGTATGCGTATAAAGATACATAGTGTCAGGTTCATAGTATTTGTAAAAAAATTGTGCTAAATGAAGTATCGTAAGGAAGTTATGGGCATTTAAAATTTAAATGATTTTGAACATTTAGTGCTGTAAAAGTGCAATTTCGAGGAAACAAAAATTTTGGCTATCTTTAAATGACATAGTAGAGGTAGCCGAACAATTTCTGACCAAAAATTTTTCAAAAAGTTAATTATAATTTTAATTGCCCTGTTAACTTAACCCGCAATTATTTTCTTTCCGCCTCCAGTACTAAACCCAATTACAACTGCGTTTGGTACATTTAAAGGTGCTGATTCTAATGATGTGCCTATTAGGTCTAGTACTGGAAGCGGAAAGAAGATAATTGCGGTTAAAGTTAACAGGGCAATTAAAATTATAATTAACTTTTTGATAATTTTTTGGTCAGAAATTGTTCGGCTACCTTTATTATGTCATTTGAAGATAGCCGAAATTTTTATTTCATCCAAATTGCACTTTTACAGCACTAAATGTTCAAAAAGCAGTTAAACTTCAAACGCCAATAACTTCCTTACGGTTGATTTATTTCGCACCAAATTTTTTGCGTTAGTATCAGCCTGACATGAGCTATCAACACACGTATGCAAATTAATGTTTTTGGGAATTTCGAAATATGTCGATCTTGAGTTGGCGTGGCGGTAGCCAGTGGATAAAAATGTAGAATACCATGAAAGCTTACTGGGTTCATGTAAACTTATATACTTATAAAATTCAAATCCTCACCTCCATTATTCAGGTATGAAAGAAAGCTTCCCAAACAAATAATGCCTTCTTACACACGTGTAAGGCTACTCATTACATTTGTCTATTTGACTATAAAAACGTCAGTTCCAAGTAGTATGACTTATTTGATAAAATTCCATCGTTAAAATATAAAACTAAATCTATTACTGGTTTTAAGTTATGTATTATAACTTAAGCCAATCTACATCATCGTCGTAAAATCCAAAAACGCAGTGCTTTACGTAAGCTTAGCAAACAATCATTAATTTAATACTTAAAAATTCTGTTAACTCACAATTTTTATTTGTTTCCATACATGATAATTCCTGAATGTTTTCTGGCGATTTTCTTAGTAAAGACCCTATAGTCAGTCTGTTAACAAGTATATTAGGCATATTGTAAATTTAACTCGATAAACTTTCTTGTAAAAAGATGTGACAGTTCTTGCAGTATAATAAGGCGACGTTTCATAACATGGGCATCAGTTTGAAATTTCATCGTTACATTACACCAACAGTTGAACAGAAAACATCCAAATTTCCACATCTGAAATTATGGCGTCAAAATTGCAGGGCATTTTGCTTCTCGTTGCTATTACTAGCTCGGCACAAGGTACCGTTAAAATTTCATAATTTAATTTGACGTTTCTTTGAATATTTCACTTTTATAGAATCTTACACGCGCAAACGCAAACTAAAATTATTCCAGTCACTAACATTTATATAATTTAATTATGTGTCCCCTCCAGCTTGCGAGCCCAACAGACCCCCATTTCGACCAATATATCCAATACCTGGTCATGCTTATACTGCATCTTTCTTTAGCTTTGTTTCGTACGACGAATTTCGACAAGCTTCAGGCGCAAGCAGCGCGCAATACGATACATTCAACAAATACGCTTATACAGTAGGACAAATCTCCAGCAAGGAAGAAGCAGCTATGGCACTGGCTCAAATTCTACATGACTCTGCTAATCTAACAGCTCGTCGAGAATTGGGATGTGATGAAAGTTCACCATGCCCAGGTCGTTATGTTTCGGCGTGCGACGTCCCTGGGCAGTCTTATTATGGCAGAGGGTATTTACAGTTAAGATGGTGCTACAACTATCGAGATGCTTCTACTGCAATCTTTGGCGATTCCACGGTCCTCTTGAATGATCCTGATAAAGTTGCGAAGGAGGATGACCTTGCGTGGCACACTGCACTTTGGTTTTGGGGCGCAAGAGTACATAACAATCCAGGTGTACAGTATGGCCAATTTGGCGGAACCACAAAAGCCTTGGCTCCTGAAGAATGTGCACCAGGAAACGAAAGCAGAGGGCAACGGGAGAAAGTGTACGCAAACGTTCGGCGTGCTCTAGGGCTTTCGGGAGCAGGAAACTTGTCCGGATGCTTATAAACATTGTCATGGGTACTGTAAGCTAACACAGAGAGAGAGACAATAGTTATAAACCTTCCATAGAATATTCTTTCCTTGACATGCCTGTGCATAATGTTTTATTTTATTCTTCCTTTTCCTAATCAGCAACTTATGATGATTTAGGATAATTTAGATTTAGGTGAGCAGGTAAATTTATTTATTTCCGCAATATGTTTTTGTTGCTTCTAACACTTTAAGAACTAACTACATTTCGGATTACCACACAGGTTGCCTAAAAGTTAATCGCAAACTTGGCATGTTTTAAAAATATTTACAATTAAAAAGTCTCCAACTAACTGTCAAACTTGTTTGTTAATAAATAATATTTAGCATTTAAAAATATATCACACATATCATGATTCCTAAGCACAGAATCACCATCGTATTTTCGTCGTAAATGCTTATGTCGTTTCCGCATAAAAATAAAATAAAACTTTTGCCAATGGACTAGCAAATGTTACACAGAAACTCAAATAAATGAACGAGTTTTCAAAAAATTGAAACTTAAGCGATTATATTAAGAAATTTTCAATTATCCAGAAAACTTTAAAAACTTTGTAAAACGGGAGATAGCTATAGCTATATGCCAAAGGTAACGTCTATTCTTGCTTCAATTGTTATTCAACACTCGGTTCTGACTCACATTATCAAATATGATAATCAATAAGCTATTGGACACCGTGTTTCTGTTACAGTTCATTTGATGAAAAATATATGTATTATTCGCTTTAGCAGGTTACTCGGAATGAAGTGAAGTGAACCTTACATGGAGGACGATTTGCCTCATATTGAGATATGTAAGTTTCAGGTTAGTCTTTAACCAAGCTTTCCAAAGAAGAACGAAAGAATCTCAAATAAAATTTGCACGTTGTTGTCAATATTTCTGCTCCAACTTCTAAGTAGAAGTTAGGGCTCTGACACAGTGTCGCCTATGTTTAAACCTAACCACAATAGTTTTGTTCTGGCAATATAATACAGGTACATAAATATAATTAGTGGGCGCATCGACAACAAAGCTATCTTGTAAAATCAGGCATTTGATTCCATTTATCTTTGCGGTTTCTATTTGTAATGCCGTTTCACTCATTTGCATTCCTGCAACTTATTTTTTGGTTACTTGTTATACTTCCAATTCAATGCTAGAAGTATTTTTATTTGTCAAAAATTATGTTTCAGAGAGAATAATGTATGTTATGCAAAATACATTTTTAACAACTCTTTTAGAATGCGGTTAATTGCACTTATGTAGCGGTGCCAAGTGTTTTGTAATTACTTGGATATTCCACAAAGTGCTTTAATTGATGGTTGGAGTTTATTGGCGACACTTAGAAGGTCAAATTATAATGCTACATTACATACATACGTCGCATAGACTTGTCATACATACACATGCAAATAATATTAGCCAAATGCCAGCCGCTCAACCATAGTAATGTTATATTTTAATGCAAGTCAGGCATGTCAGCTGAACTTATTTTTTCACCAAACAACTACACAATTACAAGTAGTTGCCTTGCTTTGCCCACCGCTTACATACAGTTTTGGATCTTGTAAAATTTCAATCTAAATTTTAAGTCTGTAAAAACTGTTAAAATTTAATAGCTTTTTACTAATTTTGAAAAGCATTTTTTAGACAAGTTCATCATGATTTCATTATTTATAGCTTGAATTTATGAAGTTTATTGTTCTTCTCGGTACCCTATTCCATGGTTTTACTAATAAATACCGATCCCCCTACGTATTCCCCATTTTGCCTTTATGCTAATAAACCAACTCAACTCAAAGTTCTGCTTCTGGCTTCAGTGAGCCCTGCAGAAAAACTAATCCTTCCCCCAGCTTTATTCTTTCAATTCACATTCTAATGACAAATGAGGAAAATTCTCAAACTATCGCAGCATTCCTTCACACAATGATATCTAACCAGGGGGCAAAGTTGTACAAAACGAGCACCATTCCCTTAAGAATCTAATATTCCGAGGAAACAAAGCATAACCCGACCTGATATTGGTGTTCCTTTTTATTAAACTATGTAAGTAATGTTGTTAATGTATTGATTTTTATAATTAACCTTGGGTTTGAAAGTTTAAGACTTTCAGTAAAATACAAGAAAGTTTTAATCAAAGAGAAAGCAGCTTGTTCTAGTAGACAATGTCCTCCATTGTCGCTATAAAGTATTTTATTTTTTTCAAACTAGCTGTTCCGGAGGATTCTGAATTTGAAAGCAATGGAATATTTTGATTTCATGAATTATGTTCTATGTAAATTTCTTTGTTTTTCAGATATGAACTCCCTGTTAGAAGGTGCATTTCTTTATTTTCAGAGTGACGCAGCTTTCTAAAGCAATGCAATATCTTGTGAAACGCTTTATTTCTGGTGGTGTTCTTCGTGAGGAAGGGTCAACTTCCAATTTGCAATCACCGACCGAACGCTGCTTGCTGTACAAGACATAATGATGTTGCCAGCTGTTTTTTCTGCACGTTAAAGTAACATAACCCGATCACAAATATATGAAACGACTTGAGATATACCTACTTAAACACCCAAATCAAATAAACATGTCAAATACTCAATGACGTGAGATTGCCCGCGCAAATTCTAGGAATTCCTGATTTATGAAGTAAATGACTTGAACTTGTGCTTGTTTGACAAGCTTATATTAATCCACAATTTAGGTAATCCAGGGCTTAACCCAATACAAATTTAATTTTATTTGCAAGTGCCATATGCAAACATTTTTCGTGTTGTAGCTAGTTTTTGGTGTAAAACTTATCCGTGCATCTTAATATTGAGCACATTATTGGTTTGTAAAAATGTAATGACTTACCATAATTTAACTACATACACGTGTGATTTACAAAGCTCAGTAGGTACAAAGTATAACTGAGATTTGCTTCCCCAGAATTATTACCAAGTAACAGATCATTTGCTAGCTAACCTTTGCGACTTTCAATGTTAAAGTTGATTAGCCTATTACAAGTGGATACTATAAAGTATAAAGCCTAAAATACTTCGGCAAAAATCACGTCAAGTGAGACACGGAATTTGCGATTTTAAAACTGGACCAAAGGACTTTATTGGGGTGAACGTACATTTCTTGTAGATTTGAAAAGTAAAGGAATTATCATTATTGGTTAAGGCGTTGCAAAGTTATGAACATTTTAAATTTTATTATGATACGACAATTATAACAATTAAATATTTTAACAATTAAGCTTCTTTGACAACTTTGCCAATCTTGAATAATACGCTTTGGTGACTTAGTCCTACCATTTGAAACTTTAGCATTTTTGCTAAAGAATTCATGTTAATTGTTACCCTAATTATCTCGTTTCTTATCGAATTTCTAGATGATTTTAAACGCAGATTTGATAGAACTTCTTGTGTAGATTTGAATTACGATGAAAAATCTTCTAGCACTCTGGGGGAACCGAGATAATTAGGGTAACAATTAACATGTCAATTAACTTTAATTGAAGTTTTTGCAAAAAACTAAATGGTTGAACTAACAAGTAATGGCAGGGAGTGGTAACCCGCACATGTTTAAATGGCTCATGTTTTCTAGATCACTTTTTGGCGCTGATTACGAACATCATGTCGAAAATCCCGAATGCGTACACCTTGTGGTGGTACTTGGCTTTAAATTTTACAGTACTTCCTTAAGTAATTGCCACGATGACCAATAACCAAAAACAAAGACTTCTAAAATATGGTTTGAGTGAATTTTTCAATTCAAAATTCAAGAATGAGACGAGCTTTAATATGGTTAATTATGTGCGTTACAATGTACTTCTATAAGACGCATGAAATGTTTGTGTGTTATATTAACACTGTTAACCTTAGAGATGTTAAGGTACTATAAAAAAGACGAACAAGCCATTGGAATTCTGAAAATGCTACACTTAAAACTAATCTCGTAATCATGTATCATGAATAAATTACAATCTATTTTACACTTTTTGCTCCAGTGATTTAAAGTCTCGCTTTGGTAAAGGTCTTTGCTCACATAATTACTGTTGCTAAATTGGAAACCTATACCAACCCAATTAATTTGCAAAGGTAGCCGGGTTTTTAATGTTTAAATTTCAAAAGTGATATAATTTTTTCCGACTTAAATTTTGAATTTTGTGGTGAATTTCCAAAACAAATTCCTCGAATTCAATTAATGTTACGGTATAAGTGGTTGGACGAGGTTACGCTTGATGTATACAACAGGTTGTTTGAAAATTTATATCCAGATAGCGCCCTTAGGACTGAGCATTCGGGATTTTCGACATGATATTTGTAATCAGCGCTAAAATTAGTCTAGAAAACATAAGCCATTTAAAAATTTGCGGGTTACCACTCCCTGCCTTTACTAGTAAGTCACAAAACATATTCAAGATAGCCAAAGTTGTCAAAAAAGCATAATTGAATGGCTCTAACGAATAACGCAATCTTTGGTTGTCAAGATCGAAGTATCATAATTTTTTACAAAAAACATTATAGTTGCGAACGAGTTGTCTGTCTGTTATTGCGTTTTTGCAAGGCGTTTTTTGAAATGGGCACATGCAACATTGTGAAGCGTCAATGATAACTTTAAAAAAGATAAACGCAATGATTATCTTTCGCTCAAAAAGCACTGCTGACATAAACGATGGATTAAAACTTAATCATGTCGCGTTTTTTGTATACTTCGGTTATGAATTTCAATAAATCTATTATAGCAACGAACAAAGATTGCGTTATTCGTTAGAGCCATTCAATTGTAAAAATATTTTGCTAACTTTGTTTAGCAAAAATCAGCTCACGAGAGAAAAACGAAAATATAAAAGCACTCGGATAATCTCACTTGACGTGTTGTTCGCCTGTGAATGTTTGCTCAGTTCAAGCAAACTTATATGCTTATGAACATCGAATCGTCATTCCCATTTTTGAAGTACAGAAAAACTTGTCAAAAAACTGAATGTCTTTTAACATTCGTGTACGGCTAATGACTACTAAATATATTTGTTTGTTTTTCTATAAATACATCATTTCCAAGTAGTGTGACTTACCTGGTGAAATACCATCACTGAAACATAAAACTTTCGTAATCCTATGACTGGCTTTATCTTACATATTATAACTTTAACAAATCAGCATAATCCTCGTAAAATCTTGCATTACGTAAGCTTTACAAGCAATTGTAAATTTTGTGCCTAAAAATTCTGTTAATTGTCAATTTTTATTTGTTACAGTACATCATAAATTTTGAATGTATCTGGAGATTTATTTAGTTATGATGGTAGTTTGTCAGTTGACAGGCATATTATAACTTAAAGTCGATAAACTGTGGTTTGTTCCTCTGATATAAAAAGGTGAAGTTTCATAACATTGGCATCAGTTTAGAACTTCATCGTAACAATACATCATCAGCTACACAGAAATCATTCAAATTCCCACTTATAAAACCATGGCGTCAAAATTTCTGGGTCTTTTACTTCTCGTTGCTATTAGTAGCTCGGCACAAGGTACCATTAAAGTTTCATAACTTGGGTTTTTTGTGTAATATCAAACTTTTACATAATCTTACAGGCAATCCGTCATTGTTGCTAGAACTTCGCTTTAAAATATTGATTTATCATTAGACAAAAGCGCTATTTCTAGGGAAAAAGAAACTTGGCGAGCTAAGGTTTGCCGTCATTTTTAATAACAATCTGCTACCCTATAATCTTTATTCCGACCCTAGGTCTCGCATTTATTCAATTATCTTTCGGTAACATCTTTTACTAAGTCAGTGCGACACACTTTTAAGTAAACCAATTGATTTTACCGTAAACACGTTCCAAGCAAATTGCTACTAACACTTATATTATGATTTTGATGTATCCTAGCTTGCGGTGCCATCCAAACACCATGCATCTCATGCATTAGTAAGCCTGACCCGTCTACGAGGCCTGGCCTGACCAGGGTATCCTACAACGAGTTTTATCTAGCTTCAGGAGGAAGCAGAGCACAATACGATAACTTCAACAAGTACGCTTATACAGTAGGACTAGTTTCGAGCAAGGAAGAAGCAGCTATGGCACTGGCTCAAATTCTACATGAGTCCGTCCGCTTAACAGCTCGTCGAGATTGGAGATGTAGTGAACAGTCACCATGCCGATACTATTCGACGTGTGACGTCCCTGGACAATATTATTATGGCAGAGGATATTTACAATTGAAGTGGTGTTACAATTATCGAGATGCTTCTACTGCAATCTTTGGAAATTCCAGTGTGCTCTTGAATGATCCAGATAAGGTTGCAAGGGAAGAGGATCTTGCGTGGCGCACTGCATTTTGGTTTTGGGGTGCTAAGATACACAACAAACCAGGTGTACAAAACGGGCAATTTGGCGCAACCACAAAAGTCTTGGCTCCTCAAGAATGTGCTGCAGGAAATGCGGACAGGTTTCAAAGAGAACGATACTACGCTAGCGTCCGACGTGCCTTTGACCTTTCGGGACCAATGAATATGTCCGGATGCAATTAAACATTACCCCAAGTATAGAAGCGAAGTGTGGAGAGACTGTAGTTAAAAATCATCAGCAGAATATTCTTTCTATGACGTATTTTTACGCAATGTTTTATTTTTTCCTTATCTTTTCAGTCCTAGTCAGCACCTTCTACGTAAATGAGCAGATAAAATTATTTTTACAATAATTTTTCGTTGTTTCTAAAATATAAGAGATAACAAAATACATTTTTGATGACAACCAAGTTGCTGTATAGGTAATTGTTAACATAATATGTTTGTAGAATAATTTCCAAAATAAAATGTCACCAACTAACTCCGCTGTCAAACGTGTTTGCTAAATATTATTTAATAAATAATTATTGATCGCCTTTAAACTAGAATTAGTGTTGCATCACGCCCATCTAGTTTATTTTCTACAGTAGCCCTAAAATACTTTAGAATTAAACCAAATAAAAAATAAACTATGTTTCAAAAGAAGTGTGCCCGTCTGTTTGTCTATATTACTTTCTATACTTGGTAAATAAATTTTGCAGAAAACTAACTGTACTCTTGTGGTTTATTTTGTAAAAGGTTACTGGTGCTTTGAAATTATTGAAATACTTTTCAGTATTCCGATTCATAAAAGTTTCTGAAAACCTAGGATGTTTTATACACGTTTATGACAGGGTGCAAAATATTAGGGCTCTTCAAACTCGAGTAAGTACTTTGACTTGACTATTTACTAAAATAGCACTGAATTGGAATTCGGTTTTATATTACCTATGGCTAAGAAAATGCACGAAATTTGGTCAATGGTAAGCTACTTCATCGTACCTATTTTTTATTGATCTCTGAAGTGCAGGCTCTACAAAAATTGTATATTAAGAATACTGCTTGTAATCAAAATTTTGATTACATAATTAGTTGACCTTCAAGTTTCTCTAGTTTTCATCCAAGCTTGAGTGCTATAGCCAGAAATGTTCGCAAATTATAAATTCTTAGAGAAATCTAGTATATTGGAAAGGGGGATTCAAACATGGATGTAGAGGGATGAGTTAGAGTTATACAAGAATGAGTTGTTTTTATGAACCAAATCAGCTACATGGTTGGGTGAAAATGTTGCCCACAACTTTGCTAAACACACTAAGTTTCTGCACCCAACACTTGTGTCTGTTCGGTCTGAAGTATTCGCTCAAACTTTTTTCGCGTTTCATTTTAGAAATTTGGTTCCACATTAATTTTTCAAGAGGCTAGCATGGCATATAGAGGCAAGACTTGTTGAAAAGTTGCCAAGGTAGTTTGGAGTGATAAAACCGTTTCGTGCATAGCACGACGTGCAAATACAAACACGGCCGTGAAACGTGCGCAGAAGTGCAAACATTGTTGTTATATTTAAGTTATGTTTTTGCCATTTGGCCTAGCATTAGCCGTGTTAACTATCATCGCGAAAAAAAGTTGGAAATATTGCAATTCAGGCAGGAAATTATTAAGCCATTTTTATTTTGGAATTACTCACCAGTGCTTTTAGAATATAGGAAACTTCTAAAATCAACTCCAAATTGCTTTAATTGCTGTCAACAGTTAAAAAGTTTAAAATTAAAAAAAGTTTGGAAGCCCAAAAGGCTAACAAAAAGGATAGCGCTGTCTTTGAAACACCGAGTAATTTATTGGCGTTTTTCTCTAAATACTAACGTTCATTTTCACCTTCACTGACCAAACGTTGTTTGCTGTACACTGCATAATGTAGTAACTGGCTGCTTTGAATGTACACTAACGAAACGTAATGCAATGATTCATGTACGAAACAAATGGAGAAATGGTTACCAAAATTTTGAAATAAAACCAAACATGACTGTCTGCTATCAAAGACTCAATGACGTTCGATTTGCTCTTACTTCTCACTTGTTCTCACTTATAAAGCAAACAACGTAAATTTTTACTTGTTTGACAACCTAGTCACACCAAAGCGTACAACATGCGTAATCAAAAACCAATACGGATTCACTTTTATCTGCTAGTGCAATATTCAAACATTTCGCACGTTTGGTATATAACTAATTTTTTGATATATAAACGAACCCATGCATTTTAACATTGAGGTCAGTAATAGTCTGTTTTTAAATGTGTTAACTTAATATCACTTTGCCAGATACACGTACAATTAGTTTAGTTTCTAAAAAGTATATACTAGTAAACTGAAATTTGCTTCCTCGGAATTAATTCTAACTAGCAGATTACTTAGTTGGTAACCTTTACGACTTTTCATGTTAAAGTTTTACAGTCCCTTAAAAATGAAGTAATATGTTGGCTACGGTGATGTAAACTTGTATGTTTATAGCAGCAAAAACGGTATTTCCGATACTAAAAAATAGGCAAGCTTGAATGTTTTCCTACACTTGTGTATGACTACTAAATTTATTTGTTTGTTTTACTACAAAAACGTAATTTCCAAGTTGCATGATGTATCTGGTGACGTTTTATCACTGCAATGTGAAAGTTCCGTAAAACCATTACTGGATTCAAATAAAATTTGAACATTACCATTGTTCCGGAGGATTTGGATTCGAAATGGACAGGAAATGGAATTTCTGGACATTTTATTATAAATTTTCCATTTCTTTGTTAACTGAACGTTTTCAAACCTGTAATTCGCTGTTTCTTTGTTCACGTTCAGTATTTCTCATTGTTAATGCTAAGATGATCATTGTCAAAGTTCAATATTGAGAACTTTGTATTTTGTGATGGCTACTTCCGGTGAAAAGGTCAAGTTCGATCCCAACGTAAGTTGGACTTTGTAAAACGTTCCCATTTTCCTTTGTCTTTCTTTGTGCGGAAATGGTAGTTTTTCTTGTGAAACCGGAAACGGTTCGTATTGTCGCTTCATGAATAGTTCATCATGAAACGTTTTCTTTGTTACTTGCCATTTTGTAACTTTCTGAATTCGAACCCGGAGTAGCCAAATTTCAGTATAAAAAGGGAATGAAAATTGTAATTTGTCATTAGTCCTCTTGAGGCATCATACCAAACAGAGTAAGCCCAAAACTCTCAAGGTTGAGCCAAGAAAGAGAAGAAAGTCGGTCTTCGGACTAAGAGACACTTAACAAAGCAACCGTTATTTGTCTATTTTCGGAAATAATAAAGTTCAAGTTCCTAAAGTTTATTGGAATCGTTTGCTATTTATTTTCCATCCTCTGGAATAGTGCACCCAGCATTTAGTTGCATTTGGGGTTCCAGAATTGTCTCACATCTTGTGAGTGGTCCTTCGGAAGTATTTTTTACCATCTTATGTTCCAAGTTTGGGGACATAATTTGGTCCTTCGAACCGGATAACCCAGAGCTATGGAGTACGGTCAAGGTCACGGAGGAGCCCACGGAAGTGGGGAACAAGTTCCGCGTCGGAGCAGGCGTCCAAACATCGGGCAACCGCCGAATTTTTACGGGGATTGGGTTGCAGAAGAGGAGCAGCCATCGTTCCTGTCCAGTACCCACAGAACGACCACTGGAGTGGTCATGCAGAGGACGACAATGGTCACGCCACAGACGGTTGAAAGGACACCGGAAGTGGAGGCTGACGCCCGTTCACATATCTCTGCTGCCAGCTCCAAGTCAAAGGTGGAGCTGGATGAGGAATTTGCGGAACTGGAGCGATCCATCCGACAGAAATTGGATCGGCTATCAGAGCTAAAGCAAGAACTCTCCCAAGTGGCGCATGCCAATCAAGCGAAGATGGACGACCTGGAAGAGTACGCGGACTATGATGACGAGGATGATCAAGAGGAGGAAAGGGAGGAACAGGATGCCCAAGCAAGGGTGAAGCCATTTTCCACGGGTGAGTTGAGTGCTATCGCGCCGGCCTCAATTCATTTCATGCCCACGCCTCTATCATCCAGGGTTCCAATTTGGAAAGAAAAGGAGGAAGTTCCAGCGGCCCATCAATCAGCGCTCCCATCCAGGACTTCCACGGGATGGGGGGTCAGAGACGAATCGAGAAGGCACAAGACTGGGCCGTCGACGGGACAACCAGCTGCAGGCAGCAGCACCTACTATGATTGGGAGGAACCCGCACATTATGGGTTTCCTCCACGAGCGCCTCCATCCAAGCCTTCGACGGGATGGAGGGACAGAGACGACAGAAGAAGGAGAACAGAAGATCCTGATGGGGATCAAGGAGCTGCCGGTAGCAGCAACAAGGACAAAGGTTCCGCATTCCATGGTCATCCTCCACCAGCACCGAGCCCACCGCCACCGCCAGTGACACGGCAATCATTGCCACAAGGCCAACAACAAGATGGGGGATTAGCCGACGCCCTGGCAAATGCACTGATCACAGCACTCAAATCCCAAAATGTCACTACCGAAAAGTTTGTGGCTCGTCAAGGGGAAGGAAGTAAGTTACCAACCTTCTCAGGGAATCCGCTGGACTGGCCTATTTTTGCTCATCAGTACAGGCAGTCCACGACGGATTGCGGATTCACACGGGCCCAAAACATGGCAAGGCTCGAAAAGGCGCTAAAGGGGGAGGCCAGGAGGCACGTTCGGGCTCTCATGATCGTCCCGGACAACGCGGAAATGGTCATGGAGAGACTGGAGCAGCGCTATGGAAGGGCGGAGTACGTTGTCCAGGCCTTGATAGAGACGGCCAAGAAGACCCCCACTCCCAAGGCGGACAAGCTGTCAACCATCATGGATTACGCTGGTGCCATCAGCAACTTGGTCACCACCGTCAAGACTCTTCATGTTCCAGCACACCTGGAAAATCCCCAGCTCATGCAGGAGCTGGTGGATAAGCTACCGGACAACCTAAAGCTGCAATGGGGCATGCACACCCTGTTGCACAAACGTGTCAATCTCCTTGACCTGGCCAGTTGGACTGACAAAGTAGCGGAAGCCGCAAGCAAAGTCACCATCCCCAAGCTCCGAATCCGGGATGGAAAAGAAGAGAACGTGAACACTACCGCCACAGAGGAATCATCCCAGTCCAAACAGTCCAAAGCTTGTCCAGTTTGCAAGATTGAGGGTCATGCAGTATCAGGCTGCGAAGTTTTCAAAAAGAAGAACGTGCAGCAACGGTGGGATGCGGTCAGAGCAAGCAATCTCTGTTTCTGCTGTTTGAGAGGTGGACACAGCGTGAAAGTCTGCCGATCAAAGTGGACATGCCGTGTGGATGGGTGTGGAAGGAAACACCACACTCTTTTGCATGGTGGTCCTGGTCCTAAGAAAGATGACAAGGTATCAGCTGATGATGCGAAGCTATTTGACAAGCTGAGTCAGCTAAATACCAATGTCAACCTAATGAAGGGGCCAGGTGCACTTTTGCGGATCATCACTGTGCACTTGAGAGGACCCGGAGGATCGATTATCGCCAACGCGTTGATTGATGGAGGATCAACGTGCACTCTAATTTGTGCTCAGCTTGCCAAGAAACTGAGCTTGAGTGGACCTGTAGACCCAATAAGGATCAAGTGGACCAACCAGCAGAAGCAAACCGATTCCAGTTCCAGGAAGGTGGAGGTCTGGATAAGCCCGCTGGAGGAAAAGGTGGAGTACAAACTCAAAAATGTACGCACTATCAGCAACCTGGAGCTTACTCGTCAACGTGACGATCTGGATAAGATTTGCAAGAAGTGGGCCCACCTGCAAGAGATCAAGATGAGGTACCTTCCTGGAGAGCGGCCACTGATCCTGATTGGGCAACCCCACACCTATCTGACTGTAACAAGAGAAGTCAGAGAATCTGGAATGGACGCACCAATGATGTCAAGGTGCATGCTGGGATGGGCAATCCACGGACCAACCGACGAAAGTGGAGAGGAGGAATCCATGTTTTCCTGTGTCCATGAGTCAGACGAGGACATTTTGCATGACCTGGTGAAGGAGTCCTTTAGTTTGGACTCAATTGGTGTCAGACCAATGGTGAGCACCCGCTCCCGAGAAGACATTGCCGCGGAGGCATTAATGAAACAAGTCACTCGGCGTGTCGGGGACCATTGGGAGACTGGGCTTCTCTGGAAAAGGGAGCCCGTTGTGTTACCACCAAGTCATGATGTCGCAATGAGCCGATTTCGGGGAATTGAGAGGAAACTCCGCCGGGACGAGCTACTCAGAGGACAGTACGGGGCCAAGATACAGGATTACTTGGCCAAAGGCTATGCTCGAAAGCTATCACCGGAAGAGCTAGCCACACCGACTGACAAGCAATGGTTCCTGCCTCACTTCAACACAGCCCATCCAAACAAGCCTGGGAAGATCAGAATTGTTTTTGATGCTTCCAGCAAGGCCAACGGAGTGAGTCTGAATGACTTTTTGCTAACTGGACCGGATCTGCTCAACTCACTCCCAGGCATCCTCCTAAAATTCCGGCAGAGGAGGATTGCGCTCAGCGGTGACATCGCGGAGATGTTCCACCAAGCCAAGATTCGGTCAGTTGATTGTCCAGCGCAGCGTTTCCTCTGGAAGGAGGACTTGGAAGATCCAGAGCCATCAATCTACCAGCTGGAAGTAATGATGTTTGGGTCAGTATGTTCACTATACTGCGCATAATACATCAAGAACCGGAACGCTGAAGAATTCCAGCACGAGTTTCCAGCTGCTGCCGCCGCCATTGTCCAGAAGCACTACATGGACGACTATCTCGATTCTCTGGACACGGAGGACGAAGCAATTACACTGGCACTGGAAGTGAAGGAGGTCCACCAGAAAGGAGGATTTTCCATTGGAAAATGGATTTCCAACTCTCAAAAGTTTCTGGAGGCACTGGGAGCTGGCGCTGGACAAGTCACAAAGGACCTTGCAGAATGGTCCGAGATACCAACCGAGCGGGCACTGGGGCTTCACTGGATACCTGCGGAGGACTGCTTTACCTTCCGGGTAAATCTGGAGCGTGCCGGAAAGGGGATAGCAACTGGAGAAGAGGTGCCCAATAAACGTGCAGTACTACGACTGGTTATGCTGGTATGGGATCCACTGGGATTTCTGGGGCACTACATGATAAAAGCAAGGATTCTTCTCCAGGACCTGTGGAGATACAAAATTGGCTGGGACGACGAAATCCCCACTACTTCTTTCACAAAATGGAAAGCGTGGGTGCGGGAGCTCCCGAAGCTAGCAGAAGTCAAACTCCACAGGTGCTATTCCTGGAAGGCCAGCACAAGTCACCACAATCAAGTTCACATTTTCTGTGATTCTAGTGAGAAAGCTGGATGCTGTGTAGCCTATTTGCGTGTCCAAGATGAAGACGGGAATGCGGAGGTGTCCATCATCATGTCCAAGACGAAGGTGGCACCATTAAAACCCGTGTCCATTCCCAGACTGGAGCTAATTGCAGCCTTGTTAGCCTCACGTCTGGGAAAATTTATAAAGTAGCAGCTGGACATTCCCATCCACCAGTTAGTTTACTGGACGGACTCCATGACGGTTCTGAAGTGGGTACGCTCTGAAGCCAGGAGGTTCCAGGTCTTTGTTGCTGCTCGTGTCGGCGAAATACACGAAAACACCGACATCCACCAGTGGAGATGGGTTCCCACCAAGGACAACACGGCAGACGATGGTACCCGGGAAGGGAAGGCCGACTTATCATGTAGCAGCCGCTGGTGGAACGGACCCCCATTTTTGAAAGAACCCGAGGAGGAATGGCCTCAGGAGCCCAACTTTGAAGATGAACAGGAGGAGGAGCTGGAGCTGCGGAAGGAATTTGTTGGTGTCACAGTGAAGCTTCCGGGTCAGTCATTGCCGGAAGTTTCCAGGTTTTCTAATTACCTCCGACTGGTACGTGCAACAGCGTACGTACTGAAGATAATTGAGTGGATGCTTGCCAAGCGGAAGTCAATCTCAAAGGTACTGGCACTCCAAAGGGCTGAAATGATGCTAATTCGGAGGAGTCAGTGGGAGGCTTACCCAAACGAAATGGCAATGTTATCAAAGGAGGAGGAGATACCAAAATCCAGCTCTCTCTACTCGCTGTCACCTGTTTTGGACCATCTGGGTGTTCTGAGGATGAATAGCAGACTGGCAACTGCTGCGGACATGGACTTGAGGATGCCAGTAATTTTGCATCCAAAGGAAGGCTTGACAACACTACTTATCCAGTACTACCACCGGCTGTGTCTTCATCAGGGAGAAGACACAATGAGGAACGAGATACGGCAACGGTACTGGATTCCCAGGTTACGCAGCGCCGTGCGTCAAGTCATCCGGACTTGCACCCTGTGTAAACTCCGGAAGGCCAAAGCCCAACCGCCCATGATGGGAGCAATCCCGGACTTTTGGATCCAGCCGCAGCCCAGACCATTTACAATAACTGGGATGGACTACTTTGGCCCAATGGAGGTGACCGTCGGGAGACACCACGAGAAGCGGTATGGAGTCATATTTACGTGCCTGTCAACCCGAGCAGTGCACCTAGAAGTCGCCCAGAGCCTTACAACGAACAGTTGTATCATGGCCATCCGGAGGTTTATTGCCAGGAGAGGTGAACCGAAGCAGATCCACAGCGACAATGGGACGAATCTGAGGGGAGCAGACAAAGAGTTAAGGGAAGCTCTGGAGGAAATGAACCAGACAAAGATTACGGACGAGTTGGCAGTTAAGGCGATCGAGTGGCACTTCATCCCACCCTCCGCAGCTCATATGGGGGAAGTTGGGAAAGACTAGTCCGGAGTGTCAAGACTGCAATGTCGGTCATCCTGAAGGCAAGAGCCCCCAAGGAGGAAGTACTCCAAACAGTGTTTGCCGAAGCCGAGGCCACTGTCAACAGCCGTCCTCTGACAGATGTGCCTGTGGATCCAGATTCGCCGGAAGCCCTTACTCCGTTCCACTTTCTGATTGGAAGCTCCAGTATGACGCAGCCTCCAGGGGACTTCAAGATGGATGAGAACCTGAGGAAGCAATGGAGACAAGCTCAAGCATTAGCAAACTCTTTCTGGAGACGATGGCAGAATGAATACGTTCCTACTTTGCAGAGGAGGCATAAGTGGCATAGAAAGGTTCCTCCAGTAGCAGTGGGAGACATGGTCATCGTTTTTGACGACAATTTGAAACGGAACAATTGGCCACTGGGCAGGGTCACTCACGTATATCCTGGCAAGGACGGAATTGTCCGGATCGTGGAGGTCAAGACAGCATCGGGGACCTACAAACGGCCTGTGGTCAAGCTCGGGAAACTGGACATAAGGACAGCCGAGGACACAAAGCAGGATTTACTGCGTAAATCGGGGGGAAGAATGTTCCGGAGGATTTGGATTCGAAATGGACAGGAAATGGAATTTCTGGACATTTTATTATAAATTTTCCATTTCTTTGTTAACTGAACGTTTTCAAACCTGTAATTCGCTGTTTCTTTGTTCACGTTCAGTATTTCTCATTGTTAATGCTAAGATGATCATTGTCAAAGTTCAATATTGAGAACTTTGTATTTTGTGATGGCTACTTCCGGTGAAAAGGTCAAGTTCGATCCCAACGTAAGTTGGACTTTGTAAAACGTTCCCATTTTCCTTTGTCTTTCTTTGTGCGGAAATGGTAGTTTTTCTTGTGAAACCGGAAACGGTTCGTATTGTCGCTTCATGAATAGTTCATCATGAAACGTTTTCTTTGTTACTTGCCATTTTGTAACTTTCTGAATTCGAACCCGGAGTAGCCAAATTTCAGTATAAAAAGGGAATGAAAATTGTAATTTGTCATTAGTCCTCTTGAGGCATCATACCAAACAGAGTAAGCCCAAAACTCTCAAGGTTGAGCCAAGAAAGAGAAGAAAGTCGGTCTTCGGACTAAGAGACACTTAACAAAGCAACCGTTATTTGTCTATTTTCGGAAATAATAAAGTTCAAGTTCCTAAAGTTTATTGGAATCGTTTGCTATTTATTTTCCATCCTCTGGAATAGTGCACCCAGCATTTAGTTGCATTTGGGGTTCCAGAATTGTCTCACATCTTGTGAGTGGTCCTTCGGAAGTATTTTTTACCATCTTATGTTCCAAGTTTGGGGACAACCATGTTCACATAACTCAGGTAAACTCGAAGAGAGGAACAGTAATTTACGTAAGCTAAACAAACAATCGTAAGTTTTTCTATTTAAAAATTCGTCTGACTGTCAGTTTTATTTGTTTACCTACACCATAAACCATGACTGTTTTTTCGATATTGTTTTAGATTAGTCACAAACCTAGTTAGTGAGTTGACAATGAGAAAAATGTTGACCGGTGACAAACAACAAACAAACGGTGGGGGTTTTTCACTTAAACGGGATAGTTTACAAAGTACACTATTGTAGGCTTCAAGTTACATTGAACTTTAAAACTTCAACGTCATCCTCGTAAAGTGGAAAAGAAACCTTGATTCACGTAAGCTTAACTAGCAGTCCCAAGTGCTTTATTCAAAAATCTTTATATCAATTTTATTTGTTTACGCACACCATGAATCTTGAATGTTTTTTTTTGAAAATGTCTTAGTCATGACACCGGTTAGTAAGTTGATAGTGACAGACATTTTTGGAATATGTTCATCTTAAACTCGATAAACTCTGGTTTGTTCTTGAAGTTTAAAAAGGCAAAATTTCATAATACGAATATCAGTTTGAAATCTCACCTTAAAACATTACAACAAGAGTTACACAGAAATCATCTAAATTTTCACATTCAACATCATGGCGTCAAAATGGCTGGGTGTTTTGCTTCTCGTTGCTGTAACTAGTTTGGCATAATGTACCGTTACATTTTCATAATTTAATTTGAAGTTGCTTATAATTTTGCATAATTATTTATTCTTAGGATTCGTTTCGTACGACGAGTTTCGGAAATTAGCTTTAGGGTCAAACAGAACACAATACGATAACCTCAACAAGTACGCATATACAGTAGGGCAAATTTCCAGCAAACAAGAAGCAGCTATCTCACTAGCTCAAATTCGAGTTTTAAACTGGTTAATAAGCATCCATCCATTCGAGTAGCATTTTGGGTGCCATTTTGGTAGACAATTTTTTTCTGAAAAAATGCGGATAAAAGTTGCTTATTAGATATAGCAACACTGGAGGAAACTCAACGGATTTTTGCGACTGATGTTATTTTGGGAAACAACAGTTAAAATTTGCTACCAAAACTTGTCTTAGTATACTACTTGGAGTAGGAATTGTAAATGAACACTAACAAAACCAAAAGAAATATTCTGAATTTTTAACAAAAATTAGTTTATCTTAGAAATTGAAAAGTAAATTATTAGTGTTTTCAAAAGGTATCACAAAATATAATCAAATATATTAAATACTTTCTAAGTTTGAGGTACCTAGTACCTGCTGAGTGCTATGTGCCCACTTATCTTTCCTAATGTAATATCTAAGTACTACCTTTTTAAAAATGTTCGTAATATTTTTTTATGAAAAGCCATCAATCCGGATAGCCGTAATACTAGAGTTTTATACTTTTATATAAAATAAAATGGTTCTAAGTTGTGGAAAAAAATATAAACTTGTATGAGCAATTAAATACGTTTACTTGTTGTTGCCTGTTATAAATTTTTGAAAGACATAAACTCTCCCAATCACGTGGAAATTGGAAATTTTATTTATTAATAGGTAATATTTAAATTTGTATGTTAACCATGCACATCTGCTGTATTTTAAACTAAAATGTATGGACGTGTGAGTATATGTTGGATGCTGTGCTAGATATTTCAGATTTAACAACTTACACTCACATGTTAACGGGATTTATCTACTAATCGCAAATCAAATGGGGAGTAGATTTTCAGAAAAACGTACAACCTAAAAAGAAAAACTAATATACTTAAAACCATATTCTGTATTTAATTTACTAATTTTAAAGTGTTCAGGTACTACACGTTCATGACTCATACATAGTTTTTAAATCACACAGCTTAACTCCTGGTTCACAAAAGTCAGCATTTTCCATTCTTATGCATAAATTTAAGGACTTACAAATACAAAGAAGAATCCTGCTTCTATTGCTTTTTTTCAGTATATATATTAAACGTTTGTCCACGAAAAGCATATTAGGTATGCAAACATGAAGACCTGAATTAGTTAGTCATCTGCATTCTTTTTAAACCCACGCGCAAGTACTGTCGTTCAATTCGGCAAACTGGGCCATTTTGGTACATGCAAGAACATTGGAAAAGGCAAAGTCCACCATGGGTTCAACATGAAAACGGTAGGTGTACTTCCATTGTTCTCCGCATGTAGCAAAATGGTTTTGCTTGACAACAGAAATTTGAACGGCAGTACACCAAAGGCAAGATATTCCACTTTAGCACTTCAGAAAAAAGGAAAACACACCGTACATCTCAAATGCTCTCTTCAAAATTTTTCTCAGTCAGCCTTTAGGTACGTTCGTGAAAAGATACCTACTCAGTTGAGATTTGCAGATTCCTGAAACAACTTAGTAAAAACAGTTTCTAATTATTTTCATCCCCTTTGTACGAGAACATCTTTGTCTCCAATTTCTACTACATTGACAATATGTGTTCATCTTTCGTTGTAAAATCAGGTGTAAGTGCAATCAAAATTAATTTTATAGATTTGTGAAGCTACGCCAAACTATATAAGATAATGCAACAAATGATTTACATTTAAATTATTACAAATTACAACTAAATTAACATGTTGGACAAACCTAATTTAAATTTAATTTTCAGTTGGTTGCCGCTGAGACCTATGATATTGATTGGGATATTGACAATTTTGTCACGGTGCAGCAAAACCAGGAATTACTACTTCGTCAACGTTTGATCATTGAAACAAAACCGGGCACAGCGTACCACTCTAAGATGACAATAGGGTTTATTAAAGTGGGGAAAAAGTATCGTCAGGACTTTCGCTTGGGTTGCAGCCTGAACCAGATTTTTGGAACGGCATGTAGTGTCTACCTGCATTTCTCTGCTAAGCTTGAGGACGTTTTTGACCTCACGGTATGCTATTTTCTGTGTGTTATTATAAATAAATTTGTGAACCGTATCAATCATTTATACATTTGTACTGAGCGTTGCATTTTATTTATGTTTTAGGAGGTTAAGCCACTCACGCCAGGTTATCGAATTGAACTTGAGCACGATATGGAGTACAATGTCACAGATCCATTGCGTTACAGCACGTATGTTGATTCCAACGGAACCATGAAACTGAAACTTCAAATTAAAGTGTTAAAATCTGTTCCCGCGACTGAAAAATGATGGGGTGCAACTGACTACAAGAAAATCCTAAATTTAACTAAATGCACTCCTGTTTTCTCTTTGCTTCACGTAATAAGCAACTAAAAATTTTATGCGTTAGTTATTCGGGCTGGGTTTTTAGAATTTCTTTATGTGTTGAATTTTAAAAAATGTAAAATAATACTTCAGTTCTGTTTTTTGCAATTACAGACTAGTTAATTTTGTGTGTGGGTGGTTTTGATAGGAAAAATTTTGGGTTAAGTATTTGATAAATAAGTGTCAGAAAATGCAAATAAATTCAAGTTACTAATAATATATTTGCAGCTTTTTAGTAGTTATCATTTTACAAATACGTTTATATAAAGATACCTCAACAAATTTATACCTGGAGCACAAGTTGCTCCAGAAAGTCACACCTCCGTCTAACACCAGATATAGAAGGTTCAGAGATGATATATTTATATTTTCTCCAACCAACTCTAATACTATGGAACCATTCCTGGAATCACTAAACTCTATGCATCCTAACATCAAAATAGAGTTTCAACGAGGCAATTCACTTCCCTACTTGGAGTCCAAGTCTTGGACACAATAGTATCAGCGTCAAATGGACGTCTCCATACGACAATATACTATAAGCCGACAGACTCGCACTCATACCTGCCTTACACTTCCTTCCACCCTCAAACAACACATGACGCAATTCCATATTCTCAATTTCTACGATTGAGAAGGATTTGCTCAAATGACAACGACTTCGCTAAACGTTGCCAGGAGATGGCAACATTCTTCCGGGGTAGACTTTACCCCGAACACATCATTCAGAAGGCCTTGTCAAGGGTATTAGCTGTTTCTAGAGTTGATGCCCTGACTAAATCCTCAGCCAAAAAAAGCGAAGTCTTGCCATTTGTTGTCACGTTTAGTAAGGCAGGCCACCAAACAATGAGTGCTATAAAAAGCCTCTTTGGCGAAACGATCTCAAAAACACCGGAGTTGGTCAACATCTTCCCATCTCCTCCTGTTGCAGCCTTTCGCAAGCCGAAAAGCATTCGGGATATTCTAGTTCGAGCACGACTAACATCAGTGCAACCTAGAATATGTCACCCAAATCCGGGTACAATCCCATGCAACGTCGGTAAGTGTTTAACATGTAAACACACCATCTTACAAAAAGAGATCGTGGGACCAAAGGGAAGGCTTAAGGTATGGGAACAATTTCACTGTAAGAGTGAATGCGTGATATATGCCATCGTATGTACGAAATGTTCAAAAATATATATTGGGGAGACGAAGCGTAAGCTTCGTGACCGCTTCAGGGAGCATCTCTATAGCCTATCACATGGAGAGCCCACTGAAGTGAGTGAACATTTCACCAAAGTACATACACGAGATGATATGCGTGTGACGGCTATCCAACTGGCTTCTTCTAACCAGATGAGTCGGCGGGAGCAAGAAGCACGCATTATTCATCGTTTAGGTACTCTGGCACCTATGGGACTTAATACAGAGTTCACTTATATATAGAATGAAAACGGGGCCATTCTATCCTCAAAAGTTCAAAAATCAGGCGTAGCTCCCACCTGAGGTGGGAATTTGGGCGAGATCTCATCACCATCGAATTCCTCGTCCAAACTTTACTACCCCCTCTGCTACCCCCACCAGAAAAAATCTCAGGCCCTGAAAACCTCAGGTTGTCGAGATATTTGGCCCTGAAGGTGGGGTGAACAAAAAAATTTTGAGGTACTTATATAAGTGAACCTTAGTATAGGCCTCATTTGCATATCTATTGGATATGCAAATTAGGCATATGCTAATTAGGCATAAGCAGGGTTCAAAAACCTATAAATACCCCTGCATCTCCAGCTTTTGCCTCAGTGCGTTTTTGGAAGTTGAACCGACAACATCTCCAGAAACGCTTATCCTGAAGAAGGTGACTTGCACCGAAACGTCGAGTTATTTTCTCACCATGCCCCCACCGAAGCCTATGGATGTAAAGCATAGGCACCAACATAAGAAGGGGAAGTCTATGGTGCAGCATAGACTTTCCTCTTCAGCTGACATTAACACCATTGTCAGCAATGTTGGAGTTGGTGTAGAGCAGGAGGTGTCCGTGTTACGGCATGGGCGTCTACCTGTAGGGTCTACCCATCAAAGCACCCTCCTTGGCGGTGCTTCCGAAGTCGGCCCAACCGGGTGCAGACTGGAAGCAAGGGAGGAGAGTGCATGTGAAGTGGCCCTACCTGATTCCGAAGCCGGCCTTTCGAGGTGCGGGTTGGAATCAGATAGGAACCATTTTACATCGATGGGAACCAACAACATGACCCCTCAAGCTACACCAATTCCCCTGATGTCTCTTAAATTCCCACGTCAAACGGGAAAAAAGCCCAAAAACAATAAGAGACATAAAAGCGACATCGACCACCAAAATATCAACAAATTTATATACTGTTTATTAGCCTAAGTTCAAATAAAGCCTTTTTCATTTTGTAATTTCTAAGAGTTACTCACCAGTGCTTTTAAAATGTAGGAAGCTACTAAAATCAACTCCAAATAGCTGTCACCAGTAAAAAACTAAAAGCTTAAAATTAAATTCCGAAAGACCAAAAGGCTATCAAAATAGATAGCGCAGTTATTGAAACACCGAGTGATTTATTTGAGTGTTTTCCCCAAGTACTAACGTACATTTTCACCTTCAACGACCAAACGTTGTTTGCTGTACACAGCATAATGTAATAGCAGGCTGCCTCGAATGTACACTAACGAAACGTAATAAAATGACTCATACACGAAACAAATGAAGAAATGCTTACCTAAATTTCTAAACAAAATCAAACATGACTCTCTGCTATTAATGACTCAATGACGTTCGATTCGCTCTCACTTCTCACTTGTTCTCAAACGGAAGCAAACAACGTAAATTTTTACTTGTTTGACAAGCTAGTCACACCAGAGTGTAAAACATGCGTAATCAAAAACCTGTACGAATTCACTTTTATCTGCTGGTGCAATATTCAAACATTTCACCCGTTTGGTATATTAATAAACCGATTTAACGATCATTTGAAATACGTAGCTGAGCCAAGTGGATGTCTGTCTGTCTGATTCTCTGACTCCATTCACCATACTACCCCAAGAAATCAGGTTAAAAGTCATAGGATTATTTCTCATGACCCAATGAATCACTGTGCCAAATTTGGTGCGATTCTGACAAGTTTTATGATCTGAGGGGTTACCTCCCCCAACTACCCCAGGGGGATGAAAAATCAGGCTCAAAATCAATAGGACTATTTCTCATGACCCAATGAATCACTGTACCAAATTTGGTGTGATTCTTACTAGTTTTATGGTCAGGGGGGTTACCACCCCCTACTACCCCAGGGGAACGACCAATCTGACTCAAAGTCAACAGGGTTCCTTAATATGGCCCAATAAATCATGATACCAAATTTGATGCGATTCTGACAAAGCATATGGTCAGGAGGGTTACCTCCCCCTATTACCCCAGGGGGATGACTGATCAGGTTCAAAATCAATAGGGTTCCTCGTGATGACCCATTGAATCACTGTGCCAAGTTTGGTATGATTCTGACAAACCGTCTGGCCTGTATCGTGCTGACACACACACAGACACACGGACAGACAAACATGACAATCTCAATACTAGCTTCACTATGCTCAGCTACGTAATAATACTTTGCTGCATAAACGTTCCCATGCATTTTAACATTAAGTACAGTAAAAGCCTTAAAATGCATTGACTTAATATCACTTAACCAAATACACGTATAATTAGTTTAGATTGGAAAGGGTGTATACTAGTAAACTGAAATTGCTCCCTCGGAATTAATTCTAACTAACAGATTGCTTACATGCTAACCTTTGCAACTTTTAATCTTAAAGTTGTCTAGCCCCTTTAAAGTGAAATACTATGTTTGCTACGATTATGTAAACTTATACGCTTATAAAAGCAAAATTTAGGTACTTCCAATGCTGAAATATAGGCAAGCTTGAATGTCTTCCTACACTTTTGTATGACTACTAATAGTATTTGTTTGTTTTACTACAGAAACGTAACTTCCAAGTTGTAGAATGTATCTGGTGACGTTTTATCACTGCAATGTGAAAATTTCATAGAACCATTACTGGCTTCAATTAGAATTTGGAATTTAATATGTTCACATCACCCAGGTAAACTCAAAGAAAAGAACAGTATTTACATAAGCTTAACAAACAATGGTAATTTTTCTATTTTAAAATTCTTCTGACTGTCAATTTTATTTGTGTGCCTACACTCTACACCAGAAATCTTCAATGTTTTCTTTTGAAATTGTCCTAGTCACAACCCTAGTTAGTCAGTTGACAATGACAGAAATGTTCGACACTGTATTCTTAACACTCGTATAAAAGCTGGTTTGTTTTGTATAAAAACGAAATTTTCAATGTATTATATAAATGGTGACGATTTTTCACTGAAACAGGAAAGTTTACAAAGTAAAGCCATTATTGGCTTCAAGTTACATTGAACTTTAAAAAGTCAACGTCAACCTCGTAAAATGGAAAAGAAACCGTGATTTATGTAAGCTTAACCAAGAATCGTAAATTTTTTATTTAACAATTCCTCTGTCAATTTTACTTGTTTACTCACACCATAAATCATGAATGTTTTTTGAAAATTTCGTGGAATTGACCCTGGTTAGTAAGTTGATGGTGACAGGCATTTTTGACATATCGCCTCTTAAACTCTGGTTTGTTCTGGTAGTATAAAAAGGCAAAGTTTCGTAACATGAGCATCAGTTTGAAATCTCATCTTACCATTACAACAAGAGTTACACAGAAATCATCGAAATTTTCACATTCAACATCATGGCGTCAAAATGGCTGGGTGTTTTGCTTCTCGTTTCTATAATTAGCTCGGCACAAGGTACCGTTAAATTTTCTTACTTTAATTTAAAGTTGATTACAATTTTACATAGTTTCGTATTTTTAGGCTTTGTTTCGTACGACGAGTTTCGGAAATTGACTTCAGCGGCAAACAGGACACAATACGATAACTTCAACAAGTACGCTTATATAGTAGGGAAAATTTCCAGCAAGGAAGAAGCAGCTATGGCACTGGCTCAAATTCTACATGAGTCCGCTCATTTAAGCGCTCGCCGTGAATGGGGATGTGAAGGTTCATCTTGCTCAGGTCTTTATCGTTCTGAGTGTGACGTCCCAGGACAGTCTTATTACGGCAGAGGGTACTTACAGTTGAGATGGTGTTACAACTATCAGGATGCTTCTACTGCAATCTTTGGGGATTCCAAAGTTCTACTGAATGACCCTGATAAGGTTGCGAAGGACAATGATCTTGCGTGGCTTACTGCACTTTGGTTTTGGGGTGCCAGGATACACAGCAATCCAGGTGTAGAACGTGGCCAATTTGGCGCAACCACAAAAGCCTTGGCTCCTCAAGAATGCGCAGCAGGAAACGCCCATAGACGTCAACGCGAGATAATTTACGCAGAAGTTCGACGTGCTCTTGGAATATCGGGAGCAGGAAACTTGTCCGGGTGCTATTAAACGTTACCATAAGTATAGTAAATTAATACATAAAGAACCAGTTTAAAATATTCAATAGTTTCTGCTAGGTGTACGTTTGCTTTTTTAATGTATGTTTTCATTTCCTCCATATTATGGAAAGCAAAATGTAGGTGAGCAGATAATTTGAAGTTTTGAGATAATTACAGTTTGGATTACAACATAGGTTGCCTAAAGGTTAATTGTAAACATTTAAGTTTGTAAGAGTTTTGCCAAATAAAATGTCAGAAACTAACTTTGTTGTTAAACGTGTTTATTGTATTGAATACCATTTTTGTGTGTACGCCTAAAAATGTCACGTGAATCGTAATTGCAGTTGTTGTCGTTCGTGAACAGGTTCTGCTGTTCGTTTTAGTGCAGTTTAGACATCAAAAAAAAAGTCGTACGCTTTTGCTAACGTACTAATCTCTAAGAGATTATCTCTTGCACGTAAAAACTCAATATCCGTTAAATAAGTTTTCAGAAAATAGAAACTTTGGCAATGCTATCCGGAAAACTTAAAAAACTTTGTCAAATGGAGACGACTATGTGTCAAGGGTAACCACTATACTAATATACTTTGCCTTCAATGGTGATTCAACACATGGGTCTGACTCACCTTATCGTTATATCTGATAATCTAATTGATTCAATAAGGAATTGGAGACCAATGTTGAGTTAAAAATCTTCTTAGAGGACTGTTCGCATCATGTAAAGAAATGTACGTAAAATGATGATTTATCTCTGACCAAGCTATTCAAAGAACAAAACAGTCCCGCAAAGGTTTTAGCTCGTGATATTCTTTAAATGTTTTGCTCTACATTTACTGAATGTTGTTTCCTATTTTATTTGTGTAAACGCAAATCAATCTTCTAGATTTAGAAAAGTTACGCTATAACGTATAGTAACAATATAAATTTTTTCTTGTACAGTACAGCTAAATATTTGGATAAATACGTTTTAGTAGGCAGCAAGACAGTTTACGCAAAATCAGGCATATTATACAATTTATGGAAGCACGAAGAAAGCCCCCAGAAAAAAGCCACTGCGAAAAAATCCCCCGGAAATAAGCCCCCTACGAAGAAAGCTCCCTACGAAAATAACCACCTGCGAAGTTAACCACCTACGAAGAAAGCTCCCTACGAAAATAACCACCTGCAAAGTTAACCACCTACGAAAAATGCCCCTTGCGAAAATTACCACCTACGAAGTTAACCACTAACGAAAAATGCCACTTTTTTACTTGAAATGTGATTTGTTAAATTCCACAAACAAAAATGTACAGGTTTAATATTACTTCTACATTACTAACCATACAAAGTCCAATTTTCTGATCTTTATAAAAATATTAAACTTGCACATTACAACTTAAGATTCTAGGCGATTCCTATTACCTATTCCTATTATTCTTGGTAAATAATGTGTAAGTATTTAAATACCTTTAACCTACTATCAGGTAGTTTGTACTGTGAAGTTCAAAGCATAACAAGTTAATGTTGCATTAATGGGTAATGGTAGCTTTTGATATGTAAATATTTACATTGGGAATTAAGTGCAAGTACACTCTGGATTATGGATGAAATGATTTAATATCTTGCAACTGTACCACAGTTAGCTGGACTTCGAAATCCTAGTTTTATAACGGATTAAAAATTAAATTACTGTGGATTAAACTACAACTTTGTTGGTAGTATTGAAATTTGTGAAAATATAAATTTATTTAAGCTGATATGTGATGATCTGAAGTGGCTTTTACCCACTGATTTGTTGTCATATAAAAGTCTATGCATCATGTACAAAATGGTAAATAGTGAAGAAAATCATTTCTTTATGAATTATTTCATCAGATCGTCCGGTTTGCGTAGGGCAAAAAATGTTGACTGTAACTTGTACCCAAAAAGTGAAGCAGGGAAAGAAACATTTATGTATCGTAACATGTGTTTGTGGAATAGCCTTCCGGATGAACTGAAAAGCATCGATTCTTACAATATTTTTAAACGTAAACTCAAAGAGTTGCTTTTAAAACAATATTCTGAACGATTGATGTAATTTAATTGTATTGTTTAAGTGTGTTGTGACTTCTTGTTGTTTTATAATCTTTTGTTGTGTTGTTCATTTGTATTTGTAATACGGCCTTATAACAGTGAAGTAATTTCTCGCTTAGCGAGGTTTCATTGTATTGCAATACCTAAATCAGATTTTGTGACTAATGATCAATAAACTCAAATTCAAATTCAAATTCAAATTCAAATATACGTCCATATTGGAAACAGCCTGTTTCAGGAAAATTAAATTAAAACTGTATATTTATGTTTGCTGAAATTCTGAATTTGACGAATCACATTTCAAGTAAAAAACGTGGCATTTTTCGTTAGCGGTTAACTTCGCAGGTGGTAATTTTTGCAGGGGGCATTTCTCGTAGGTGGTTAACTTCGCAGGTGGTTATTTTCGTAGGGGGCTTTCTTCGTAGGGGGCTTATTTCTGGGGGATTTTTTCGCAGTGGCTTTTTTTCTGGGGGCTTTCTTCATGGACCCACAATTTATCTTTGGGCTAGTATTCCGGTTGGCATTAACGTTGAACAGGACGAAGCAAAACGACAGAAATACAGCACATAGTTCCGTAGTGATTATAAATCAATATTCACAATAGTTTGAATTGATTTGAATTACCTTTTATAAACTCTGGTTACCTATAGATAATTCAGGTTGGGATTGTAATGGTCATGGAATTTCTTTTTAGATAAGAACGAGAACACTTATTGTTAGTTTTATTTCAAGATGTTGTTAAGTATAATACTAATGTTGTTTATAAAAGCAGACAAATAAATATCCGTCGAAATTTGTATGGCAAACAATATCTCCACATTCTTGAAAAAGAAGTAAACAAGACCACATCCTCACTATTCATAACAAATTTTCTCAAAATATAAAAGTACAAAGCGTATTGCTTTTCTTTTGTATTGCATGCGCTAAACCACACCTTAACTCTACGTTTGAGTACTTTTTTAAATGTTTAAAACATTACATTCATTACAATAATAGTCAGACCAAACGTTTTCTTCTCAAGTTAGAAATCGACTGAAATGCATTTTGTAACGTTCCGTATATTTGTACTTTTTGTAATCTTGGAAGCATGCATTTCTAGTTTGAAATCAAAAACGTCGCTAACAAGTCCTTTTAAAAGTTGCTCGTGTACATTCTACTTTACTGATACTAGTGTAGGTGTTAATTTAAATGAAACAAATTCCGAAACAACTGACTGGGAACAGCATTCTGAATCGTACGCTGCTTGCTCCCATCTAGTTTGCTTTCAAAGCACTGTTTCGTTTTTGGGAGCAAATACATTTACAAGGATTTATTGGAAAACACACAAAGCCAGCAAACATACAAATGTGTGTACGTTCCTTATATTTTTTAGCTCAACAAATCAGCAAAAGATTACTGATAGCATTCAACTCCAAACAGATCAAACGTATGACTTAACTTCTTGGATATTTTCTTCCGAGATGTTCACATACTTTGACTACAGTGATTACGAACACATTCAAGTTGCACCGGATTTCATCTTGTCAACAATTTGTTTGTCATACCAACAGCATTCAGTTAACTACTTTGTACGATTACCTAGAGCATTACAAAGTTCAAAACTACTTGTTTTGGTAACGCAACCAGGAAACAAGATTTATAAGACTAATATGTGGTTTGTGGGCTGTTTCACGTGCAAGAATTATCTTCTCTATCCACTGCTAAATCAAGACAACGTAGAACTGATGTCAAGAACAGTTTGGTTGATGCCAATACTCAAAGATAATTTTGATTTTTGGAATGGGTCTACATGGCTGAAAACGTTTGTGGAAAGTAAAAATTTAAACGATTTTGGAAGTGATTCAAATGAAACGACAATTGAAGGCTCATATACTTGTAAGAAATTATTATCAGAATTTGTGTTTTACAGACAACTTGACCACAATGAAGACGTTTATGTTCGGTGTTTATTTCTTGCTGCGCACAACAGCAGCTCTAACTGGTTTTTCTATACCATAAGTTATTACAACGACGGATATTATTTTGTTCAAAATGAAACAAACCAATTGGGTGTGGCTGGACACATACTCCCGTTTGGTATTATGTTTGACGGTTTTCAATTTGCTATTGTATTAGGAAAAGATGAGCAAACGTATTGGAGCAACAATATTGTTGATGTACTTATTTCGCCCTTGTCTGAAACTGTGTGGGTAATGCTTTTGCTGAGCATATTTCTAGTAACTTCTTGTCTTGTTATTATTGCTAAAGGATTTAAAAGCTGTTTTTCAAACTTATTTTGGGTTGTTACAACTCTTTTTGAACAGGACAATGGAAGTGTAATTCCAACACGAGAGGCCGCATTTTATCCAATTATTTTGTGTTGGGTAGGCGGTGCCTTCATTTTACAAAACATGTACACATCTCAAATGTACTCAAATCTAACAAAGCAACCAGCTCCTGAAAATATTCCTGGTACAATGGAGGACCTAGCCCTGGTTCAATACTCCATGCCTGTGTTTGCAGAATATTTTGTAGCTTCATTCATAGAGGACAGTTTAGACATCATGAGCAAGCCAGTTCACCAAAATAGCCACCTAAACAAGCAAAAAATATTATTGAGTACAGTAGTAAACAAAATTCAGGAAATCTGGTTAGTGATAGGAGCCGCAGAGTTTATAGCAAACGTTTCAGCTGGACGTGCAGCTGAGTGTAATCACTATTATAATGATTATCAAACTGGATCAAGCTCAGATTTGTGCGGTACATCTTCTAGGTTTGCACTGATTTACCAAACAATTGGACATTTGCTCATGCAGAATCCACGGTTTGTTATACCACTACTAGAAGCCTTTGGTGGAAGAAGAATTGTTGCAAAACAAAACGAAGTGCGATTTGTTACAAAACCGTACATGTGGTTTGCAGAAAAGAAATACATCTTCATGCAACACTTCCAGAACATCTTGTCATCTCTAATTGAAAGTGGAATTTACGGCAGGATTGCTAATTTTGTGGATATCTCCAAACAAAATAGGCTTATGAGACAGATAAACAATCAGGGAAATTTTAGTTGGTCGGGAAATATGTTTACGTACAGCGAGCGACTTCATAGTAATAAGCTGACACCAGATACTAATGATAATTCCGCTATAAAGTTTTCAGAGTTTCAGGTGATATTAAAATTATACGTTAATACAATACTATGTTCAATGCTGGCAGCAATTCTAGAATTTGCTTATGTTTACGTGAAAAAGTGGTTCTTCTCGCCTCTTGTAGCTGTAAACAAATTTGAAATTTAGAAGAATTCAAGTTTACGAGGCATGCAATGAAAAATGAAATTTTGAAATCGCTGTGACCTCTAACCTAGAGTTGACCTATTGACCTGTAGCAGAGTTGAGTTGTAGCAGAGGTCCTGTAGTATATGTATACCAAGTTTGGCTGTAATCGGTTCAGCCGTTACTGAGTAAAACGCTTACGGCCGGAAGGCCTGAACACAATATTACCAAGCATCTTGGCGATACTTAATAAACACATACTGAATTTATGATGTAGTATGTCCGTCTATTGCCTTGTATTATTTTCTACATATGTCAAATAAATTTTGCAGAAAATTCACTTTGTACTTGTATTTCTTGTAAAACATTACTGGTTTTTTTACAAGTTTCGGCCCATCGGAGTTCCCATGTAAAAAGGTTCGTGTTTCTTAGTTTCCATATAAAAGAATGAATTCCAAATAGGGATTCCCAATTTGCAAAAAAAAGCATTCTTATGTGACTGAGATATATGGGTAAGTTAAATGATGTGATGAATATTGATGTATTCATCTTTTATTTCTAAGTACTAAGGTGAAATTCACTATCAGTGAACGAACACTGTTGCTTTACAAGGCATACTGGAATGGTCAACTGCTTGTTCTGTACGATAAAGCCATGTCGATGCACGATGAAACATCATATATAAAACAAATTGAAAAATACCTACTTAAACACCTTATTAAACCAATCATGACAGGATACTCAATGACGTAAGATTGCTCATACGAATTCCAAGAATTCCGGATTTACAAAGTAAATAACGTAAATTTGAGCATGTTTGACAAACGTATATAAATCATCAATATACTAATGCCACGGTTTAAAATATTGCGAATTCAATTTTATCTGCAAATGCAATATGCAAACTTTTGCTCGTAGCAACTACTTTTGTGGCTTAAAAACATATCAATGCATCTTAACATTGAGCGCAGTAATATTCTGTAAAAATGTAATAACTTAATACCATTTAACTACACACACGTATGTGTACAATGTAATGCCACGTTACTGAGAACTGCTTCCTCAGCCACGTTGGCGAGTCGCTTATAAGTAGCGTGGCCATGTAGTATTACGTAATACCACCTAACAAATTGCTTATTACTTGCTGACCTGTGCCACTTTGAATGTGAAAATTTATTAGCCTTTTGAAATGCAAACTTAATGTCTTCTTACTTTTTACAATTAGTATGACTATTAATTGTTTGTTCTACCATAAAAATGTAATTTCCAAGTAGGATATATTTGGTCCACTCCAAATGAGGAAAGTTCCATAAAATGATCACCGGCTTTAAACTACATTGAACTATATGAAGTTCACAAATCACAACATTCTCGTTAAATAAAAAATAATTTCAACTTACGTAAGCCCTAGAAATAACAAAATAACTAATTTTGCATTTAACAATCCCTTTGAATCTAATTTTTATTACTTCATAATACTACCATATTTTTAGAAATTGTCTTACTTAGTCAGCCCATTTGTCATTCAGTTGACAGTGACAAGTTCATTGCATATTTGCATTCAAAAACTATGGTTTGTTCTCGTAGTATATAAGAGCGCAAAGTTTCGCAACATGGGTATCAGTTTAAATTTCCATTGTAACATCACATCAACAACTGAACAGAAAGTATCCAAATTTCCACACCAAAAATCATGGCGTCAAAATTGCTGGGTTTTTTGCTTCTCGTGGCTATAACAGGCTCATCTCAAGGTACCGTTACATTTTCATAATAAAATTTAAAGTGCTTATAACATTGCATATTTTTCATATTCTCAGGCTTTGTTTCGTACGACGAGTTTCGGACAGCTTCAGGGGGAAACAGAACACAATACGATAATTTCAACAGGTACGCTTATACAGTAGGACTAATTTCCAGCAAAGAAGAGGCAGCCATGGCACTGGCTCAAGTTCTACATGAGTCCGCATACTTAAGCGCTCGTCGAGAGTGGGGATGTGAACGGTCACAATGTCCTGATCGTTATCGCTCGGTGTGTGACGTTTCCGGACGGTCTTATCATGGCAGAGGATATATGCAGTTGAGATGATGCTACAACTATCGAGATGCTTCAACTGCAATCTTTGGCGATTCGAAAGTGCTGTTGTATGATCCGGATAAGGTTGCGAAGGAAAATGACCTTGCGTGGCACACTGCACTTTGGTATTGAGGTGCCAGGGTACACAATAATCCAGGTGTGCAATTTAACCAATTTGGCGCCACAACAAAAGCCTTAGCTCCTCAAGAATGTGTTACGGCAGGAAACGCCAGCAGAGGACAACGCGAGAGAATTTACGCAAACGTTCAACGTGCTCTAGGGCTTTCGGGAGCAGGAAACTTGACCGGATGCATCTAAATATTATTGTAAGTATAGTAAGCTAATACTGGAAGAGACGATGGTTAAAAATCTTTAGTAGAATATTCTTTCGTTAGCATACCTTTGCTTAATGTTTGTTTTATTCTTTTCTTTTCTAATCAGCACCTCAGATTCAGGTGAGCAGATAAAGTTATATCCACATTTATGTTGTTTTCAAATTTTTAGAGATAAGTACTTACCTTTAGAATAACAATACAGCCTACCTAAAATTTGATTGTAAACAAGGTACGTTTGTTAAATATTTGCCAAATTAAAGTGTCACCAACTAACATGTTGCTAAACGTGTTTGCTACAAAAATAATGTAAAACATTATGTTTTAAACATATCACATGAATTGTAACCGCAGGTACAAAAGCACCTGGCCATAAACCATAAATACTTGTACTGGCCCGTATATTGTAGATGAGATATATTAATAAATTGAAACACATTTACCAACGAACTAACCTTTTTTACTCTGAAACTCAATCAGTTGAACAAGATTTCAAGAAATGGAAATTTTGACAATGAAATCCGAAACTTTCCAGTCATTCAGAAAACCTTAAGTTTTGTCAAACGGAAGATGGTTATACGCAAAAGTTAACAACTACTCTGTTTTTAATGGTGACTCAACTTGGGTGTCGCTCATCGTTTCGCTTTGCGTAGAATACATAGCGTTCAATACATCAAAAAATGTCTCAGTTTGTAGTAACTTATACGGTCTTCATGAATTTAACTGTAGATCCGTGTAATTCTAATATGTAAGACCCTAACACAATGTCTCTTTAAAAACCTCCTTATTAAACATCCAGCATAAGAAATTATGTGACATATGTATTTCTTTGTATAATTATCTAAAATGCTTAAAAAATGCTATTGATCAGCATTCAACACTTACATTGCTCTAAGAAAACTGAAAAAGATATACGCACATGTTACCCACTCAGTTGGCATCGGAGCACGTTGAAACCAGTCAATAGTAAATGATAAACCACAAAAATGCTTGCTGCCGCTTTAATTTATGAATATACGAATAACAATGTCTAATAATAACTAATAACAAACAATCGAAAGGCAGTAACTCTAGTATGGATATATATACAAACGGTGTTTTTTGTAGAGCTAATTTCCCTGATTTAAAGTCAGTATACCAGGTTTACAAATTAACGTAGACGGGCAAACAGGCAGACCCGTCTTAATCCTACACAGCATTATATTTTAATTAGCAGAAAAAATGCGATGATGCTACATTGGTATGATATATGTCCTTTGATGTATAATTAAAATTTTGTAAATAGAACTGATATATATGCGGATGTAGCTGGATCCATACTATAGTTGTATACTCTCGATTGTTTCGACTGTGATCTTCTAGTAGACATTGTTATGTATTAGTATGTTCATTAATTAAAGCAGCAGCAAGTATTTTTGTGGATAATCATTTATTATTGACTGGTTTTAACGTCCTCCGATGTCAATTGAGTGGGTAACATGTACGTATATCTTTTTCAGTTCACTTAGAACAATGTAAGTGCTGAATGCTGAATAATAGCCCATTATGTCTTGCGTCGTAATTTTTATATAGTTCCTAGAATTCATCAAAATTGATTTTTTTACCCTTTTCAGAACGAGTATATAAATCCTGACGTTCTGCTCTTACGTCCAAACTTTTTCATTTAAATTAAAATATATTTTAAAGAAAGTTTCTCGATGATTATAACCAGTACTTGTATTATACTGTTCAATTGCTTATCTGATTCTTCTGCAAAACGTCAATTTTAGAAAGATTATATTGTATTTTCCGTAACTTGAAGATTTTGAATTCCATCCGTCTTTATTGTACCTGTTTATTCCGTATTGCTACTGACAACTTACGTTTTATAATTGAAAGTTCACAATTGTAGCACGTTATTTATTAAACTTAAACCGTAGTTATAAAATGTCTTTGTTGCATGCTAAAGTGTTTTAATTTTCAATTAGAGATCTGTTGCAAAAATAATGTGAGATTATGATTTTTTTTCTCTTCTGCCATAACCCAATCCATGCGTATTTTATATAATCACGTTTTACAGAAAGTTTATTTAAAAGGTAATCATGGAAACCGTGCCAACAGTGGATTCCGCCCGTTTTCACAAAGGAAGGATTAGGCGGCGGAGACTGCGGATTAAGGATTAACAACAATAGGCTTTACAACAATTACTATCTTATGGAACCACAAGAAGTACCCGATTGCAAGTGAAAGATTGACTGAGATGCTTGTGCATGCATACATACAAACAAACCAAGTACACAGCATTTCTTAGAGCAAAGCCAAGTAATATAATCATTTTCATTTCGTTTTATTATATTGCTGGTAAATTAACAAAGTGATTCTGGTTGATGCTACGCCTACATCTAATAATTGATTGGACTTGAATAATTAACGTGATACAAAATTGTTTTCTATTCAATCATGATAAATACTGTTTGGTAATATTCGATTATAACCAATGCATAAATAAATTAAATGTAGCCAACAAACATTATACAAAATGTTAAACTGGGGATATTGCGCACGCGGTCGTATTTATTACTTGAACTATGTACATATAGCAGTAATTTGAATTTCATACCAACGTAGGTTATGAAGGGTCCATGGAGAAAGCCCCCAGAAAAAAGCCACTGCGAAAAAATCCCCTGGAAATAAGCCCCCTACGAAGAAATCCTCCTACGAAAATAACCACCTGCGAAGTTAACCACCTACGAAAAATGCCCCATGCGAAAATTACCACCTACTAAGTTAATCACTAACGAAAAATGCCCCTTTTTTCTTGAAATGTGATACGTCAAAATCAGAAATTCAACAAACTAAAAAATATACAGTTTTAATTTAATTTCCCTGAAGCAGGCTATGTTTGCAATGCCAGATGGACTTATATTTTATATTTTCACAAAGTTCAATACTACCAACAAAGTTGTAGTTTAATCTACAGTAATTTAATTTTTGATCCGTTATAAAACTAGGATTTCAAAGTCCAGCTAACTGTGGTACAGTTGCAAGATATTTAATATTTTTCATTAATAATCCAAAGTACACTTGCACTTAATTCCCAATGCAAATATTAACATATCAAAAGCCACAATTACCCATTAATGCAACACTAACTTGTTATTCTAGGAACCTCACAGTATAAACTACCATGATAGTTGGTTAAAGGTATTTCAATACTTACACATTATTTACCAAGAGTAGTACGAATAAGTAATAGAAATCGCCTAGAATCTTAAGTTGTAATGTGCAAGTTGAATATTTTTATAAAAATCAGAAAATTCGACTTTGTAATGTTAGTAATATTAAACCTGTATATTTTTGTTTGTGGAATTTGACGTATCACATTTCAAGAAAAAAAGGGGCATTTTTCGTTAGTGGTTAACTTCGTAGGTGGTAATTTTCGCAAGGGGCATTTTTCGTAGGTGGTTATTTTCGTAGGGGGTTTTCTTCGTTGGGGGCTTATTTCCGGGGGATTTTTGCGCAGTGGCTTTATTCTGGGGGCTTTCTTCCTGCTTTCGGTTATGAAATCAAACCTAACTAATATCATGATTCGTCCAGAAAACAATTTGTAATGCATGTATTGCTGAATCACTTGATCTATTGATTATATGCAAGCATAGTTTGAACTAAAAACACTTGCTAACTTACATGAAATAGAATAAAACAATATGTAAAATGCATTTGCCCCTGGACTTTTTTCTAAGAAAAGTGTTGTGCTTGGTTTGTATGTATGCGTGCATGTATGATCATTTGCATCTCAGTCAATCTTTCACTTGAATTCTGGGCGCTTCTGACTACTGGATTATAATCTGTTGTAAAACCGATTTTAAATAACGGTTTGACGTAAACCTATTTTATTTTGGTTTCTAGGTGAAAATATTTTTACAGCCGTAGTTGTTCTTACAGTATAATAATCAACCAGTTAAAAAATTGATATTGTTGTAAAAAGAACTTAAACAGCTACGTTTTGCGCAGCGTAAGTTTGTAATACTCAGAGCAAAGCTCCACAAAACAGCTTACAACTGCTGCACCCACTCCCAAAAACACAATTTTCCAACATGCTAACACATCATTGACAGTTATTGCGTAATCATCAATATAATTGTGCTGTAGCATAAATGGAATCATCTTTTCATGACGCGTACTACCCCCTTGATTTGAAAATGATCTATAAGCTTTTTCTGCAAATTGGTTGGCATATGTATGAAAAATAACGTTTCTAGTTTTATTTAGATACTTTGATATATCAATAAACTTTTCTACCAGGTAGTTCTTTCTCTCTACAATATGCGTAATGTAATTGTGTATACCTGAAGAACGTAGAACACTCATTGTTTTATAAAGGATTTCTGTGAAAAATGTTTCAAGTTTAATGCCTTGAACAAGCTTGTGCGGAAAATAAGGTGTTTCGTCATTGACGTAGATAACTCTTTTTCCAAAAACCGCATGCACATAGTACGATGTTAGTGTATCATGCAAATCACCTTGATCATACATTAGAACTACATTTTCTTTAGACGCAATTCCTGTTGAACTTTGAATGCAGTGGACATAACCATTTGGAAACCTACCACAAGGGCCTGCAACCACAAACGAAATCGATTCTGGCAAGGAATCATAGATGTAGTCCACTTTAGAAATGTAGGAGTCATTTGTAAATTTTTCGATAAAGTTTTTGTTTAAATGACTTAACTTAATTTTTGTAAGCTCTTGTGTCAAACGAGTTCATATACCTAAATTCATGATTACCTTTAATGCAGAAGAGGTTTCTGTGGAATTGTATATTGCGGGTAACGATTTAGGCAGCCATGCGGGATCTGGCTTATTTGCAATATGATCGTATAAAGTTGCAGTGTAGAAATTTCTCATAAACACACAACACATAATCCATGCAATAATGTGGAAAAAACATAACTTGTTCCGTAACCACTTCCCATCGTCCATTTGCTCAAGAAACGTTGCTAACTGCCACAGCAGAATTGATATTTTTGTAATTTGCCAATTAGCTACACAAATAGTTGTAAACGTTACCACAAAAACTGAAATAAATGGCATCCAAATTGATAGGTCAAACGGATAAACCAAACTGGAAAGACTGCC
Source organism: Entomobrya proxima (assembly GCA_029691765.1). Classification (NCBI taxonomy): domain Eukaryota; kingdom Metazoa; phylum Arthropoda; class Collembola; order Entomobryomorpha; family Entomobryidae; genus Entomobrya; species Entomobrya proxima. The sequence continues at coordinate 42,707,929 of CM056169.1, read as the reverse complement.
TGACGCAAATATTTTATTCTGATTGGTACCTAGTAAAACATAGTATTTTATACCTGTATGCGTGAACGAGTAATCAAAGAAATATAAGTATTTCTTAATGTCGTCATAATATTCTGTAAATAATGGAACTTTGAAAAACGTGTTTTCACTTGAACACACATAGAAACTTACAGTACAATTGTAACGTTTTATTACCAACTCAAAAATGTCAAAGGGATTTGCTTCGAAACTATGAGGTTTACTAATGGCTTGACTGCTTTTTGCAGAATGAGAAAGTTTAAATGCTTCCAAATATTGAATTTGAATATTGTTGATACTTGCAAATTTTCTTGGTATGGGCAACAAAGGTTGAATCTGAGCTTTTGATTTTATACAATCCCAACATTGTCTAGGGTTTAGTCCCTCTTGTGTGACATCAACTGTTCCAATATATATGCTTTTTGTATAATTTTCCAGAAGAACCAATACTGAATTCAAATATGGTGTCACAA